>WHYT01015722.1:8238-23899 GCA_009806455.1 Tetrax tetrax | reverse complement strand
TTCTCCCCATCTTTCCTGTAGACCCGCTTTAGGTACAGTCAATGGTAATCAAGGAATTAAATTATTAGAATAATCTAATTATGATGAAATGCTCCATACTTCATTGAAATCTTCTCCCCCATTGTCTCATTTGCCTTTGACGGCATCTCAAACACTGACTGAAATCTAACTTATTACTCCTGCAGAAATGGCTCTCAAACATAACTTTATCACTAACAAACTGATTCAGTTCTTTGCAATTATATGTTTCCCTATACGAAGCCGTATAACCCTGTGAACAGACGGCAAATATCTAAAAGTTCTTCAGAGATATGCAGAGTGAGAATTAGTTGCTAAATTAAGATATAGGTATTTTTTTCTCAGAAGTCTGTACTGCTCTCTAGGAATACTGAAACTAAATCTTCCTCAACATCACTCAGAAAAACCCCAACCCCACAACCCAGTGTAGCAGAAGAAGATGACTCAAGATTACGGGATTAGGATGTTTTCCCTAGTTCTAATTCTTTCTTGATCAGTAACGTGTGTACATGGTTATTCACCACAAACTATTCGGTGGCCTAGTTAAAAATAGCAGTTTCACTCCTTTTCTCAGCAGGGAGGTGTTCACACCATAGCTGGCACTAACAGGCCGTCTTGTTAGAGAAACCTAACCTAAGGACAGATCAAACAAAGGGTCTGAAACATTGACCTGCACAGGTTTTGTTTTAGTCCCTTTGGATTACAACAGAAAAAAATACTGCTAAACCAAATGATGGCTGTGTTATATGCAGGAACTCTTCTGTAGGTAAATTCTGAGCATGCAAGGTTTCATTCTTCCTCATCTTTCACAGACCACTCACAGACACCCAACAAAAATTGAGATGTATGGGAAAAAATGGACATTTTAGAAAAACAGATGCTTAAAAACAGCCTAGTATTATCTGAGGTATTTTTTAAATGCCTAGCCATGGGACACCTTGCAGTAGGCAAAGCCCCAGGTGGTTATATTGCATAATTATCTCAGTTATATAATTAATATACATCATAATAAATCAGACAATTTTCAAAATTCAAAATATCCTAACCAAATGTAACATTTGAAGCAAACTAGATAATTACAGGACCGAGGAATAGACTCGAGGTACTTAATGTCGCAAGACAATTTGCAGCGTGGCACTTGATGTCCAGGGATACACTTAAAAGCAAAATAAAGTTTTGGTCAGTATTTTTTTTTCCTTCCAGTAGCTGGGAAACAAAGCACAAAACAAATGACAAGTAAACATTCAGCCACAGGAAGCCATTAACAACAGTGGGCACCAATTAGGGCCCAGCAGGTATCCTTTACACCGCCTGGTGCTCTAGCTCCTCCTCAAATACTTTGGCATAACACTCACAAACTCAGGTTTAGGAAACAACAGGCTGTTTCATTTACTCAGCAATTTGTAGCCACATATTCCTGCTGATAGGCCCATAAACCTGTTTGTAGTCGTCTTCTGTTTCCCTTCAAGTTTGTGTCATTAGAAACTACAATTACTGTCTGTCCAAAGAGAATACTTTTCAGGAAAGAAAATAAAATTGAGATACTGTGATCCCTTTCCTCTTTGTCTCTCTCTCCTTTTCAACTTCTCTTTTGGAGGAGAAGGAACAACACAGTGGCTGATGTCAGGAAAATCAGGTCACGGAGAAAGTATTTGTGAATTCTCAGATTTTTCAACGCACAGCCTTTTTGGCAGAATAGAATGAAAAGGATACTGTTCCTAAAATTAAGCCAAAGCCTTAAATAATTAATAAAGAATCACATAAAAATATATTCCACCTCAGTCCCAAACATTACACAAAATATATGCAATTTTGAGATCCTTGTATCAACTACAAAATATTTTGTATATGCTATCCAAAGAACCTCAATAATTTTTCCAAGCCTTTTAAAGTCAAGCATAGATTGTGTGTCACATTATTAGAATAAAAGTACAGAGTTTTAACAAAATGCGACACAAACTATATTCTTATTTTTGCATCTTAGGATTGTAAAATTTTAAAAAAATCAGGTTGGAATTTCCCAGACCAAGATTTTGCCAGCTTGCCACTGTTTTGCCAAAACGAAGGAGTACTTTTGCAGCATTATACCACTGCAAAAATCAGAGGCAAGCCAGAACCCAATCCAGCCCAGAGAACTAAGAGCTCTTTCCAGCGTGTGTCATGATATAATGTGATATGGGTGGATCAACCCGCTCGGCTCCACTAAATTAACCTGGCCTTTTCAAACGCCAACAGCCAAGGTGCTCTCAGGTGCCACTTCTGCTTCCATCGTCGCTGCTAGATGGAAGTTAACCAAAATATCATCAGTTGATGTTTGAGCATTTCTTGATGCTTTTGGCATTACCAGAAAATAAGGAAAGCAGACAATGACCGTGCTAATTCAGAGCTCTCCATGTCAGGTCAGACTCCTTGCCTTCAAGACATGCTTCTCTCAGTAATTTGCCTTCATTTTTAATATTTCTCCCCGCCCCCCCATCTCTGCTATTAAAAAAAAAAAAAAGTGAACATCAGCAGACTGCTGAGTTAGTTTCCAGTAGCACTTTATATTAAATCCCACTGGCTGCTGGCAAAGGTGTGCCCAGCTAGCCATCCTCTACACCGCCTTTGCCATGAGCTCTTACCAAAGCTCCCACCTCCTGCTCCTCCGACAGCCTCACAGAGCCGTGCATGCGCAGTCTCTGCATGCGGCAACCCCCACGACCTGTGCTGAGAATCATCAGCGACAGCGGGATAAACCCTGCAACAAAGTTCCCAGGACGTCTGTCTGAGAGTTTCAAAGAATAACCAGCTATATTCCTTAAACCTTGTGACGTGAATCTCAGTTCTGCTGTACAGCTGTGTGGTACAGAGGTGTCCTTACGGTTCCCAGATATTGTCAGCCTAGAATTCGGGAAGATAATTCAGAAAAACCCTGCAGACCCTGTGTGTATCCACAGCTCACCTGGCCTGGTTGCTGGCCAGGGCTCATGTCACGGGAAGTGGCCAGCAACACCACCGACTACCGCGACGGCACTGAGTTCTCACTGCCGCTGCTTTGCAGCTCAGCACTTCAAGGAGACCACGTGGCCACCAAGGCACAGAAATTCCGTACCTGGCTCATTCCTCTCGGCTCAGAGGGGAACCAAGTGCTGAAGGGTCCACACCGCTGCTGCCAGGCGTGCTGCATAACTGAGGTTCCTCGGCAATACAGAAAAACACTGCACACAGGGAAACCTAGGTATAGCCAGCCTGCCCATTGCCACAGGTCTAGACCTATCACAGAACTGAACTGAGCTGGGCTCTGCTGGCGTACAGCTCCATTAGCGCATGCAAGCCTTGACATACATCCTCCTTCATCGCCGAATGGACGCGGCTATGGTGGACACTTACTGAATCTTCATAATGAGGATTAGTTATTCTGTTTGAGATTAGCCTAGACTGGCCTTTCCCAGGTACCAAACTTGTGGGAGTTTCACTCATCACAGTGAGAGCTGGCCCATTCCTCCCTGGGAATTGAACTACTGCATCTGCCTAACTCTATCTGCCTACACACATCTCATTTTTGTCTTACTGCTTCTCCAAAGGAAATTTGGGACATAAAATTAAATAGTTAAGTACAACCACTTAAGTGTACAGAAATCCATACACAAAACACCAACTAATAAGAAAGGCAGTATTATTCGCACAACTATGTGCATACGTACATCCATATATATAATAAACAATCCTTTCAGCACTAAGAAAACGTCTTTGAAAACTACAGCTTTTACACTGAGATCAAAAGGGGTAGTCTCCCTGGTGTATAGCCACCTACAGATCAGGTGGCTCCTCAAAGCCAGTCCTCTAGGCTCCTTCTGTATTCAAGCAAGAGAGATAAGTGCCTCCAGATTGCCATTTATCCCATTCTAGGATAGGTGAGTAAAACAGGTGAGATGAATCACCCTGGCATTGCTATGGGCCATGCGGAGGAGGGGCTGCCTTGGATGACTAGCTGAGGAGAGACACTTCACTGTTAGCAGCTAATGTTAAGAGGAATCCCATGCTACGAGATTAGGGAGGATTATATAAACTCACACACTTGTGAAAAATCCACTTTATATTTGGGCTCATGAAGAAAGTAAAACTTTAAATTCACCATGAAAAAAAATCATCATACCATTCAAGCTGTAGATCCCTGAATCTATTATAGTCAGAGCATTTGGAGGGTTTTTTTGGTGTGTTTTTGTAAGAAATAATGTTCACACTGTTCTGCTTTCCCAAGCAAATGAGGTTCAGATTCTGGGTGTTAAGAAATTATTTGTTGCAAACCTGTTAGCTGATTTCATTTAAATATGACAGATATATATATATATATAAAATCTTTAACATTTTGTGGAAGCACTTGACCAAGTAAAGAACAAATCTGTCAGTGCTGGCCAAAGGGGAAAGATGGGAACACAGAATCACCCCAGAGATGAAGCCATAAAAGCCATCTTAAGGCACAAACCCAGAGGAGGAACTTGTTTGGCTCGCAACTCCCATCCATCGGACACCACAGTGCCAGTTAGAGACCATAGGTTTTCATATCTGTTGTTCTTCAGCAGTGCTGCAATGTTTCTGTTCAGATTTAGCATAATATTCATGCAAACAGTAAGAACAGCTTTTGTTAGTAGTAACTCTCAACGGTACCTCTTGCTCTACTAAAAAGCATTGTTTCTTTTTCTCCATGCTAGCCAAGTACATGCTAACATTTCCTACTTATAAATGTAGGTAAGCCCACACGAACAAAATCCTCAGAACAAAAAACTGTTCAGACCAACTGGACATAGTTTGCAAGTTGCTTTAAACCACTAATATTTACTTTAAGTAAGGAATGATATTTAATACTTTGATGACATTCACACCTGGCATTCTGACAAGGCTAGCTCTCAAAGGAACTGAAAAAAAATTTAGGTTTGTGCCAGTACCATACATAATCTTCAGTTACCGGGTGCCTAGTTTCTGCCTGCATTGGAAAGACAACGCAGTGCTTCACAAGCCCTGAATAAACTAAACTCAAAAACAGGTTGAGAAAGGGGCAGAGTGCATTGACTGTTTTTCTCTGATTGTTTCCCACTGTCTTCTCCTTTAGGATTTTCCCTTCTCGTGACAATTATTTGCAAAATGGGAAGAAAGCATAACAATGTGATTAAGTGAGCACTTAATTGTAAGTGGCTATACATTCTAGAAGTTGGAGCCTGGTCTCACAAAGCAAGTAAAACGTAGACGTGAGATTTGCCTTTCACTGCATTGCTGTGGCTGTTGAAAAGATTCACAGACACCTACCAGCACTATATTGATATTTAGGTGTTAATAAGTAACTGTCATGGTCACAACTGAAACACCGGCCTACATACACGTATTTCACATTTTATGTTCCTTTAAATATAGCTATAACCCTGTCATGCTAATAATGTTACTGAAATATGAAATGGTTGAGGAGAGGAGCAAACGCTTTAATTTCCTTTTTAGTTTACAACCGTTTCACCTGCCTTACCCCGGAGTCTGGTGCTGCATTCCAGTAATTCAAGCACTGGGAAGGTTAGAGAGATGTAAAAGGATCAATCGTAAAACAGAAGCACCAGGAGACACCACGGAGATCGGCAGGTCACAGACTACGGTTTTACAGCCCCAGTTTCCAACGATTCTAGCTCACAGACAGTCAAATCCTGGGCATCTGCAGGCAATGAGCGGAGCAAAGCAGCGTCTACGCTGCGTACGCCCACTTGCTTTCACTCTCCGTAACCTATTACATACATACATTGCTATGCAGAGCAACTGCAAGATTTGGGTTCAGAAAGGATGTGTTAAAGCGCATATTTGAATGCCTTGCTTCACTGCAGACATAGTTTGTGCAGGCTTTCTCGTGATACCCACCACATCCAACACAGAAACAGATACTGTTAGGTCCTCTGCTAGAGCTGAACCCTTCTCCCCGTTTCCCCTGCTTTTTCTCCAACATTTTTTCTTCTGAAGAAAGCACCTGAGGAAAAATTTTTAAATTACCATCCTTCGCTCTTACAGACTTCTATTTTTCCATACAGACTGGCGCAACCAGGCCTGCAGTCTGTATCTACAGACTTGCTCAAAATAAATAGCTGTCAAGACTGAAAATAAGTTTTGGGGTTTTTTTTGCTCACATATCAACATATTACATATCTGAGCCCAAGATTTTAAGTCCTAATATTTTACAGACTGCATCAATATAAATGACTCAATGGGATCAAGAGTTTCACACCTCCTAAGATGTACTGCAGACACTTTAAAACCCATGAAATGAACAGGTTCTGGGTGCACTTCTCTGGCCACATCTACATTACCACTGCACAGCAGAAGCTGAACCTGCAGAAAGCAAGCCAGTGCTGAAGAACCAATGTCCACTCTGGGATTTTTACTTTGGGCTACCTCTAATCTGGATCTATGGACTGAAACACCCGCTGGCAGCTGGCATGCATGCAGCCAAGCACATCCTCCATCCATCCATCCATCCATCTGTCTGACCGCAACTCTACTCCATGATGTGAGCCATCGAGTGCCAAGGGGGGACAACTGGAGGCTCACCTCAAAGTATGTTGCAGGTCTGAACTAATTTGCTCTGAAGACTTTCACTACGTAAATATTAGTGTTTTAACATATCTCAAGTATTCCCAGTTTTAAATGGTAGGGTTAAAGCCAATTTAGAGTTTGTCAGCAAGCACAGTCACCTATTTAAATGTTTTTCACCGCCACCACTGTTTTCCTGCTCTGTACCCAAAACAATCCAGGACGCCCCATGGCCACGCAGTCAAGCCTGCCAATGAACACAAGTGCAATTAGACAGGGGGTGGCCTTTACAACAAAAGAGCTGAGCTGACCTGTTCATTTCTAGAAATGTGGTCTCCTCCACAGGCAGATCTTGGGCAGGAACAAAATTTGTCTTTTTAAAAAAATTATTTTATTTCCATATTAATCCAATTGGCATTATATCCATGTATGCAGCTCGCTGTGGAAAACATTGACTTTAAACAAGCTTAAGATACTAGAAGAGAAGAAAACTTTAGTTGGTGTTTCTTTGTAGACTTTCAGGACCCCATGGCACCATTGACAAAACTACACCAGTTCAATGATTTTGTGTGTGCAGGCCTAGGCAGAAAAAGCCTATATTTTCCGGTCACCCATGTATTTATTTGACATTAACATACAGTGGGAAACAGCAATGTGGAAGCCATGAGCAATAATGTGCGAGAAACTCCTGTAAAAAAGAAGCATTAGCATACTTTTACAAATCGGAATGACAAGGTTGTAATTGGATAGAGTGACTTTTCCACGGCTCCCAGACCCATTGGCACAGGAGTGTGGGAAGAGCCTGCCTGGAGGCTGCTCATCCTGCTTCTGCAGCGCCGTCACCAGCAGGCATCAGGCTGCAGGCAATTCGGGGGACACTTTCACTGGCGGCTGCAAGTCAGGAAAATGAAAGGGAAAAATGTTCCTTAAAAAAAAAAAAAAAAAGCTCAAAGAATGACTACAAAAATAGATTTTTTGGCAGTTTGAACAACATAAAGCTAGTGGAAACTGTTTCTGAAATGTTAAATTAGATTTATTTAAAGGACATAAATAGCTGGTCTGATTTTAAAGGCACACACTTCAGCTTCCATTGCCACATGAAGTTTCTATCAACCCTCAAGCTTTAATAGAATTCATAATTTTTTTTTAAACAATTCCTGACAATGCATGAGGCAGACTCGAGACTTTGCTAGGCACCAGACAAAACAGGGTTACACAAGAATCTATCCTGTCCTATCCCCTCCCCAGTTAGGAAATGCACTTTTCCGCAGCCAGCTGCCACTGGACTCCCATAACATCTCAGGTTAAAAAAAAAAAAAAGTAATTATCAACTGGTAGTCTGACTGCTAGTGCAGGGAAAATTGTTATGAGAGGTGTGTGTAAGCTGAGAGAAACCTACTTAGTACATTTCCAAAATGCAGCGTGATTCTAAACGAGTCAGCACTGGACTTGGGAAGAATTTTTTTTTTCTTTTCTACCTGACAAAATTAAAAGGGTGTTCCTCTATTTGCCTGGGAAAAGGACAGTGCTGAACTAGCATCAGGCTGCAGCCTTCGTTACTTTACTACTAGAACAATCTCTGTCTGAGCGCCACTGGTTTTGGAAATACTTAAACACTGAATTTTAAACTTGTACAAACCTCTTTATTTCATAGTGACTTCCGTGAATTCAGCCTAAATCAACTGCTTACTAGCGGAAACTAAACAGAAGTCATTTTAAATTGCAATGAGTGTTAAATACAAGGTTTTTCCACTGCATTATCTAAGTCAGTATTAAACCAACCCACATTTTAGAGGTAATTTTGCAGTATATGTAAAGCTCTGACGTACTAGAAACAGGTATGCTACTATTGTTCTTATAAATAAAAAACCAAAACTTGTAACAGAGTGCAGCCTTTGCAGTCCTTTCTTTCTAAACATTGGATAAAATACAAGTGAAGATACTCACTACTCAACATTTCCCTAGACTTTACCTAGAAAGGAAAAAAAGTCTCAGATAGTTCAATACTTTTAAAAGTGATTAATATTTTACACAAGTTAAAATTAAGATTCATACATCATGATTAAAGAAATTCACTCTCAACAGTTACTGTATTGCTCCAAAAATAATTCAATGCAGTATTCCGCTGTTAAGTATTGAGAAAAGTGCTTCCTTTAGAAGAGGAAATTCTCTTAAGGAAGCTGTTTTAAGATAAATAAAAGTTCAGGATGAAGCCAGCAAAAGGTGTGAAGGATTTCTCTTTGATTTCCCAGCCTGTGTATTTGGGCTCAGACACAGACTACATTTTATGCACATATTAATAGGATGCTAATAAGCCTACAACTCTGCTTTAACAGGGACCTGTAGAGACAACCTGATATGTGGCACCAGATACTGATCGTCTTCAACAGAACATTTATTTCCCTGTTAAGAATCAGACTAAGTATTTTTAATTACAAGTTCAGACAAAAATGTCTTGCACAGTTAGACTATTATTTTTGTTAAAGTGTTTCTCAGTTAAAATAATCATCAAAAGATCAAGACAGAAGCCAAGCCTTTTAGAGTAACTGGGAACAGCTTTTACTCTTCACTGGTAATCTTATATGCAAAATAAGGCCACTCAGTTGCAAACCTGCTTAAATTACTAGGTCATAAAAACAATCTGGGTATCAAAATTACGGAGCACAGAAATTGGCAGCATGTATTTAAACAGCTTCCTGCACCTCATAGAAAATTTTGAGAGAGATCCGTTTTAGCTGCAAATTTAGAGATATTTCAAAGTTAAATCTTTTAGGGTTTTTAAACAACATCTGCAAAATTTATAAAAGAGATACAAAAAAATAAAAAATAGTAGGTAAGACTAATCTCAACCATGTATATATCCTAGTCTATAGTTAGCCTTAAAAAAAAAATCTAGACATTACATCTAGTAGCATCTTAAGAATTCATTTAACCACATATTCAAACAAGTCTTCTGTACATCATCTCCCTGAAAACAACTTTGTTTTTCACCATTGCAACTTTTTTTTCATATTTCTCGAACAACAAAAATAGATTAGAACAACTTTGCTTTCATTATCAGCCACTGACAAAAGGTCTTTTGCTTAAAAATCACACATAAAATAGAGAAAGAAAAAAACCCAAGTGATTTCCATATGAATTTAAAATAAAAATCCTGGAAAATACTAAGATTGTTCTTAACCTGTTGACATAGAAACTTATCCCTTGTAATAACTGTGTTTTAATGCAATTTTAAAAAGTCCTAACACAGATTTTTGTTGTTCAAAAAAATTCTATACTACTGAAGCATTTTACAACTTTTTGTTTTCAATATATAGTCATGTTTCCAGCCTGATCAATTGGCCAAACACTAGTAAAACTGTGTCAAATACCTTCTTCTACCCTGGGAAGGTTCTCAGCTTTAAACTTATTTCTGTCAGCTCAAGGCTGTACTGACGATGTTTGGTCCGTTTGATTTCAGCAGCCAACAAAAAACTGGCCCATAGTCAATCATCAGTTACTCTTATTTGTCAGCTTGAAGAAAGTCTGGCAGCCTTTCTGTTTGTAATGCAGAAGCCAATAAGTGAGGATAGTTCTGAAATGACAAAGCAGTTTATTAATTTGAATGCTGGCTAATATGGGATTCCCCCCGACTTCCTCGCCGTTTCTACAGGGCGAGTTTCATCTGTTCACTTAAGCCTGCCGCCTCAAGAGCACGGAAAGAGCAGAAGCAAAGTGCCATCCAAAGGTGTCTCAAGACTGCACTGCAAAAGATTCAAAAGACCCTTCTATCCATGCAATTGGCTTCTAAATACTCCCATAAAGATCATCAAGCATGTTGTGAAATGAGGCACCCAGCAGCTCACAACCAGTATACAACTCCACAGGTGCTGTTCCCCACATAACGTGGCTGCAGCTGTCACGGCACAACGGTTTACACAGTTGTTCTTTTTCAAATCTCACCTGCTCACATGACCACTGTGCTGGAGAGAAGTTTCTCACCCTACTCTCGCGGGAAGTCCAGCTTTGAAAAGACATGTATGGAGGTCCTGAGCTTCAGGTATCGGATTTTCTTGCAGAGGGAGGAGGACAGTTCTAGAGCACGGTCACGGTATCATGAATGCTGTGATGCCTGGGTAACTGCTTACAGTTACACTGAAAGAATAGCAAGAAGTCAAGTAATTACTGGTATCTCCTGCAAATCTACTTTGATTTCCTAATTGTATGACCTAAAAAGCCAGGGTACAGGCTCAAGGGACGAACATTTAAATCTTCAGAAAATGGGCAAGTCATAAACGAGAGCTCAATCAAAAATACAGGTTGCATGTAGATATATACACCTGCTGCTGTAACATACACAATACATACAAATGCACTACTGCTTGCATTCTGTACTGCAGGCAGTGAGATGTGAAGAGCATGTGTGCCTGCAGCACTTGGGCACCTGTCCTCCATCACTTTGGGTGTCACTCAGCCAATGCTCCAAAACCGTAGAATCATAGAATGGTTTGGTTTGCGTTGGAAGAGACCTTTAAATGTCATCTAGTCCAACCTCCCTGCAAGTAGCAGGGACATCTTCAACGATCTTGCTTTCCTGGTTTAAGCACTATCTTTTGAAACCAGTACAGTCTTTACTACCCTCTACTATCAGCATCCTTAACCTCATGAAGCCAGCCTACACATGCAAAGTCAAGCCAGGTTTCTCCCAGTGGCTTTCCAACCACTCATGTCAACCTTGATGGGCTCAGCTCAAATTCTGACACGTGGGCCACTGTTAAAGAGCACATGGGAGGAACTGAACCCACTTAACCAATGGCTGAATGCTTTGTGGGGAAGGGTCCTGGATATTTGAACTCTTAGGAGTGCACATTATCTGTAGGTGATACCAGCTCTGCGATCAAAGTTGAAATTACAGCACTTCTGAGTAAACACAAGATAATTTTGATCTCGGCTGTCTGGGACCCCAATGTCAGAGCAGCTGCAGCAATTCTGCCATTGGGGAAATTTATGAAAGCTCATCCGGGCCACAGTGATGTATCTTACCATCACTAGCCCCAGTCTGGGACCAGGCCTGACACCTGAGCCAGCAATCACCTGCCTCCATCAGCTGATGAGAGATCTCTCTCTCTCTCAGCATGAACAACACAGGCAGCCCACTCTAAGGTATTACCAAAGCATTACCTTTGGGAAGATGAGGTGCTGATTTACCCTGAGGTGAACCTGCTGAAGTAGGCAAGGAAACTAACCTAGGCAAACACACCTCAGGACAGCTCAGGTTTGCTAACTGCCCTGACACCAAGCCATACCTTTTTCCACCAGTGAAGACAAACTTTAGCATCCCACAAGAAGAACCTTAAAGGGTCTAGGAGCAGTGCTGGCAACTGTGTTGTTCTTTCCAGGATAAAAGTAAATAAACAAAGAAAGAAAGAAGAAAAAAAGGAAATCCCACGTTACAACAGCTTAGCTTGTTTGATCTGGGGCTATTTAGGTTCACAATAATAATCTTGCTCACTTCCATCATGAAAGTGCTTTTTTCTCTCAGCAGACTAGTGGATGAGTAAAAATCACAACTGTATTTTTTTTCTGTGAAAATAGAAAACGAAAACATTTTAGAAGATAGATATAATCAGGGTATAAAAAGATGTTTTATGCAATGTCTAGATTTTAAAACTTGGAGAACGAAAGAGGAAGCACTCTTCATTATTTACAAATTAAAGCACCTTCTGTTTGGAGACCTCCTTTCTCTGGTTTTTCTTCAACTTCATTTCTCAAATAAGTTTCAATCTAACATTCAGACAGAAAACCAAATCCCAGCTCTTCAATCTATACATTTGTTTTACAGTGTCCCACAGATGTTTAACCAGGCTTTACTGACCACTGTATGGTTTGCCTGTGAAAGCTGATGCACTTCGTCTCTCTTGCCCTACATTCACTGTCATTTCTTTGATTTTTCGATTTCTCTCTGTCAGGACTAGGCTTGTCTGAAGGTACGAACAACAACAGACATCCTGTGAACTGGGAGAGAAAACCACAGCATAAGAAAAATGAGAGAAGCTGCTGGTCTTCCTGATCTTGAAATGAAAGATACGAAGTTATTAGAACAGGAAACTGAAAATGGATGTCCACAGCTTCAATACAAATAACCTCAGTTTCTAGGTTTATATTTCAGACATTATATATTTTACATATAAAAAATATATTGCAACATTAAGAATGTGGCAAGACCAAAAACAACAGGAAGAGTAATTAGCAGAGTCTGAATTAGGAATGTGCCATGTAAAGAGTTCTATTTTACGCAGCATTTGAAATGTACGCTTACCTTGAGGTCTGTTGGTACCAGACTGCCCAGAGCAGGGATGCTGTCCCTGCCCAAGCTGAGACCAGAATAATTGCTCCATTCTAGGATGGATGCACAGACAAATACTTCCACTTCCAGCAGCAAACACTGTTGAACTCTCCATTATTTTAAAGAGTAAGCATCACATATCTGTTGTGGTTTAGTTGATTTTTTTTTCTTCACAGTCCTCAGGTTATGTGGTGGGTTGACCCTGGCTGGACACCAGGTGCTCACCAAAGCTGTTCTATCACTGCCCCTCCTCATCTGGACAGCGGAGAGAAAACATAACAAAAGGTTCATGGGCTGAGATAAGGAGAGGGAGAGATCACCCAGCGATTGCTGTTATGGGCAAAACAGACTTGGGAAATTAGTTTAATTTATTACCAATCAAATCAGAGTAGGGTAATGAGAAAACAAAACCAAATCTTGAAACACCTTTCCCCCACACCTCCCTTCTTCCCAGACTCAATTTCACTCCTGATTTTCTCTACCTCCTCCCCGCCAGCAGTGCAGGGGAATGGGGGTTGAGGTCAGTTCATCACAGGTTGTCTCTGCTGCTCCTCCTGAGGAGGACGACTCCTTACACTCTTCCTCTGCTCCAGTGCGGGGTCCCTCTGCTCCTGCGCCTGGAGCACGTCCTCCCCCTCCTTCTTCTCCGACCTTGGTATCTGCAAAGTTGTTCCTCTCACACATTCTCACTCCTCTCTCAGCCTGCAGTTGCTGTTGCACAGTAAATTTCCCGCTCCTTAACTCTGTTATCCCAGAGGCACTACCACCATTGCTGATGGGCTCAGCCGTGGTCAGTGGCAGGTCCTTCTTGAAGCCAGCTGCTGTTGGCTCTGTCAGACATGGGGGAAGCTTCCGGCAGCTTCTCAAAGAATCATAGAAACATAGAATCATAGAATGGTTAGGGTTGGAAAGGTCCTTCAAAGGAGAAGGCACCCCTGCAGCCCCTCTGCTACCAAAACATTGCCATGCAAACCTAATACAGGTTGATTAATTATATTTGATATTATTAATTATATTTAATATTTTAATTACAACAGTTCACCTAAAATTTCAAAACAAAAGAAATGCTTATTTTTTAAAAAGCTATGTATGACGCAAGTAACGTTCGGAAGAACCTATAGTTCAAATTAATGTAATCTACTGAGTTAATTGTTTTCTGGTTTTATTTGCATAATAATCAAGGTAGATATTTTGAACTTAAGTTTTATTTCCCTAATAAACATAAGAATATTACAGAATTAGGAATTTATATCTAAAAATTATTGAATTTAAAATGTTTGCATTTACTTCCTTCTGGAAGGCATCTTAAACCATGTTCTACTACTGCTATTTCTTTGCATGCAAAGAAACAAAAGACAGACGAGGGGTGAGGAGAGGAAAGAGAATATTACTCCTGATTTTTCAGGAACCATGTAATCATATGTTTAAAACACTCCTAATCAATGAAACATAGCATGAAGGAAACACTCAAGGGTCATACATTTTCCACTATGCTATGTGTCGCATACAGTGCTGTGAAGAACTGTAAGAATATCAGAAAAAAAAACTGAAAAAAATTAAAATAATCCTGAAGCCCACAGCCTCCACTAAAGCTGTCTTCAGAATAATCATAAGACATTCCCATGTGGCCTGTAACACTGAGAGAAATACCCATGTACACTCTGCTTCAGGTTTTGGAAGCAAGCCTCTAAATTGTTTGATGTGGGGTTTGACTGGACTGGTTGTGCTAGAAAAATACTTCAGCCACCATGGGTGGGCTTTGCTGGAGCACGCGCAGTGAGACGGGATGGCTTTGCTAAAGCATTAAACAAAGAAGAGCTCGTGGAAGCTGTGAGCAACAGATGAGCCACCTGCACAAAACCATGTTAACAAGGGTAGGAGGACAAATGACAGTAAATTACAAACTCCTGCAAAGTAAGTGGCAGGTGAAAAAGGAACAAGGAAGAGATTTATCGCACACTGGTGATCCTGCGTCTGTGGAAGGAATAGAATATGGAAACGGAGCTCAGGACATACATGTCATCTTCTACAGCGCTGTTTTTACTAAGGGATAAAAGCAGACTCTGCCCTGAGGGACCCACCACCACAAAACACAAAAAACATCACCACCTAGTGAGGGTCTGGATCGTGTGGTTACAAAGGGGAACTCGGATTGCTGAGAGTCCTACTGCAACCTGCCAAGGACCCGACAAACACATAATGCTGCAGATTTACAAGCAGTAGTGAAGCACCACCCTTCCCAACACGGGGAATGCCCCTTGCCTCCTCTACAGGGTAGTTCAGCTCTTTCTTACTTCTTTGCCATGCTCAGGGTGAACCCCCTCCCCAAAAGGTTCAGTGCAAGATTATTCAGACAGAATAACCTCCAATACAAAAATGTGAGCATCTCCCCACAATGAGATTTCCAAGTGCTGTGGTGGAAGCGTGGCTGTGCCATCAAAACACACACCTCACGCCATGTGGGCTGTTACTCCAACAAGCCAGCCTGATGAAGGCTGCCTGTGGGACAAGCCACCCTTCAAGAACTACCCAACAAAGGCTGAAGAGTTTACTGCGTGGTGAAACACCATGATGTGATCCGTTAACAGATGATAAGCCATAGTATTACCCCTTCATGTTTCTTCCCCTCCCTCCCTAACTGACTTGCAGTGATTTATCAGGAATTGGTCTATTTTTCCATTTGTGTTTCAGTATATTCCTTACATACTTCACGTACTGGGAAAACTGTACTAGTTCTCAAAAAAAAAAAAAAAAAAAAAAAAAAAAAAAAAAAACCCC
>WHYT01015721.1:60250-104775 GCA_009806455.1 Tetrax tetrax | reverse complement strand
GCGGCGGCGGCGGCTGCGCATGCGCGCGAGCTGCGGCAGGCGAGGGCGGGGCGGTGACGGCGGCGACGACGTGCGGAGCGGCATGCGGGGAGCGGGGCCGGGCTCGGCCCTGCCCGGACCTGCCCTGCCCTGTTGGGGGCAGGCTCCTTCCAGCATAAGGGCAGCTTCTAATGTCTTTTCACAGAAGTCACCCCCATAGCCCCCCCCCGATGCCAAAACCTTGTCATGTAAACCCCATGCAACACTCTTAACAGAGCATCAAGGCAAGACTTAAAGGCGGTGTTCCATTATCACTTCCTCAACGAAGTACGCAGTGGCCACAAACAGCTCATGAGCCACGTATTATCTGGGATCCTTTTGCAGAGGACAGTGGCGGTTCACACCCAAGTGTGTTCCCTCCTAAATGCTTTCAGAGTTGCTGCTTTCTGGATTGCAGGGGCCTGTTCTGCAGGCCTGATCTGCCTGCCTTGTCTGTAGATTACTACACATCTGGATGCGTTATCTAATGATAGTTTACTCCTGGCAACTGTTTTTAAGACTTGTGTGCTATTTTTTAATTTACCATGGGATTTAATTATATATGGTTATGCTCATTTTTCAACCAAATAGCTCAAACAGAAGTGGTGTCTGCCCTAAGCTACAGATGTAGCTTAGCAGGGAGGTTTTGCTGCCCATTGTATGAATTTTTTTCAGGTAAAGGCCACTTACGGTTATGGGGGCAACACAGTACTGACGCATTTTAGACTGGGATAGCAGTGTTAGCTTAAGCAGCTTCCCCAGCTCTGTCTGCCCTTGTGCGAGCCCCAGGACTCTTGTTTGCTTGCCGACGGAGTGAACAGAATTGGATCTCATCAGATGACTTAAGCAGCAGCGGCCCCTCTGAAGCCACAGCCTGAGCTGGCTTTAAAAAGGCTGACTTGCATTCTTACAACAACAAAGGGTTAGGCAAAACAAGACCTACCACTCCAGTAAGGAGGAATTTTGTCCATGTTACACCTTCCTGCTGCCAGGGCACATCCTGCCTCTCGCTGACTGGCAAATAAGGTATTGGACGTAGGTGTAGGTGGCAGCTGACCCTTTCTAGCTGCACATAGCTCCTTCCTAAACAGGCACGCTTTCTCCCATAATCTCATTGTAAAATCCTCTTCTGTGCCTGCTCAGGGGTTTGTCTCACCACTGGGATATGTACAACGGCATATTACTTCGTACCTTTGCTAAGGAAAAGGTTCAAAGATTTCACATTTCAGGTCTAATCACATCTTCCACATGGTTCTCCCTGAGGATGAGCAGATCTGCCCGATCTGACATGTTCAGAGGCCCATGATTAATCAGCTTCTCAAAACAACCACACAATCCTCTGAAAGAACTAAAAAACACTGGATGAAGAAAGATAAGTTTATGTATTCCAGGCACAAATTCTGCACACCTTCTCAAACATTTTTGCCAATTTAGCCTTTTCTTTACTGTGGTCATGACATTAGGAAGAAATGATCTCATATTTATTCATCTAAAAGGTAGGCACTTCAACTAGGCTAATTTTGTAAGCTCTCTTAATAGTCAAAGATGCATGGATTCATCCCATTTAGCTAACCACCTAATCTTTAGATAAGAGACGGATCCACTTTCGGTATTCAGAGGGTGGCTAACTCCAATTACAGTTGTCTTCATATAGCACGGAAATAATCCCATTTATCACATTTTGAGATACACTTTAATTTTAATAGGATGTACATTAACATTTAAAAATACTTCGATTTCAATACTTTTCATAGGAAGTCTCAAGCAAGACTTTGCTTTGATTATTGATGGGTTTTTTGCTGGTCTCTGTCAGGTTGCATACCCAGCACTCAAACTCTGTCAGAGTGGTCCCTTTTTAAGGGACCTGATTCTATGGTGAATCTTCCTACTTTAATGAAAGAGACTTCTTTGGTTTTATGTGATTTTTTGTCATGTTATAGCAAAAGTATTGTGATGTCCATACTACAAGTGAATTAACTGTTCATTTATATGTATGCCATATGTTTAAATGCCATTAATTATTTCTCACATTTGTATTTGTACATTTGTCTTGGACTGCTACTTGGAGAAAAAGTAAATGCATTATAAGGCAGTTTGATAAAATTTGAATATTTACCAGAAATAATTGTTCCAAAATTTGTCTTTCTAGGGTTCTCTCTCTTGATCTATGAAGTACGAAAATTTCCTATTTTCTGACACTCTCCTTCACTATAAAAGATGATGCAAACAGTCTGAAATTAATTAATTCTGGAACTCCTGAAGTCTTAACTCTATATTGCGATTCCAGTTGCAAAATTCAGTGGCTTCAGCTTAGATGAATTAAACCCGAATAGAACAACTTCCAGGGGTGAGATATTAATGCTGAGAAAATAGTTTTGTATATACTTTCATTGTACATTTGATATAAAGGTATTATATGAATAGCATTTGAATATATACAGGCAGGGTTTTTATTTTTGCTTACCATATTAATTGTGGATGATATCCTGGAAACACCGCACTGTCACCTAAGAGACTCAAACAAATTAAAAAACCCCAATTATTTCAAAACACTCTGACAAATTAACATATATTAGTAGGGTAGTATTCTGCTAATAATGATATCTGAGATAATTACTTAAATCTATCTAACATCTTCAATTAAGCCCTAGGGAAAATACTGTTTTCTATTTTAATCAGCGTAGTATGACATAGGCAGCAGCTGTGTAGCGCTGGCAAGTATTCTAAGCTTTGTAAATGTAGAATACTGATATTCTGCCTCTTAACACTAGATGGCAGACAAAAATGGGAAAACATTTCCTTGTTTTCAGAGATAGAACATTAAAAAAATGTTTTGCAAGTTGAATGAGCATTCACTGAAAGTTCTCAAAATAATGAAGGCCATTGGACACAGACACAAAATATTGTGCTTATGATAGCACAGACACTTTCTGCAGCCTTTCATTTGGCTGCGGTTTTTGGTGCAAATACCTCAATCAAGTGGAATATTTCTACATTGTTTTCTTATTGCTTTGTTATCTCTGTTACCTCCCCTCAATATTTTGCTGTTGTCAAACAAGAACTGAAAATTCCTGAAGCTTTAAAAAGCCTTAAAGAACTTAAATAGAATAGAAACTTTCAGAGAAAACTGTCCTTACCAGGTAGTCACACAATTGTGAAATTGCCTTCTGTAAATCCAAAAAACAGGCAATATAAGACTTAGGTTGCAACTGCTTAGTATCTTTATCTTACATCAGTTATCTAAAGTAATTAGGCTGCTTTGCTCCTTATTGTCATTGAATCTTAGAAAATAATATAGAAGTAACCTTTGCTAAGGGGGCAACTTGCTTTCATAGAATATTATTAATTGTTGTACTAAATATGAGGTAATCAGTTCACTAGCAGCCAGTGAATATTTTGGGTTATCACCCCATTCCTCTCCCAGATGCATTTTCCAAAAAAAAGTGTAGCAGGAAGGTCAGAATCTCCATCCACACAGAATCGCACATTAAAATGTCAGTTTATTTCGCTGTAGCACAGGACTCGTGTGACTGCTTGCAGGGTCTGAGCTAGTGCCTGCACCGTGGACGAGGCAGTTGGTGTCTGGGCATGGACAAGGCGCTGTTAGTTAACAAGATGGTTTGGGACTGCTGCACAAAAGCCCTTGCATTGCCTGTTATGTATAGGTCTGTAGAGCATTTATGGGACTGATAGCACGGACTTCATCGCTATTAAACCATGATGTGCATATACAATTCTAGAATTGTACCAGATGCCACCAAATCCCACCTGATCTTTCCCTCTCTGTGCTGCTACTGTGACTGCAGAGACTCCAAGCCCGCCTGGCTGTCTTCAGTGCTGCATTGGGCAGTGCCAGCAGTCCTATGAACTATGGTCAGAAAAGGCTCAAGTTATTTTCATGGTTTTTTTCCTGTTGGGGTTGTTCCAAATGAGAAAAGTAAGTGTACTGGAACAGAAAGGTAAGTGCAAAAGTAAATATGACTTTCCTACCTCATGGTTAGGGAGTAATCTACAAAGATTGCCATAGTTTCTGGTCTTGGTTCCTCAGATTATTCTCATTACACAATAGCTTTTGGTATAAAATGTGTATATATATAAAAGCAAACACCAGACTGTGGCATTCCCCTTCCCATGACCATGCGTTAGCCACAAGAATACAGAACTATATCTCCTTTTCCAGGGTTTCTTCTTGGTTCCATGAATCTTCCGTTCTTTTGTGCGTAGTCACCTAGTTTCAATTAGAGGAGAAAGCATTTTCCATTCTGCCTTGCCAATAACAGGAAATTATCTTAGGGAATCAGAAATGTGTATTTAAACCTTCTTGGGCTGAAAACAGCACTGACCTCACCTTTTTTTTGCATCACCTGAGCAAATATTCAATTGAAAATGATGTTATGCTAGCTATTGTCAATGGCCTTGTTGCTGTTCCTCTTCCCTCCTATTCCTGCTGTTCCTCCTCTCCCTGCCCAGGAGCCTCCATTTTCTCAATTGATTTGAAAGAACTGGACAAGTCTCAGCCTATTCCTTGAAGGTATGGTTGCAAGGTGCCTTTAGAGTTACAGGCTCTGCATTTTCCATGGGTAAAGGTACCTGGCTTCCCTTCGGAGTTAAGACTTTAGATCAGAATCTGGATTTGGGATTTTGCTACACCCCCCTCTGTTCATTTTCCTTCTTTGCTAAGTCCAGGCAGTTTCCTGCTTCCCACAAAATGTAAAGGTACTTGGATCCCTTGGTCAATGATCTCTGACCTCTATAGGCAGTTTTGTGCATTCTGGAAATCTAACTGCTAAAACCAAGAGTGTACTAATCAAATAATTATATAGTAGTTATGAATAATGCAGTTGATTACTTAGAATTGGAAAGACAGACTCATGCTAGAGGCCGTATTACAATTCCTTTCCAGCCCCCTGTGATTACTGTAATAGTCATTCTCTTATCTTTCAGCACTCAAGAACTGATGGATGTGAATTTTGTTACTGCAGCATCTGGCTGAGAGTATGATTGCACAAGTGCCAGACAAAGTTCTTGGCACAAATGGAAGGAGGTCAAAACACAGTCTCTTTAGGTCTACTGGAATTAATTCACTGTCCTCATTGTTTGCAATTGCTTATTCTGTATAATCAGAGGCAGAGTCATTGCTATTTACTTTGTCTTTTAATTAAAACATTGAAATGTGTCTGACCTTTGCACCAAACCTTCAGGTATCATACTAGGTTCCATCTTAGCATTTTCCCCTTTATTAAAAAACTTTGTTTATGACTTCTCATCTGTAGAAAAAGTACTTTGTCATTCTACTTCAAAACCAGTCCATCCTAGTTCCTTCTCCTGAAGTTACACATTATTTCTCTATTTTTCTTCACTCCGACCTGCCTTGGTAAGGCTCTTTATCTGTCAGTTGTTTTCCATGGCCCTGGTGGCAGGTGAGTTGGCAGGCCATTTAGTGTCCTAATGGAGAATCCAGACTGTCTGGAATGCTGCAAATGAAAAAGATACTTTTTTTTTTTTTTTTTTTGGCCGAAGCCTACGTCCCTGATTTGTAATGATTTATTTCTATCTCAGCTTATAGTAGCCTCATGAAAGTTGTACAAGTACCAGTAAATTCTCCGTACTGCACAGGTAAACACTATTTATTAAAGTTGCACAAAAATTTCCAGCAGCAATGGGAAAAAGATGTTATTTAGAGAAGGGTTTACAAGCTGTGGAAAAAAATTCTACGGCCATAATTCAAGTACATGAATTAAGCAAACCAGTTCCAGGCTTTGGGCCGAGTGGGACTCTCCCTCACTGCTGTCAGTACTGTCTGTGAAATCAGAAACATAGTCAAAGAATGAGGTCAGCACTGATGAGTAATACAGCTTTTACTGAAACAGGTTAAAAAGTTATTCTTTTGGACATAATCTCTCTCGGGATTAAAAAGAGGCACGTAGTAATGTACGTAGTTAGTGGTACTGGTTTACGATGAGTACCTGGGACATGCCTAGTTACGAGTCACAGGGGACCCATACTCATTTTTTTTGTTCTGGATTTAATGCCTGTGGCTAATTCCTGCTGAAGGATGCACTTAATTTAGCAGAGTCTTGTTCCAAAATATTGCCTAACACTAATTATCGTAGTTTGATGTGTTGCAGTCCTATGCTTTGAGTCTATAAAGCTTGATTTGCTGTTATGTAGCTTTTAATCTTACTAAAGTAACATCCCCTTCTTTTAAATACATAGTTAACTTACTCCTCTGGGAAGTGAACATAGTTTCATGGAAAGTGAAAGGCATCCAGATCGTGCGTGTGCAGGGGAGCAGCATTTGCACACAGGCACACAAAACGTAGGCATGTGCACAACTAAGAGCTAGATCCACTCTGAAGGGTTTAAATTCCCCTTTTGGTATATAAACAGGGTTAGCAGGACAGAATGCTGTCCTGTGTTCATTATAATATTAATTTGAAAAGTTAAGAGTGGTTTACAGTGCATCTGGACTGGAAATGGATGAGCTTTTGGGTTGTCCTGACATTTTCTAATAGTCTTTTTGTTTCCTTAAAAGTTCTTCTTCTTGCCAAAAAGTGTTTTTCCAAATCAAAGCTTAAACTCTTTCTGAGGAATGGGGCTATTGACACTATTCATAATTTTGTGTCTCCTCATTTCATGAAAACACATTGGTAGCTGCCTATTGTATGATTGCATATATGCTGTCTGCAATATATTTTTCTCTATCTTTTGTTGGCACACTGGCTTTAGCTGTTGCATTTGAGGCTGCTTTAGTTCCATAGACCCTCTCTAGTAACTTTATAACTGTGTAGGGTTGGAATGAATCATCAAGCCTGCTCCAAAGAATCTTGTATCTTAGTATAACTATGGAATTAGTGGTGGGATTATTTTTTTTTTTCAAGAAACGAGAACTGTAGGAGGTTTTACCAGTACAGCAGCAGAAAGGTATACATAGTTTTAGTCCAGTGAGGATGACTTACAGTGAATCAGTTTATCCACTGCATTCTGGAAACAAGCAATATTTCAGTACTGAAAAATATTAATCTAGCTTGCTGTAAATGCATCTGTGCTGCAGGCTAAATCCTTGAACAGTACTCATGTGTAACTTTGGCTGAATCTTCTACACAAAAGAATCTATTTGCTAGCCATTACACTACTTCCAAAGGAGTTCTCGTTACATTTTGTGCTACAGGTATGTATTTATATTACTTAATATATCTCCTCAAATGTATTCTCTATCACTAGGGCAATTTCAAGGAATACTATGTTAACTCTTTTTATCTACACTAGAATATATTACTAAGTAATTTTTTTTCTGTAAAAAGAAGTAAGTGTTTCTACCATCTTCTTGATACCTTAATCTTTTACTGTGCACTCTAGTCCTTTCCATTCTATAGGTCTATGGTAGCTGTTTTTTACATTTTAAAGTTTGAAAAGAAATAGAATCACATCAGTACTAAGGAAATAATTTTTGATTTCTTTAAAATCCTCTAGAGACATAGCCAACCATGTGAAAATTTTCTTTTCGTTTGACAAGTGCAGTAGCAATAATCTACTAGTTCTTTGGATCTACAGAATCTCACAGAGAAAAGAGGCAGACCTGAGTTTCTTAAATCAAAAGCAGACAGCAGTATTTTCCAGTTGATCTTTTCTTAAGTAGGAACTTTTTAGAACTCGTTTATGCATTCCGAAGTAAAAGAGTGCAAACCTATTATCTTCACAAGTTGTGTTTAATAAATAATGTCTGTCATGAGATGAAACAGTTGCTGGTTTTTAGAAGCTGGTGAGGGACTTTTAACACTAAAATACACATATTTCTGCTTCAACATATATTCCTTGCCTGGCTTGTGAAAAAGCATCTGCTTTGTCTTTTGGAAGATAAAGATTGTTTAGTCTGGCAAAGATTTGGTTAAGGACTAGTCTAATACTTGAAGGACAGCTACGGAGTTGGTGGAACCAAATTCTTCTCCGTGGTGGCAGGTAATCTAATAGAGGACAGCAGCCACTGTGGGAGGTTCTGAAGGTGCATTAGGAAGTAATTTGTCACGGAAAGCACTGGAACA
Organism: Tetrax tetrax; assembly: GCA_009806455.1. Classification (NCBI taxonomy): domain Eukaryota; kingdom Metazoa; phylum Chordata; class Aves; order Otidiformes; family Otididae; genus Tetrax; species Tetrax tetrax. Next base: position 96,715 of record WHYT01015721.1, on the reverse strand, counting down.
GGCTGCCCAGAGAGGTGGAATTTCCATACTTGAAGAATTTCAAGACCCAGCTGGACAAAGCTATGTCTGACCCGGTCTAGTGATGGTGATAGTCCCACTTCAATAGACAGTTATGCTCTAGAGGAAGGCCTCAAGATGTCCCTTCCAACCAATATTTCTATGATTCCGTGATTCTATGATTAAGGTACTCAGGCTAGTACAGTCAGAATTGTTGCCACAGGAGAAACTGTGGCTGAGATTTGCCTAAATCCTAGCTTTGAAAATATCTTCTTGAACAACAAAGTGATTGGAAATGATTGCCCAGCTACAAGTACAGAAAAAAATGCTTACCTGATTTATGTGTTGTGTAGCCTCAGTAAATTCAGATGGATTACTTGACAGTACCACTGATTTAAAGTGTAAAATGCCAGAGGAAGGATGAAAGAATTATTATTTGGATAATGCTGGGGTTTTGCGAGTTGCAACAATAACAACAAACAAGGTAATACTACATCTTCCAAGATAATATTTAAAAAATAATACACTGAGGAAACTACATGGAAAGAATTCAGCAAGTTAGATTGTTCTACAATCCTAACACAACCATAGGGTAAAGTCTATGCTAAATGAGTTTTGGGCCATCTCAGTATACCCTAGGGCAACTCTCTACCTGGTTAGGCACTGAACTGAAGCCTTGATTCCCTTTGGATGTGATCAAAGTTGACACAGATTGCTCACATGTAATCCATTGCTCGAGGGAAGCAGTTATTTCCCTCTACTCAGCACTCTTATAGCCCATCTGGAGTCCTGCCTCTGGCTGTGGAGCCCCTGCACAGGAAAGGTGTTGATGAGCTTGAGTGAGCTCAGTGTAGGGCCGTGAAGATGATCGGAGGGCTGGAAGATGTTACCTGGCTGAGTGAGCTGGGCTTGTGCTCTGCTCCAGGGGAGTGTAACAATAAAGAGTGTGGTAAAACAGCTGTTTTCATTTGATAGGGTAAAAGCAGAAATAGAGATAGTGAGAAGATCTTGGGTACCTTCCAATGCTGGCAGCCTTGCTTTTGTGCAGCATCGGGTAGACATCAGATGGATCTTCCCCCAGCACACCACACAGATGACATCTGTAGAGGGGTTCCTCCTCCCTCCCACTCTGTGGAGCTTTTATTCTGTGTAGCAACAATCCTATATCTTCTGACAGGCTGGGACGTCACCTCTGTCATAACATTCACCAGAGCCAGCACAGGCTTTAAGTACAATGCTCAGTAGAGCAGACATGTCCTATCCATGACCACTAATTCCTTGAATATAACATTTTCTGCAAGGCTCCCAATATAGATTTTTCAGCCTGGAGGAGAGACGGCTTCAGCGGGCCTAACAGTGTCCCCTAGTACCTATGTGGAGTCTGGCAAGATATCTGAACCAGGTTCTTACTGGGGTCATGGCAGAAGAACGAGATAAGGTGGCTAGAATCAGAGGAGGATCTGGTGACACATAAGGAAAGCTTTTTCACAATTAAAATAATTAAACATTTGCAACCAGTTACCCAGGGAGGTTTCAGGGTCTGAACTCTTGGAGGTTTTCAAGACCTAACTGGAAAAACCTTAAGTAAACTCATCTGAATTCAGTGTTGTCCCTGCCTTGAGCAGCTGTGCAATTCTGTAAATCTAAGCAGACACCTAAATTTAAGTCTAAATCCATGAACTTAATCCCTCCCTACTAGAGCTAACCAACAAACATTAGATGAGAGCTCACACTGAGAAATTCAGCAGAAGTTAATTAAAATGTGCCTTCCCACACTACTGAAAGTAAATAATTCAGGAAAAGAATTTAACTTGGACAGATACGGTTTGGAACGAAGCAAAGCTCGGCAACAGGAAAAGGACAGTATTGGAGTGAAAGAACAGCTAAGACTACTTAAACATTTTCATCTATTATCTTGTTTTTCTTTTCTCAGTGAGTTATATTCCCAGAGTGGATTAAATTTCAATATAACATCATCCTGAATGTCTGCTAGCGTGGATGAAAAAGATGGAAAGGGCAAGGTTATAAAGTTATGAAACCATTAACATATATTGAATTGATTATATGCAAGATGGAGTAGAGTCTTACATCACTAGGACAATTTGTACAAGGAAGGCACCTCCCTTTTTATAAACATGGCAAAGGCTACTCGTTGCACAATGTGCTTGCCCTTTAACCTGTGTCCACATGCTGGGTCTGTCACCTATTATGGCACGTCTGCTGCCCAAACACTGTGTGCTGTGTACACGCCTAGGCCTAGGAAGAGTTACAAGTTTCCAGGGATCTTGTTGAACTATTGTAAGTGTAGGTGATTAAACACATTTTCCTGAAATGTACGTCTACCCATACATTATGCATTGTGAAGAACATATAAATATATCCTTCTGGTACTATATTCTGCTTAGTCTTCCAATAGCATCCCAGAAGTGACTTGTGTTGCATGTTCTGGTCTTCTTGAATCTTCTTTATTCCTTCATCATCTTTCAGATCATGGAATGAAAACTTATTTATGTCTTCCATGCCTCAGTTTTGTATTCATCTTGTTCCTGTTTCAACTCACGTAGTCTTAGCTCTGCCTAGATGTACAGAGCTAAGGCCTGCTAGAAGCATAAAGATACTACCTGGCTTTTTTTTTTTAACTCATGGAGTAAGGATGGTCAAGATAAATTATTTTGGAGCAGACACCTGAAATTTTATCTCCATCTGAAGGCAGAACTGGAGATCAGCCAGCCTGCTCTGCAGTGCAGTGTTTACCACGAGGAGAATTGCTAGGGGTTCGTGGTTTGTGGCCAATTCAGTTACTCTCCTGCAAGTGGCTGAGTGAAGGGAGGCTGAGGGTAAAGGCAAACCCATTTGTTCCTTATGGTCTTGCCATGCTGTTTCCCACCAATCAAGATAGATAGATTCCAAACTGGGGGGAAAACTAAAAGGAAACAACCTCAGGAATCCAAATTTCCTACAAATAGTCTTCCATTTAGGAAAAAAAAATATCAGGTATGTGAATTTAAGTTGTTGTGATTGTTCATATTGCAACATGGTCTTACAGGAAAGGTGTTGGAGACTCAGGCAACTGCAGCAGCATTCAGCCAAATCTGGATTATGGATACTTATAGCTACTGTCAGTGGCAAAGTTTCCTAGGATTGCACAGCTTGTCTGTTGTCTGTTCTCATAGTTTTACCCTCGCTGGAGCTATTAACATCAGTCCCATGGTGGGATGGAAGGGGGAAAGAGGGAGAGAAAAGAGATCATGCTGTTTTTATAAACTGTTGTAGTCTACCTCAGCATCTTATTTACGAATTTTGTCCTTCCCCTGTCTGTTGATATATAAAAACATGTAGTGTCAAAGATATGGTAGTCTGTGAGATTCCTGAGCTGGTTTTATAACATAGTCATGATCAAAGTGATTAATCAGTGCAGGTGCAGTACTACGTACTATACATGCAGCATGGACATACTTGTAACCTTGTTGGTTTCCTCATCAGGAAGACTTCAAATTACCAGTCTCCCGACTGTAACCAAAAGGATATGAGTGCTCTAGCTTCAAACAAGATTGCATACAAATATGTGTTATCTTTCATGTTAAATTAACTCATTTTATTAAATCTCTCTTTTGTGATTAAGAAGGCAGACTGAGGCAGAACAAATTAAATTAAATCAAAATTGCTGTTCTTATCTGCCACTAACAATATGCAAAAGTCATACAGGTTGAAGAACAATGAAATTCTTGTGGTCATGATACAATTTACTCCACAAAAATTGAAAGAATTAGGTACTGAAAAATTACCTCAGCCTTTAGGACTATAGAAGAATAGAGACCCTTGGAAATCATCTCATTGTAGAAACCTTTTCTTCAGTTGGACTTCCCACTGAATTTTCACTTATTTTTCTATTAAATTCGCAGTAGACTCACAGTCCTATTAGAAGTAATTTATTTCACATGTGGTATTTTTCATTTTGCTGAGAAAAAACCTCTAAGTCTTGACCCTGTCTTGAAATAAAAAGATTATTTTTAGGGCAGTTCAAATATTTTTCTTATTTTCTTTTTTTTTTTTTTTTTTTTGGTAGAATCAGGTGACTTCAAAAAAGAGAAGGAAAAAAAAATGTGATGGAAAAATGCATTTCTTTGCTGCATTTAGGATGTGGTTGTGCCCCAGGAGCCTAGAGACTTGTAGTTACGATGTGCCTGAGCTCAGGGGCCCAACTTTCCGTCTACGTAAGAACATTCTTCCCGCTTCAGCTGAAGCGTGCCCTTCTGGTTTGCGTAAAAAAATATTTGCAAGAGCTCTCCCGAGTAAGATCATTCAAGTACAATTTTGGCCACAGCTATTTGCAAGTTTGGGTTTTGACTGAAGTGAGTAATTGAATTACGTCGAGCCTCTGAAGTTTGCCTGTTATTTATATATTTCCCCCAATTGTGAGGCTCGGTCTGCCATTGGCTGCGGTCCCTGCAGCCTACCCGAGGGCTCTGCAGTTACATAAGGCTCTGGCTGCTGGGAGCCTATATAAAGCCTTTCTGCACGCCAGCAAGAGACAGAATTTTATCAAGATCCAGGTCCCACTGCTTTAGTTCACACAAGCAGGAGGAGATTTGCTTGAAGATATACTGAAACCTGAGCACAGGCTGGTTTGTTTGCTAGCCAGTACTTCACAGCTGTCAACCTGAGCCGCAAGTAGCAGCTACTGTAAGTAGCTTCTGTGCACTATGAAGAATTTTTCATTTCCTATGCAGGATAACACACATCGAACTGAGAGTCCTGCTCCTCACAGATTCCAGAGTTTAACAAATCAATCAGATCCTGTTGGAAGACCAGAGAGAGATGAGCAACTAGCTCAAGTAGAGATTGCTGTACTGGGGGTCATATTTCTGACAGCATCTGTGGGCAACTTTATTCTCATTCTGGTGCTGTGGCGAAGAAGAAAGAAGCTCTCTAGGATGTATATATTCATGCTTCACCTCAGCATCGCTGACTTAGTGGTAGCTTTTTTTCAAGTGCTGCCTCAACTCATTTGGGATATTACAGACGTTTTCATAGGGCCAGATTTCTTGTGCAGAATTATCAAGTATCTACAATTGCTGGGCATGTTTGCCTCTACTTATATGATAGTGGTCATGACAGTGGACAGATACCAAGCGGTTTGCTACCCTATGGTCACCTTCCAAAAGAAGAGAGCTCTCTGGAACATCCCCATTTGCACCAGCTGGTCTATATCACTTATTCTTAGCCTACCACAGGTATTTATCTTTTCTAAGACTGAAATATCTCCAGGTATCTTTGAATGTTGGGGCGAATTTATTCAGCCATGGGGCCCAAGGGCATACGTGACTTGGATTTTTGTAGTTATATTCTTCATTCCCTCAGCCATCCTTATCACGTGCCAGGTTAAGATTTGCAGAATAATCAAAAGAAATATATATGTGAAAAAACAGAATGAATATGAAGTAACAAATCAGAAGCAAGTCCTGCCATCCCGAGCAAGCAGTGTGAACTGTATTTCAAAGGCTATGATCAAGACTGTAAAAATGACAGTGGTGACAGTTGTGGCATATGTTCTGTGTTGGTCACCTTTCTTCATCGCACAGCTGTGGTCTGTGTGGTTCCCCAGTGTCGTGACCGAAGGTAAGATACTCTCCATCCTCATCTGTAACTCCATAGCAGGCTAACACATTGCTATGTTGCTTTATATTTAAACTTTGCTTTTGTGTAAAAGTTACATGTGATCATTTGAGTAAGATTAAAAAGAAATTCATGGTTTGATTATCTACCGTATTTAATTAAGTACAGAGAACTTCATGTGTTACGTGATCAAAATGTCATATGAGTGTGTATTTTCTGTGTGTGTTTTGCGTGTTTAACAATTTAAAGATTAATGAACAGCACAGTGAAAAGAATCATTTGCTTTAGCAAGGGTTCAGACTTTCAGAGGTTTTAGATACAAATACAGCAGCAGTATTTTGGATTCTTGAGGTGAAAAGAAGTAATCAACTATTCCATATAATAAAATACATATTTCTTATTTACTGGATATAACGGTGATGTTATAAGACATGGGGGTTTTTTTTAATATTGAAATCATATTGATGAAATCTCTGTAGTATACTATGAAACAGTTAGAAGTTGGGAAGCGGCTGTTAATAAAGTACAAATGCAAGTCTGAGAGAGATATCAAAGAACACTGTGTTGTAAATAAGATTAATCTTGTCGACCTTGTACTACTGCCTCTTTGTGAAAGGCAGACTCTCTATGTGACTTTATTTAAGTTCACCTATTCTGAACTCAAAGATATAAATCAAGGGGAAAAAAAAAGATAATAGCTCTGTCTGATGAAAAAAAAAATGTTCTGATCTTTGTTCTAAGAAATCTTCTTGTCAGTGTGAATTTGAGTCTTATTCTACATACATTTGGATCAATATCTATGTCTGCATTTAACTGTATCTGTGCAGCACGTTGGTAATTGCTTTTAAATTTAATGCAGCTACATAAAAAAAAAGAGCTATATGAACTGTTTAACTCTGAAATGCATACAATACTGTGTTCTTCATACCTTCCACAATTAAAAATTGCATTGAATAAATGCAAATTTCCTACTAAAGTTAGATTAACTTTAATATATGAACAGGTACACCAGAAAGCAGCAGACTGTGAAAATGTTACTTATTTGTACAAGTGCTTTATTTACTCTGTTATCACTTTAATTATTTCATTCTAGGTTCAGCATTCACCATTATCATGCTCCTTGGCAATTTAAATAGTTGCACTAACCCGTGGATTTACATGTATTTCTGTGGCCACATTCCATATTGCACAAATAAGCAGCTGGAGAACACCCCGGCTCAAGAGGAATCGGTGATCACAGGGAGCATTCATCTCGTAGACAGAGACCCTGAGGAAAACAGTACTTCTGCATAAATATTGAATGCTTTCTGTTGTTTTGTTACATTTACTATGTTTGCAAGATGTAGCGATATTTTACCACCATCCCTTGTTTTGTGGATAAGGATGCTGGAAAATTGTATTTTGTTGTGTATATATTTCTCTGCAGCTCTGTAGCATATACAGGAAGTTTCTGTGCTGTGCAAGCCTGACTCTGTATCTCTATCACCACTGTGTTTTCAGAATGAATTCTTGTAAAGGTTGACAAAGATACATAAAAATATCTCAGATATTTTGTGTCCTAAAGTACTTCTCTTCTGTGATTCTGGATTTCTAAGTAGTAAAGCTTTACAACTAACTAGTCCAACAAATTGGAACATAATTTGAAAGGAATCTGACATAATTAGACTTGAATATGTTTTCAAATTAAACCATGAATTATTCATCATGCTGATGTGATTTGGGGACAGTCTGGCAAATCTTGAGAAGGCAGCAGAAAGTCAGAAAAATCCTTTGCCAGCTATTATTAATACCTATTTTAAATTAACTCCTTATATACATTACAAAATGCCAAGCAGCTTAATGTAAATTTTAAAAAAAGAATTAGGTATCCCTGTGACACTGAACACTTACTTCAGTTTCAGATGCCATTGTGGATCGCAGGTATCAGCAGCATTTAGCAGTCCAGGTTTGTAGCACTACACCATGGGATTTGGTCTTCCATGCATTCCCTGATGCACAAACAGTTAATTGAACCCCTCCCCACCTACACATACCTATACATACTTTAAATAAAAATGGGTGGTAGGAATGCACACTTCCATTACTTGTTTTGGCATGCAATTTATAGACTGAGGGTGCTTTGAACCACTTCAGGCTCAAATTCAATTATTTCCCCTTTGTGGTAAAAATAAATCTTCATATCTTTATCTCAAAATGCCATTTGCGTGCTAGTTTGTGGGTGTTTTATGCAGGTAGCTATTTATTTGCTTTTCAGTGTCTGCAATCAGCAAGGCTCTTTCAGGTGAGAATAGAGCTGCATTCACTGGGATTCTTGGTGATACATATCATCTGCCTACATTACACAACATTTCATCAGTGCTATTCACGTTTCATTTTTATGACTGCTAGCAATCTCAAATTTCAATGGAAAAGCTATAAAAGTGGTGGTGGGGGGTTTAATAGTCTTGAAATTGTACTCAGAGAAATATTGATTTAAACTAAATACTGACTGGATTGTGAGAAGTGCTGCTGTACAATGAATAGTTATGCTTCAGGTTAATGTGTGCTGACATGACTGAGTATTTTATAATTTCTATTCCCTGTATGGTTAGATCAGATAGGGGTACAAACCAAATATTGCTCTTATTTATGATGGGAAAAGCTAGTGTTCCAGTCCAGCTAGCAAGACGAACAGGTCTCCAGCAAGTAGGAAGAGGAAGAAAATTGGTGAAGATAGAACCAGAGCCAGACAGGAGTGGGAAGGGTCTGTATGAAGTCTCTTATAATTGCAATCAATACTTTTTTTTTTCCCCCCTGGATATTTTTTCCCCTCTCTTTAATTAATAGTTGTTAATTCAACTCCATAATACGTTTCCTGTAGAGCAATTCTGTGACTCAAATGACGGTGTCCTTATCTGGGGTATGAACATCCAAGATACAAGATAGGGTGTTTGTTATATTATCCAATGGTTACTGGTGGGAATATTTTTGTTTTTCTGCTTCCTTTGATTGTAGTTAATTACACAGTAAAATATGCCACGTGGAAAGGAACTGTAAATAGAAATGAATTACCTGTGTCATTGTACTATTGGATTTGCAGCAAAACACATTGAAGGCCTCAAAAGGTGTACATTTGCAAGGAAAATAGGCACTCAAATTGTTTGCAAATAGTCATCCAGATCCAGAGCTGATGTAAATCACAGTACTGCTCAGAGTATGAAGACATGCCATTTTACACCACCTGATCTGGCCTCTGATACTCAAAAAGTGTAACTTCTCCTACTTATATTTCTACATTGCTCATATATTTGTTACTGGCTCTATACATAATTTGGCAGAGCTTGATTTCTTAAATAACAGTAGCTCGATGTGTTCTATAAAAATCTGAGAGCAATATTAACTGTCCATATTTCAGATGTTTTAATCATGTAATGGATGCAATGACAGCACTTCTTAAGTTCAATATTGAATGCTCACTGTCTATAATGTTCAAAACAATGATATTTTCATCTCTGAAGTGCTTGCTTTCTGATTTTTTCATTTTCTTTCCCCTGAGATCAGTCCTGCTGTTCAGAAGTAAAATAAAGGTTATAGTACTATGGTGTCAAACTGCAGGCTATGGACACTTTTAGTTGCAGTCCATCAGGAGATATTTGAACACAGGTATTCCTGTTTTTTTTTTCCTAGCAAAGTGAACTGGGTTCCATTTTCCAGATTTAAGTCATTATCCTGCATGGTCTGCCCTGCCTGCCCCATGGGCAGCACGGACCCCTGACAAACACACTCAATGGGGAGTTCGGTTCTGGTCCACAATTTTCTGTTAAAACTAATTTTCAAATTATGGAAAATTCAGTTTGATAACTCCTTTTTTCTTTTTTTTTTTTTTTTTCCCCCTAATAAAGTGTCCTTTACAGGACTTTTCTTATTTCTTAAAGAAAAAAAGAAATTTAAAAATACAATGACATTTTGGCCATCAGTTTTCTTAGGAGTTGTAGTATGAACATCTCTTGCCCTTGTTTTCCTCTACATTTTCATTCTTCAGTTCAACTATATCTATTCCAATTTGCTGTCACTTGACTTTCCAATAGGCATTACAGTGTCTCATTAAGAGGGATGACTGTGAGACATCACTGTAGTCTGGCCAAGATGTTTAATCCATACGGAAGATTCAGAAACTGTAATGTACAAGTCCCTGCAGGCACTCTGGAAAAATGCGCAAATGAAAAAAATCCAATTATCGGATGAAAGACTTCTTCATCAATGCCTAGATTTTGTTTTCTCACACAAATAATTTCTGAGCAGAAAAATATGTAGTGTACAAATTCATGCTCTCGAAGTGAATGGCTGTGTTGTTGATAATGGCACTGCAGTATAGTTTCTGGTTATGTGGTTTGTTTGCTTTGTTGTTTTGGGTTACTTTCCAAGGTTTTGTTACCGCCTGGGAAAGGAACAGTTCAGTAAAATGTATTATGTTATTTCTTGAAAATTATTGGTTTATGTTTCACAGTACAGATAAGAAGAATCAAAGACAATGTAATCTATCATTTTTTTTTGTTGTAGAAAAAAAAACCTAGTGGAAGGTAAGGAAAATCCCAACATGTGTTTTGCATTCTTTACAGTGTATTTTGATAATTCTGATCTTTTACAGAACTGCTGCTGTGTTTTCATAGCCAGTCCCTGTTCAAATACTTGTAAATGGTGAACACTGAAGACAGAGGTGTTGGATGATAATCTCCTTAATCTTTCAATGAAATGATGCTGATAAATTTTAAAGATGGTGCCAAACTAATGTCCTACCAATTTAACTTTGCTCACTTTAGTTCTGACAATGGTAACTGGTTATCAGGTCAAATAAACTGCTCCTGTCTCTGCCTTGTTGGGAGAAGACTGGCAGTGTGATGTGGAGACCCAAGTTGGAGCTGGCAGAATTCATAATGTGAGGGCAGACATGGCATGCAGATATGGCTGTATTGTCTAGTTCCCAAATACACAGCCAGGGTAAAAGTATCCTCAAGAGCTTGTGAAGTTTATCTATTCTTGGCTGAAGAGTATCGTGAGCAGATAAAGATGATCCAGCTGCTCAGTTCTTTCTGTCAGAACCGATTTGGATTGGATTCCTAAAAGAAACAAAAAAATCCCCACCCTAAATCAGGCAAGCCATGTTCTGTTGTCTTCACAAGGTAGGGATTTGGCCCTGAGTGCACTGGGTGTCTAGGGGAAACACTCATGATTGCAAACCAGATCATTCATACATGCAACAAAACAGGATTGCAAAGGAAAACAGTTCAAATAGGAATTATATTACAGTAAAGCAGTCACAAAGAATTTATTTACTACTGTATTAGCTGATCCCATATAGATTTGAATTGAAAGGAAATCACACTGTTAGAAAATCAGAAATAAAATCTTATGTAATATATGTTACCAGATCAAAATTCCAACTGCCATCTCAAAGCCTGCCTCTTCAGTTCTGTGTGTGCCAACCCCAGGCCCCTCTGTGTTCTCATGGTCCCAGGTAGAGCCTCATGATCTGCAAGGCAGTTCCCAAACTCTGCTAGCCCTATTCACTTGCAGAGGTACCCTGGGTTGTCTTCACTTTGCCTCTCTGAAACAAAAGGATAGAAGCCATGTCTTTTTCTTAGGTTTATATGAGGCTGTTGCTATTGCCACTTGAGGATTTTCTGAGGGTCATCTCATTAAGAAGACAAATTTTGGGCGTCTTTACAAGCCCTCTGTAAAATTTCCATCTTGCTTCCTTTTCTTGCCAACACAGCATACCAAAGCATATGCTTTCCACCAGTAGGTCATAGCAACTCATGTAACTAACCTGTTCCATCATCCAGCTCCATAATGAACTTTGGAGGTAATGAAACTCTAACCAAAGATTTCTTGAATTTCCATTCCAATGTTGCCCTAGAGATGCAGTGCAAGCGTATTCAAGTGCTATTGTATTCATAAAATATTTTTTTTTTATATCATGACTGACATTCTGAAAGACCTTCAGAGTTGTGGATTTATGTTTCTTGCATACATTTCGGTATACTTACAAAAAAAATTACTACAATTGTGTATTGCCTAGGTTTTAGCAACACATCTCTGGAATTCTGAGTTAACAACACAGGAATCAGCAGGATCTTGTGGATGAAACATTTCAATACCATCTGGGAAAGAAATTTGAACAAATGACATGCAAAAACCTTTCACCTTGAAGATCTATGGAAATAATAGCTCGGGAGTTGGGTACAACTAGAAGTGGACATCATGTTACATCCCAGTAACCGCTTTTCAAGAGAACTAATGTAGTAACATATATTAAAACCAGATACAAGAAAGACTTTACATTCTTGTCACCATGGTTGTCTTCATTGTCATCATCATCATTATTTGAATGAAATCAGCATATAATCTACAGTAAGTTTTAAAACAAACATAAACTTGGCACAGTGCGACATATGTAGACCAGTTCTGAAGCTGAAATAATATAAAAGGGCATGTTTTTCAATCACAAATGCAACTTTTACCTCTAATGTTGCTATTTTATTTAGCTAAAAAGATCTAGATATGTTCTTTGGTTCCAAGATTATTGTTCCGTGCATTGAATTCCATGAAGCTACCCAAAGACGAATTTTGGCAAAAACATTAAAAATTTCTTTCATGTTTATGTGTTTAGTTGTGTATATATTAAACCAAAAATGTTGCTTTAAGATGCTGGTGTTGTATTCCTTAGCTTGTTCTTGAGTTCAGTTATAATCTATATCACCTTTGAAGAGATACTAGGAATAAATTATCTGCTAGATATCACAATATATTGGAAGTGTTTGCCCGTGTCTCTAAATGTGTTAATAGATGTCTGGCCTCAAATGATTTAATGCTGAGTGGCTCCAGCTTTTGACTTACTGATGGGAAAAATTGTACTTCGTCATAGAGATACAAGCCTCCTGGCAAGCACAGTCATGATGCGAAGACACTGCTTATCGATATATTTAATATAAATTCCAGTCTGCTGGTGACGTGATTCATATTGCTGATCCTCTGTTGACAAGACTGATGCAATCTCATCTTCTGAGATGGTATGTGTTCAGCTTTAATTATCTGTTCTCAAAAAATATGGTAGCAAAATCTCAGGAAAAAAAAAAACTTGTTTTCTTCTTGGCACCTGGGTATCTTGGAGTTTAATGCATTTGCTGTTAAAGAAGTGATTAAAAACTCCCCTGTAGCTTTTGGGCTTGACTTATGTTTCCATTTACACAGAGGAGTAGTAGCGGATTGTATGACACTTAGATACAGGCTGTATTAAAGGAAAAATATGATGGAAAGTCAAACGCTTAGAGCTCCAGAAGAGCCTGGATGTCAGTATGTATGGGCTTAATGCGCTAGTTAATCACATGGAGCTGCCATAGGGCTGCTTGGCTGCTGCTCCTGCAGATCCTGGATGGAGTATGCCTAGTGTATACACAGTCTTTGGGAAATTTCCCTGCTAACATCTCCCTGATGAGGATGTGGATGATCAGGTAGGAGTAAGATGTCATGTAAAGGTTCCCTCAGTGTGCACTAAGTGCACATGCAGTAAGGGTGCATACTGGATGGCTAAAGCATATTGTATTTATTTAGATTGCTAACAGTGATGACAGCAGATGATCAGAACTGGACCACGTGTATTATTAAGAAGTCTGTTTGCCAATGGACATATGCACCCAAATAGGCAAAGTGATCAGGAAGTATCTCAGGTGATGTCCATTTTGGAGGCACTAGCACAGATATATCCTTAGCTACTTGTGCTTTTTTTTTTTTTTTTTTGTGATGAAACAGTGAACTGAATATCCATCTGGGCATGAACAAAATACAGCAAGTGACTAGTGCCTGGAAGTTAATGACATTGCGTAGCACATACAGGTGACTGTGCAGGTAAGTCCTGCTGGGGTGCCACTGGCTATTTCAGGAGCCCTGAAGGCAGAAGTGCTCTGCCCAACGCTCCCACCACCTCCACCTCTTTGTTATTCCATGGGGCTAAAGGGAGGAGACAATGTGTGATTGCATCTCTGCAACATAATAAATGTATAGATGTGTAAGCATCTTATCTTTTGACCTAATGATACCTAATGATTCTACAAGACAAGGAGGTTACCCTACCATAGAGGTTTTGTTCTGCTGAGAATGAGACAGTTAAGTTCATCTCACTTGCAATTTAAGCAAGGACTGTCTATAATCTGCAAAGTGTTGAATTTTGGTTTTAATTGCCTGGGGACACTGTAAAAAATACATTTTCTGTTACTGAATACTGACTGAATACCTGACTTATGTATTAATTCAGTAGGTTCAGGTTTTCCTTTAATAAAGATTCTTTTCTATAAATAAAAAAGATGAGAGGAATATCATAAATGTAAAATTAGGCTAATCCTATTAAATTTTAAGCTGTATAGAGGCTGTAAGATAGAATTAATTCATTGATAAAAGACAAAGAGTTAACTTGAGATTTTGATCAAAAGAAATACAATATTTTATGTGTATTTTATCTGTAAAATATCTGGAGGCATGAAAGGACTGTCCTTAGAATGCTATCAAATACTGTTGTATAAATTGATTTCTAATGTAAGTCTATCATTTTGTAAAGAAAACATCTATGTCAGAAATAGATGTGTTTATATGTTAAAACTTAATCTTGTGATTTCATACAAATTGCGTAAGTTGTAATACTCAGGTTTTTTTTTCTATACTGCTCTCCAAAGCTGAAGTATTTTCTCTGCCTTCAGGTTAAGAAATCAACCAATTACAAATTTATACATGCATTTGTATCCTGGGGGAGATGTAGAGTTGATTCAGACAAAAATCTCAGAACTGAACTGCATTAAAATTGTGCATCAGCCTCCTGTGTCTGTAAGAGAAAGAAATCGTAGAAACTGTATTATTTTTCCTAGAAATTTCAACATTTCTGTTAACACTGAACTTTATGAAAGTATATTCTGAGTGTGCTATGTAGATAGAAAATATCACAATGTAGTAGGAATATCCTTTACCTTCAAAGTTAATATTTTAGCACTGTATAATTTAACATCATTACCAAATTATGTTTTACCTTGTAATAATGAGAATGGGAAAACAGGAATAGAAATACTTATTCAATATCTACTCTGAAAATTCTTTTAAAGTCTGCTTATTTAAATTCTACTCTTCACATAATGCCCCAGAACTCTAAAAATTAATAAGTTAGTTTTATTAATTCAAGTTATTTCAAAATGTCTCACCCCTCTGGTGTAAAAGGTAATGCAAATGGTTTAGACGAGTGCTCATTAGCGGCACAAACTTTTACACCTCACTGTGCTCCCCAAGGCATGCTGCAAGCTCAAAATGTGAATGATCAGTCAGAGATGAAAGTGCTTAATATATCACATGTGATGAACAAGATAAATCAGAAAACTGTCTTGGTTCAGAAAAAAAAAATCCTTATCTGAACCAAGGTTTGAAACCAAGTACATATACACCTTCAGACACACAAAGAAATTCTGCATTTAGCATAAAGGCAAATTGGAGGAGAAGGTACTTAAAAAGCTTCTTCATGTCCTAGCCTATTTAGGATGAGGCTACTTACTACAAGATTCAAAATCCAGTGAAGTGCGAACATGATTATTACCCAATCCTACCACATCCCTAGCAACAACAAGTTTATTGCATCTATCTGGTTTAAAGTGAGGTTTGGCAAAAGGCTGCATCACATGAAAACCTGTGGTTTCCTTTGTGGTCTCTGGAGAAAATGGGACTATTTCTCCCTGGGTAGGCTTTAAAACAATGTTGTCAAACACTGTAATGTGTCACGTGCAGATCTATGGTTTGAACCGTTTCCATGCTATGCAATGTTAACCCAATGGTTGTGTTTGCTGCCAGTTTTTCGGTTGCTGTGTAACTTGGTGGCACATTTGCAGATGGCCTCAATACCAAGCAAATACATTTAAGGAAGCATAGACTATAGAAAAAATGGAGTTACCAAGCAAGCTTTCTGCAGCACATAGGCTACGGAAGAGCAAATTGTAACAGAGTGCTGAAAATATAGGTTTGAGGGTCATTGAACTGTGCCAATTTGTATGACACAATTATAGAAACATCTGTGCTATTTTTTTCCTACCCGCTGAGAACATCTACAGACTACGTAAAAACTATTAAAGTTTGCAATTTGTTCCTTGGCAGCCGAACAGTTCAAATTTTAAGCTGCTTATATGACTTTTTTTTTTTTTTTATATATATCTGCGGTTTGAAATTGATTGCTGCTTGAACAATCTGGCAACTCTTTCTTCCCAAGCGTTGTTTGTTTTTTTCTGAAGTTTAAGAGAGTTCTGTTTGAAATTAATGTTTCAATGACTGAATCATAATCTCAAAGCCAGTGAGTATCTAGTGGGTGACAACAACCTGCCACCTTTTGGGGCTCCTGATCTTAGGTCTGGCTGAATATTCAAGGTAACATAAGGGTCTGGAAGAATTCTTGCAAACTGTCCTTGGGGGCTGCACTGGTCCCTGGCAGGCTCTACACAATGTCTGGAGGAAGGGGTGATATACATCTTATTCTTATGCAATGGCTATGTGGCCATATAAGTGTATTTCTGGTCCTTACTGCTCGCTCTGTGAGATGAGAAGAGAATATTATATAAAGCAGTTATTCTTTTCATTGTCCCCTTCTCATCTAATGCTATGAAAAAGACCGTCAAAACAGTCTTTTAAAGATTATTATACTGAGTGCTATATAAAGCGGTTGATAAAAACTATTCCTTCCATAAAATAATCAGACTTTATTTAAAAATAAATGCAACATTATCAGGTGGCCAAAAATAGAAATTGAGAGTCCTTTTCAGTCAAACAGTAATCTGAAAGTGGGAGTATTTCCCTGACATAGTTTGTTTTATTTTCACTCTACAAATCGGCTGTTGAGCACAGAGGCTTCCAGCCTGTCCCGTCCTTCAGCGGTCTCAGTCCAGATATCAAAACATGACTCACAAAGAGCAACACTGCACCAAGAACTAATGCTAGCCAGTAAATGAAAGTGCATCTCTTTCTGCCTTCATCGGCTACCCATAGTACAAATATTACTCTGAAGGTTTCCCATATCTTCAAGTTGCAATAGAGTGTGATATACAATGTGTATTTTAGGTACCCATAGTTGTGTGGTTAAAGGAAGAAGTCAAGATATGTGCAACCTTGGCAAAAAGCAGGGAATACAGTCATCATGGAGAATAAACAGGAAAGGTACCAATGATACCAGTAAGTGCACTTCCTCAGAAGTTCAACCTAGCTTAATAGCTTCAGGTACAAGCTTTCTTGTAAATCTCATTATTTTTGTATATGTCTATTTGGAAAAGCATGTTGGTGGCTTATTCTGAGAAATTTGTCATGTGACAACAACATTAATTCTTTTATGAAGTGTTCTTAAATGGGAACTCCAGCAAGTTTTAAGAGTGTGAAGCTTGGAAGGTTGTCTCAGTTCTAATTTTAATATCCTGACAAGTCAGCCTACCTCAAAGAAACTGAACGTTAAATGAAAGTGCCAATATATCATCCCTCTTTTCATTAAGCACGCCATCCTTGTCTTATTTAATGACAATTAAATGAACAGAGGCTTCTCAAATGAATAAGAATCCAATTACACATTGAGGGCTTGTCTTTGACCTTTGTTTGAAGGAAGTGAACTGTGAAAAATAGTTTTATCCCTGAATTAGATTGTGAATGTGCTAGATTGTTATTGGTAGCAATGTGGTAGATTGCTGGTGGTATTTGCCCCAGTTCAATCACCAAGGAATGCTGCAAGCAAGAAGAAGAAATAGTGCTGGAAATCAGAAGCCAGCTCAGGCACTAGGCACCATGGAGGCAGAGACATGGGGGCTTGGCTGCAGGTGGAGTCAGTCAAACAACCCACAGCAGGACTGAGTATTTGCTGCAGATTTGTGGTCAAGTGTGTGGATACTTGAGGAAAATGGGCGTGCTTGAGTAAGCATTTGTGAGGCCAGAGTAGCTGTCTTCCATCCTCCATACTGGATTGTTCCTCAGATTTGAGATAAGAATTGCTTTTAACTTTTGTTTAACATTACCAGAGAAATGTGTATAAAGTAGGTAATTTCTTTTATAGTTTGTAGCTATCATAATGAAGGAATTGGTGTAAGTTCCTGGGAATCTCTCATTTGACGCTCTAGGGGAAGATGAGTATGGGCTTTATTGGTTTTGTCTGAGAGAACCAAATCAATCGGAGAATTTTGTACAAGTTAGGTGAAAGGTTTCAGGTAAAAAAGTGTAAGAAAAAAATTGCAAAATGTCAAAATGATCAAGTTTTCATTTAAACATTACCAATTTATGAAAATGTAAATACAAATTCATCTGCAAAATGAAACAAGATATTTTAGTTTTAGCTTTCTGTTTCAATAAATTAGAATAATATCTCAATTTTGAATTTATCTCAATTTAATATTGTTATCAACGTTCTAGCTTAAAAAATATCCATTATTTAAACATATCTGCCCTGGGAGAATAGTTGACGCAATGTACTACCAAATACAAAAGGACTGGGTATGCCACAGATGTCAGAAGAATGCTCTGAGATCACTGTCTGCGCAGTCACTGCTCAGCCCTCATACCAACTCTTGAAATGACCAGAGAGATGAGTGGGAACTCAGCAAATATAGACAGTGTTATCCTTCTGAAGGATATTTCTGCTAGATATACTGTTCTTCTGAATAGCTATTAAAACCTGTATTATGTTAAAAAGAATTATGGGCCAAAACTCCTTGGACTCAGATGCAAATGAACAGAGAAGTCATAATAAAGCAACATGATTGTTGAATCACGAATCTCTCATGGAATAATATGAAAAACCTCCGTGTACAAATAACACCTTTATGTTTTGAAATTTGTCATACTAACTGGCATGCTAGCGATATAAACTGAGGGTTCCGGCAATTTTTAGCACACAAGTACTTCACAGTATAATAAAGAAAATGATCTGATATTGTTCCCACAGGAAATGCATCCTACATGAGATGGCACAGTTCATTGAAAAGGCACCTCACTGAGAGGTAAGTCCCACATTGCTTCATTTCATAATTTCCTTCTGAAATTTTTTCAAGTAAGTAATGCATTGACTCTGCTCCTTTGTGAAGAATGTGCCCATAACAATTTGAGAATTTGTACTGCCTTATAGTAGGATTAACTTTAAAGGAAAAGTACCTAGATATTGTATCATAAAATCATACAATTATTTTAGTCAGTAAGGACCTCTGGAGGAGATGGAGTCCAACCCTCTGCTCAAAACAGGTCTAATTAATTCAGGTTGCTCAAGGGCTTACAGCAATTTCAAGTCTATAACATATGTGTTTACTTTAAGTCTCCTGTATATGCATGTATGTGTGAGGGACACTCTGACTGGCTGGGGGCAGCTTTGGCATCCAGTATTTCTGGGATGGCCAGGGAAGGGGCTGGAGTGGCCAAATGTGCGGCTAGTGGGCAACTGTGTAGTCTGGAGTCTGCCTATGCCTGAAATTTAGACAACGACAATACCCTGCAAAGAGATAATTTCCTAGGGACCAGTTGCACTGAAAGCAATGTGGAATATTTGCCTGTGGTGTCCTACAACTCTGAAACAGCTGACCATGACATTTAGAAAATTCAGTCAGTAGAGCAAGCTGAGTAGTTTACAGGGCCCATGTCTGGGTAAGTATATAAGGATAAACTGTTCAGCCTGTATATTACCCAAAACATTTACACACTGTCCTGTAAATGGATTATGTGATATTCTACAGAGGAGTATAAATAAATAAAACTCAGGCAAAGATATGCCGAGCTGACTGCTTGTTGAAAGCTAGAGAGTGCACAAAAATGTACAGACATAGGCATATATGTGCATGCTACTTTAAATGCTTATAAAAAAGAAGATATATTAAATTGCAGGGAGGCTTTTGGGAATCAGTTTGGGGTAGGATTTGCAAAGCTTTTTCATGTATTTGAACACTCGGCTCCTATTAAAATGGATGGCAACTGAGAATCCACACCTCTCAGGAAGTTAAAAAAAATCAGTAATCACTTGGTGCCTTATTTTCCCTTTTTTGAATGGGGAATTACACTTTTCCTTTCCTTTACCTCTTATCTCTCATAGCTATTTTGAAGTTGGGATTTTCTCTTTAAATAAGTACAACATCTATCATGGTGTAGTCCTGATCTCAGACAGAGCTTAAGCAGGACAGTAAGGTAAATAATGGACAATAACAGTAAAACTTTGAAGTCAGAAACATTTTAAATGGATGATTCTGTGCATAAATATACTCCTTCTGAAGTAGAGTTCTTCCACGTGGACAGAGTTTTATTAGAGTACGGTTGTGAATTTACTCAAAGAGGTTGCTGCTGTTGAGAAGAGCTTTTCTTTATCATAGGTGCTCATGATCTTACATCCTAGCCTCTCCCTTGTGCTGACACTGACTCTGATGGAAGCTGGGTTGGGAAAATAAATTGAGAAAACTGGCCTATGACCTTTCACTCATTCCTAGCTCTCTGTATCCTTTTCTGCCTTGTTTTGGACCTAGCATTCATGTTCACAAACTAGTCTCATTAAAATAAAACATCACAGGAGTAATGGACGCATTTTGAGGGTGTATGTTAGCTTTCTGTCAGATTAGCTCAATGATCTGATTAATCTCACCATTCTAAGAAAGCAGGAGTAGCTTCAGTAGGATTCTAGGAAAGCAGCAGTAGTGGTGGGAGGCTGGAGAAAGGGCAATCTAAACATGACTTCAATCAACAAGCTGAGACTTGTGAAAAAAAAGGAATTTCCATGTCCACTTGACAACTCAGTAATATACAAATGTCGTAGTGATACAGCTAATACCTCAGTACAGGAAAAACTGCAAGTAGCCTACTGATCATTCAGCATAGCATTCAGACTAAAAACTGGAGACTGAAAATCTAATCTATTAAATAGTACACCCAAGCTGTTGTATTATCTGCTCAACACTCATTTTGCATCTAATAGCTGTCTAGATCTGCCCATTAAGAAGTCTGTAGTAAGCTTCTTAACACTGTTTTGTATTTAATAGCTTCAGTGTCATTCATGCCTGCAGATTTGCGCTAGAATTGTTCTGGAGCTAAGGCTAGACAGAACAGCCTATATTTCCTCAAATCTCTTCTTGTCATGTTTTGAAGATAGGTGTAGCATTTGCCTTTTTCTAGTCATAGTCCAGTCATTCTCTAGCTCAGTCAGGAATTTAGGAATTTCTTGTTTAGTCAAGCTGGCCTTCTGCTCTGCTTGCCCATTTTCTTGCAAACTGGGATTAATTGTCCTTATACATAATGGAATTTGTCTTTGGAGATCAGCCAACTCCCTAGGACACTTTTGCCCACGAGAACAGCCTCCCAGGAGGACTGGTTTAACAATTCTCTGAACAAACCTAACTCTGCTATCCTAAAGTTCAGAGTCTTTAGTCACAGTTTTTAGAATAATTTAGGTTGGAATGAACCTCTGAAGATCATCAGTTTCACCCCCATACCCAAAGTAGGTCTGACCTAGCTTGGATTGCTCAGGACCAAGGACAGAGGTTCCACACATTTTCTGGGCCGTCTCTTCTGGTGTTTGACTGCCTTCAGGGTTAAAAAAAAAAAAAAATCTACTCAGAATTTGTCTTGTTTTAACTTATGACCATTATATCTCATGCTATCACTGAACGTCTTCAAGAAGAGTCTGGCTTCAATTTCCTTGTACCCTCACAGTAGATACTCAGCTACTTACCTTTCTCACTTCCCTCAGGGTCCACATTGTGGTCACTCCAGATAAAAGTGCCCTTGACTGTCACATCTCCAACCCATTCTTCCTTGGTTTTGAGGAGCAGATCAAGCAGAGTATCTTCCATGAACAGCACATGTGAAAAAAATCCCCCTCAAAGCATTCCAAGAATATCTCCATTGGATTGGTGATTAGTAGTTGAAAAAGTTCATTTCTTATGTTTAACTAGAAACTGAACGACTAAAGCTTGCCTAAGTTTCTATCTTGGTCAAAGCAGTAAATGCCCCAAAAGTTCTTTTATTTATTTGTTACTCTATGGCACTGATATGTACAAGATAGACAAGATACGTAATTTGCCAGAATTTAACAGCAATGTGCAGCTGCAGTTATAACCTGAAAATATTTCCTATCTTAGAGATATGGACATGGAGAATATGAAAACCTATTTGTGTAAAGGATTGAGCATCCTTATTAGAAAGATCTCATTAAAAGCCATTGAGAGTGAAAGTAAGATACCACGTGAGTAGGTCTTTTTTACCTCATGATAGTTGGTCTCAAAAAGGGCAGAAAGGCCTACCTGTATAATCACAGTTCTGTAGTCAATCATTTAAAGTAATAACAATAATTTTACTACTAAGTACTATTATTATTATCAGATTGTCCTGCAGAATTTAAAATAATGCAGTAAATAAAGTAAACCAAACTGGAATATCTATAAACAGTAGATGGTTTTAAAAGTGTTCACAGGTATTCCGGCCTGTTTTAGATGATTTACTGTTTAGCTCATTAATTAGGATAAAGGAAATCAGATTAAATGCAAGGCTTCAGCTCTTCATGTAACACATGAATATACATCACTGTAGACTTATCTCACTTTCTCACCAATCCTTAGTGAGGCCATGTATGAGACTCATCTCTCATTAGGAGTTCTGGAGGAAAGCAGTGCAGTCAAATACAGATCTCTGGCAACCTTTCAATAATTCTGTCTATTTTTAATCATTTCCCAACTAGGGCACAGTGGGAAACACAAGACGAAAGTGTATTTGGCTATATATAGTCAAGAGATTTACAACTGTTGGGGAACTCTAAATAGTACACAATGTGTTCCTCAGCAACACAGGCTACTATGAGCACTTCTGATCTGCATTCAGTTCTTTACACCAGCTTGCCACAGCTGAGCTTAGGGTTTCAGTTCTTATATCATTACATTTGAAAGCCTACGTCCAGATAATTTGAAATACTATCAAAATCTTGAGGGTAAAATAATCTTTCCCTCTTTGTACATTATGGCATAAAAAGGAGTGTGCTGTGTGTTTTATAGGTACAAATTCCTGTCTAACGATAAATACTCTGAAAAATTAAGCAATGTACAACTCAAACCAGGCTCTGAAAATTAATCTTTATTTCTAGCCTTTTTCTCCTTGTGCTTCAACTCCACATCTGTAAAGTAGGGCTCATAACACACACTGTCTCCACAGGAGGCTGTGAAAATGCATTTATCTGTATGGAATGCTCAGATAATTGGAAAGGCAAATAGTGTAGAGGAAGTTCATGAGGAATTCCATGTTCAATGCAAAGTTTGATTGGCATGCAACACATAAAGCATTAAGCTGATCATCAATCAATAAGAGAAAGTTTTTGAACTCTGCTTGTCTATGTACTGAATGATACAAGGATCTCAGAAAAATTAGCAGCAATCAGGCATTAAATTTAATCCCTATTATAGGTACAGAGAAGATATGGGGTTCTACTCTACATTGTCTACCAATATATATGGCATGGTGTGCATTATGATTATCCAGATTAGCATATGGTTGATGCTAGTCCATTTAACCATTTGATTTTGAAGCCCTAACACTCTTACATTCTAACATCATGCTTCTGTGTACGTATACTGTGGAATAAAATTTAGGTCATTGTATGTAAGTGACTACATGCAGATGGGATGTTGTCTTGCATTTTTGCAGCTTGCCTCAAGATTATCCTCATCATTACCAGAATCCCTGGCCAAATCGGACTTAGTCTTCAAAGGGCAATATTCACAGCCTGATGATTTTCTGCCTCTAGTAATATTTGGGTTTATCTTTATTTTTTATCTTTTCTGTTATCAACTATGAATCTTTCATTTACATTTAATTCAATTATTATTGCTGTAGCAAAGCTTTTCGTAGGATATTTCCATCTTGCTAGATTAAAAAATCATCCAATCATTATTGAGGTATTACTTATTGTGGCCTCTTTTAGAGATATACTTTCTGGTCAAATATTGTCAATTCTGAGCCACTGAGACGGGATTTATCAGTATTCACCGACAGTGACTGGACACACATACCTGAATTTACATGCTTTTATTTGAAAATTCCCTCTATAAGTGGGGGAAATTAAATGAATGAAACTGGAACTTAAGATTTGAAACAAAGGGGCCATATTCCTCAGTATTTGGTAGTAGTTATTTTCACATTCATGCCTGTCAAGAACAGAGCAGCATTTTCTTGATTTTCTGACATCGGATCTGCCAGTGTCTAAGATGTTACTTTGCTTCTGTCACTGTGCCATTAATGTAATCATTTATCCATCTGGGTGACAATGATTTGCGTACTATTTACTGGAGACCTTGAAAATAGAGAGTGGTATTATATTTTCTTTTTCAAGTATTTCAGGTGTACCATTAACAGCAAGAAATTAATCCTATTTATCTAAAACCTCTACAATGACAATCCATATTTCCTAACATTTGTTTGTGGAGATAAAAGCTTAATTATAGTTATATCTCTTAGGTGCACATTTGTTCTGGATCCGCTTCTATTTATTTTTATGATATTTAAGGCATTTTTCATGGTCTCTCAGAAAGAAAATAAACTCTGTGTTGCCCAGAACAGTTCTTTTAGCCAAACATGAAAATTATTTTTGCTTGAAATTTTTCTGAAGGGAACAATTATTGAAGTAGTTTTTGTAACATTAATCCATTTAATTTGACTTCTGCTTGACCCTAGCTCTGAATACAATATGGTTTAAGAAGAGCCATGTATTCCTCTCAGACATGAGTTTTAATATCATTTTTCACTGCTTGAAGGGGGATGAAAAATTTACTCTGACCTCCTTGGTGGTATTCTTCCTTTCTGGACCCAGTCGTGTGCAGTTGGGGAAGCCTGAGGTCTGTGTCTGGGGAGGGAATATGCTGGGGGCAAAACACAGCTACAGAGCAAAGTGAGAACTATGGTCCTTTGACAGAAAAGTGGTTGCCTGAAGCAGATAGTATGAGTATGGTGTATGTAAATTTGTAAGGCAGGAAAAACGTCAGGCTATACAAAAGCACATTTTTCTGTCAGTGTTCTTAGCTTGTTTCTAAGGTGAAAAGCCTATGCATGACTTGTGATGTGATATTATTGTGACATATTTAAATGGAAATGAAAGTTTTGTATAGGACAAGTGATAGCCTTTTACACAGAAATGAATTTCTTATGAATAAAAGGGCCCCCAAGACCCAAATGTAGTAATGCATTAGCATGGACATATGTAGCTGTGGAAGTGACCCCTTCTTCAGCTCTGGTGTTAGCTGCTTTTCTTTGTTGCTTTTTTAGACTTTTACACCAGAACATTTTTTTTTTTCCATTGTGTTTCACACAGCAAAAGCTTTTAGGCACTTTCAGTTTATAAAACTTCTACATATAAAATTTACTGTATGGAACAATTTATAGAGGGGAGTATTCCCTGTGCTACTTACCTTGTGAGAATCTCATCTGAGGACTCAGCAACAGTGTCTGTAACAAGAAGTAGCTCTGTAGGAAAAATGGAACATATTTTTACAATTTTTTACTGCCCAAATAATTTTTCTGTTGAAAACTTTGTTTGCGGGCTCATTTTGACTGTATTTCAGTTGAACTTCTTTGTGTATTTTACAGGACTCGACTAAAGATTCCCAGTACTGATTTCTCAAGTCACCAAAACCTGCCAGATCTCAGTCCAATGGTTTATTTTAAAAAAGGTCTTCTCTCTCTCAGTGTAGGAATACTGGAACCGAGGAGGAACATATATTATAAAACCTTCAGTAAATTGATACATTTTGCTTTCATATGCAAACTTGTCATTCTTATAACCCTAACTTGTTTTATTGTTACTCTGAAATTTCCTGAAGATTCCCTTCATCCTTTGTCAGCTGCTGCTGAGATTCTTTATAAATATTAATGATTGTTTCCCATAGACACTATTTAATCTGCATCACTCCACAGATGTATGCCAGTGAGTTAATTTCTTATTACTTTTTGCTTATTGTTTGTTTGGTCTTTTTACCATCAGAAAAGAGAAGACTTAGTTCAGGTCTGTTTGCTGACTTTATATTTGTATTCCAGGGTTGTGGTCTCTCAAGGTGAGACTTTCTCACAGAAGAAATTGAAAAGCAATAGTTTCTCTGCTAATCCTGTTCTGCTTTCAAGGTGGTCAGTATCACCATGCTGTTGTACAGTGCCCTAGGTGCCTTCGTATCTCAGCCTTACTGATGCAATCTCCTCTCCAAGATGCCATGGCACTGTTTTTTCCAGAGTCACTGTGGCAGGATTTTCCCCATGTGTTGTTCTGCTGCCTTTCATCTCCTAACTTTGTGCCTGGAAACCTCTATATTGTTGTCAGAGTGGGTGCTCATGGGAGGTGACTACCACCAGCCTGAGAATAGAGGCTCTTTCCTACACCTTGTTTTGTGCATTTTAGCTTATAGCAGAGAGAAAGCAAACACAGAGCACAGCAAGGTAAACAGCAGTCATTTAAATATGGGATAAATATTATGCAATTATACTTGTGTGCGGGAACTTAACATCCAATGGATATGCAGCACTTACACTTAATTAGCATATTCCAATCAGTGAGAACATCATAAACTGGAACAAGTACCAGAGACTTTGAGCAAATCACAATGGAAAGTACTGAGGGGAAGAGCATGATGGAAATCATCTTCTGAACATCTTCGGTGTTGCTACCTGCTGCACTGGAGAGAGCATCCAGAGGAGGTCTGTTGCTGCTCTTCCTGGCTGGCTACAGGAGACAACTCCCTCTCCCTCTCCCTCTCTCCATCCGTTCCCTTTATTCCTCCTCTTCCCTTTCTCTCTTTTAGTTTTAATTCTGTCTGAGAAGTAACTTATACTCTTACAACAGATGTATGCCACCAGCTGTGGACCACCCTAATAAATCTTTGTGCATATGAAAATATCTTGACATCAATTGTGCCATAGCACCATTCAAGGATAAGATACTCCTTAAAAGTGGATCTCCAGAGTTTTAAAGCCCAATCTGGTGTGCTTTACAACAGTAAAGGCATGATCACTTTACAAACAGCTGTGGGATTTGAAAATATTACATCTTTCTCCCAAACTCCAGCTGTTTATTACTGAGAGGTACTGGGAAGAATGAGTAGTATCTGGGAGTGCTGCTCATCATACTCCCTCCTGAGTGCCGTTCATACACTCCAAGTCATGCTACAAGGCCGTGTGGCTGTCGAGCTTCACCTGCACCTTTTGTAGCAGCTTTTGGCTCCAAAATAGCCCCTTTCAGCTGGAAAGTGTTTCCCAGCTAAGCCAAGACTTTATTAGAGACCACATCAACATACCTGATCTCTTCCAGTGATGTTCAGTCACTGCTGAAGGTGATTCAAACTGAATGTGCACATTTCGGTCAGTGTGCACTGAAGTGGATCATCCTCCATCCCAGTGCCCTCCTGTAGTGGCTGTAATCTGAAGTCCAAGGACAGAAATGAGTATCTGGGGACATTAACTTCTTAGACTCCTGTAATGTAATTGAAAGAGCTTCTATAATCCCACCTATAAATTCTTACAAGTTAATTGTGACAGTTGCTACATGTGAGATAGTTGATCTTCTGAACTGTAGTACAAAGCCCACTAATACCAGGAGTTTTACACAGTCCTGAAAGACTAGCTGATTTAGGGAAGCAATTCAGAAAATCCAAGCATTGACCCAGGAACAGACTCCAGCCTGCTAATAAAAGTCAGTTAAACACAAGGTTACATGTGAAATGCTGCCACTGTTGGGAACATTCTTCCCCTCCTGCCAAAACTTGTTTACACTGGCCAGTGAGAGACTCAGTGTTATTGGAACTACTATGTTTAAATAGTACTACTTTTTTTTTCTAAAAGATTGGTCCCTTCGGAGGAATTCTTTTTGGAAATGAATAGGATTTTGGTGGAGGTTATGTGCTGTGTTGTGTGTCCTCAATCAAAGCAGTTCTGGACATTTGCACAGGGCTGAACCTCAGACACAGGCAATAAGGGGTCTATTTGAATTATGGATAAAGGGACACATTCCTCTTTAACATGCTTAACGCTGTAATATGTAGACTTCAGTCTGGGTATCTAAAAGTCAGAAGATACTGAACCAGATTCCCTTTAGTCTGTCTTCCCGTCAGTGGACATCTCCAAAAGGCAGTTCATCTCATCATTATCTAAGTGTCTATGATAGATTATGCAAAACCTTTTTTGGAAGTTTATGTTATTCTACTGTGATTCTAACGTGAGCCTGGGATGACTAGTTCAGACTTATGCATCTAAAGATGGGCTGAGATGAATCCCAGAGACCATCATTTTTTTATCCTGCCTTTGAATGTACTTCTGAGCAGATATTGTAATGTATGCCAACATTGACTATAATTTGTGGAAAACAGCAATCAAAGAAAATTAAATGCTAAAGAGAGATTGTTCTTTAGAGATTTGTACTTCACATTGTCTTCAGCTACATTATTGCCATAGTGCTCTGCACGGGTATAAGTGATTTTTGGAGGCACGGTGTGGTGAACCACACTGCTGTTAATTTACAGATTCAATATTAAAAAGAATTGCTTTTATTTGCACTATCTGTTCCTGATGCACGAGCTCTGGGGCATTTTAATTTTAGCTCCCCAAAATTAGACATAGAAAACTTAACATTAAGATTTTAGCTACCCAAAGTTTAAGTGTTTTATCTGAGATTTTGACTCTGGGCTACCACTAATTTACATTCTCACAAGCCTTTGATAAGTTCTTTCTGTCACATTCCATGTCCGTACCATCATTTGAATGCCTCTCATCTTAATCTGATTCCTGTAAAGCAAAGAAACATTCAGGAAATAAAAAAAAAAAAAATGTGAATTCATGTGTGATGATGGTAGTTGCTGAAAAGATTTGACTGCAAGTTTATTTACAGCTTTGACAAGCTTGATCTATTGCCACTGATTGCTATGTTCTTCTAAAATTTGTTATGCCATTAGGACAATTTAGATAAGGAATTAAATTATGAGGAAAATTGTTGATTTGAAAGAAAAATAATTTAATCATTCTGAGTACAAGGGACCAATGACAAAGGCTTAGCCATCAAAGCTATTTTGAATATACCTTTGTTGGCATACAGTACTGCTCAGTGCATGAAGATTATCACTCACATATGTGATTTCTTTTCCTTGGAGAGAATTGTATCAGGCATAAACAACACCTTTTGAAGGAATATTTTGCCCCATCACATCATCTGGGTCATGATTGCATTGTACAATTGGAAGCATTGGTTTGGCTGCTTTTTATTATAGTTTTGGTTTGTGGAAAGGAACTTCCATATGCCATAAATGGAGTCAGATGTCACAGATTAAATATTCCTGTTACAAGTAAAGCAATAACTTTCTGTAACAATAGCAGCATCAACGGGTCATGGGACAAAAGGTTTCCTGAGTATGTCAAATGCATGTATAGATGACGTTCTGCTCCCTTCTCTCTTTGGTCATTCTACTTCTTCAATTCAGCAAATGAGCTGGCAAACATCTTTCTCTGAGAAAGCAATTTGTTCAAATGCAATACCGTACCTGCTTGAAGCCATGTCAGCCCCCAAAATATATGTAGTCTTCTTCAGCACAGTTCCTAATCTGCTGTTTGATTATTTCTGCTGGAATAAAGCAAGGAAACTCCAGTCTCTTGGTTCAGTTAGACTGAATCATGGTCGAATGCGACCTCACAGGTGACACCATCCTTTTTTTCTATGTGCAAACATACAGCTAAATGCTGCAGTTGATATCCGATGTTTTCAGCCAAACTAACAGGAGGAATTCTAATGTAAACTTGTATTTTCCTAGAATCATAGAACCATAGGACAGCCTAGCTTGGAAGGGACCTAGAAAGATGATCTGGTCCAACCTAGGGAGCCTTGGTGAGATTATCTAGCATCCTGTTCAATCACATCTTGAAAACCCCTCAGTGATGGAGACTCTACTGCATCCCTGGGGATGTTGTTCCAGTGGATGATTGTTCTCACTGTAAAAAAATTTCTTTCCTATATTGAGATGAAACCTCTCCTGGTGCAACTTGTACTCATTGTACCTTGTCTTCTCCATGTGGCTCCTTGTGAAGAGAGAGCCTTTGTCCTCTTTGTAGCCACCCTTTAAGTACTGGAATGCTGTGATGAGATCCCTTGGAGCCTTCTCTTCTCCAGGGAAAAGAGACCTAACTTCTTCAGTCTTTCCTTATAGGGCAGGTTCTCCAGCCCTTTGATCATCTTTGTGGCCCTCCTGTGGACCCTCTCCAGTCTGTCTGCTTTTTTTCTTGAATTGTGGGACCCAGTACTGGATGCAGTACTCCAGGTGCAGCCTGAAAAGCACTGACTAGAGTGGGATGATCACATTGCTGTCTCTGCCAGAAGTTTTTTTAGAGCTACTGAGGATTTTATTACTGAACTAATTACTGTATCAGTTGTCCTGGAAGAGGATTATGACAGGCACCTTGGAGAATACATGCAAGAAACACTGTCTTTTTTTCTTTCCAGTGCACTTGTTTCTGCCACCTCTTGTAATCACTATCTTGCAGGAGGGTTCCGCTTTTGTAGTAAAATACAGGCACATTTCTAGCTCAGATAGCTGCATGATGGGCAGTTAGTTAAAACAGAAGGGGCTTTGCTTAGTTAGGGATTTTGCTGCTTTCTGCCTGGGAAACATGTCTGTGCGGGAGTGTGAGCATTGAGAAGATGAAGAGATCTGTACTACAGTAAGAGTGAAGAGATCACTGCTTCGAGTTTTTAATATCTTTTTCCTGGGAAGAGCTGTCTTTTCTGAGTAGAAACCCCAATTAATCCTGAACGCTTTCTGGTGTAGATTCCATCCAGTCCCTGTTAAAAAGGAAAAAAAAACCCAGTAAGTCACATCAAAGGATTGTTCACCTCTTCAAATCTTCCAACACATTGGTTTCTTTTGTGGTATTTTTTGTCTTCTCTTCATTTTTCTGGTACTGTAGGAGCTCTCTCTTTCTTTTGTTACTTTCCACGGTAGGGCAGACAGTCTGCTGAGAGCTAGACAGTGTAATTTTCTTGGTAGTTTGCTTTTTTAATTTTTTTTTTTCATAAGGGCTCAGTTTAACATTTTTAATTTGTTCTGAGGCTGTGGTTGTCATTCTCCTTTTTAAAATGTCATACCATTTCATTGTGACATTTTCAAAATGCTGCTTATTGTTAACTTCAGAGCGATAACTTTATTTAACATTGACCTAGTTTTGGAAGCCTTCCTGATCAGAGCATGAGAACTATCTGTGGAAATAACTTTTCATTGGCCAAATCTGAAAGTAGAATAGGATCTTCCATCTTTCATGAAAGTCAGTAGCTTGACAGAGGAGGGAGATCCTTCTGGTGACCTGACAGATAGGCTGTAGAGAATCCATGCCTGAGATCACCCTTAAGATACAAATCTGTAAGGCACTAGGCTTCATTGATACCACCACTTGTGTATTTTTGGCTTCATTTTCTGATCTTTTCCTCTTTTGGCTCAGCAGCTAGACCAAAATACCCATTATTTGCTCAACATAAATTATTCACAGTGACAGTGTTAGAAATCCATCGCCACCCTGCATGTGCCTGGGCTTTGTGCATGTATTCTTTTGACGCAGGCTGTTGCAATTTTCCTCATTGTGACAGGGAAAATCTGCTCTTTTACTCATACAGGACTGTAGGACCCTGTCCACTATCCACTTCCATCAAAGACTCCGTTCTCCGGCCCATAACAGCCAAGGCCTTGACTTTGTCATGAACTAAGCGTACACTCGCGTTTACTCACTTCTACTTACGTGGAGCAATCTGGACAATGGGAATGTCAGGCTACATGTAAATTTTCAGTACAGCCTCGATGCTGACCTCCCTCAATAATCTCTCAAACTCCTATCAGATCTCTGCTATTGTGTTTCTTTCCATCCAGAAGTGAAGAAACTAGATACAACATTCTGAATGTATCAAAATTTTTCCTTTTAAATTGTTTTAGAGACTTGCATCTCAATCTGAAACGGGAGCAGCAGCTGCCTTTATTCTATTTATTAGAAATAACTGCCTTTTTGTAGTCTGAAAAAGGCCTGGTACCTAATTTTACTGTTATTGGCTATGCTTCTTCTATCTGTCTAGTCGGTCAACACCCATGAACTGCAATTCATAAAGTAATGAATGTAAAGAGCAGTGAGGGAGATTTAGGTTGGATATTGGGGAAACACCTTCTAGTGGGGATATTTAGGCATGGGATTAGGTTGCCTAGGGAGGTCAAAGAATCTCCATCACTAGAAACTTTCAGTCTTGTTTGACAAATGTCTGCCAGCAGTTGTTTAGTTGATCCTGCCTTATATAGACAGATAAGTAATACGACCTTTAAAGTCCTTTCCAGCTCTACTTCTTATGATTGCCAAGAAAGGAAGAGCATATATGAATTAGGAAAGAGGAGCACTCATGCCTCATCCCAGATTCTGTAACAATCATTAACAATAGGGCTGAGTAACAGGGAATAAAACATTCATCTTCCTGAAGCCTCAAGGTATTCTTCAATAATCATGCGTGCTTTAGAATACAGAGGAAATATCATCATTAAACACAGAAGTTAAATATATTTTTAGACATATAAAAGGACATGTTGTTAGTAGCCTAGCAACAGGCTCGTCATCCAACATTATAGTGCATTTAAAGACACACAGATGTGCTTGGATGAATACTTTAAAGATAGAAAAAGCAAAAATAAACTGGAAGCTCTCCTGCTTCCTCATCACCATCACCATCCGCAGCACCAATTGCAAAAAGTTTCTGCAGGGCATGTTCTTTTCATGTCAGTTAGGGAGCCTTCCCAATTTCCAACAGTGTACTCAGATGTGGCAGGATAATGTCTTTAATGAGGATACTATGGAGTAACTGAAAAAATGAGTTCTGATAAATGAGATCCTGAAGCTAAAGCCCACAAGGATTCATTTAGTCCCTTAATTGAGTACCTGGGTTTTCCCAAGCAGTCAGCACAAAGCAACTACCATCTTTTAAAATTATTTTTGAAAATCTGATTGCTGATGTTCAAAGAAAGAGGGGAGAAAAAGAAAAAGAAGGAATGAAGGAAAGAGAGAAAGAGAGAAAGAGAGAAAGAGAAAGAAAAAAAGAAAGAGAAAGACAGAAAGAAAGAGAAAGAAAGAAGGAAGGAAGGAAAGAAAGAAGGAAAGAAAGAAAGAAAAAATAAGAAGGCACCCTGACATAGATTCTTGGCATGAATAAGCCATTTTATTGTCCATAAACAATGACATACATTGGGGTTCATATCATTCTCAGACAGCTGTGTCCAGTATGCAGTAAATAAAAGCAGGAATAAGAATAAGCTTATTTTGCTGTAGAAGACAGCAAGGATGAGGTATATAATTTTTACATCATACTTTACAGAAAATAAATTGTATTTTGGAGAAGTTAATGTTAGGGGTGAATGCAGGGAAAGAATGCAGCCTTTTGAGTTTAAAGGATTTCTAAAGGATTTTAAAAGGTTATGTCTAGAGGAGCTGGACAAGAAACAAATAACCACTTTCTTCTTTCCCTCTTATTCTAACATACAATTAAGGAAAGTAAAAGAACATTGTTTAAGATATCTGTGACAAATGCAAGGTAACCTCCCCTGAGAAGAATGAAGCTAAAATGCAGGCAATCATCAGATTAGCAATCTTTCTAGCCAGAGAGAGAAGAGGGATACAGACGCTGAACAGAAGACATGTTATTCCTCCCTTCAGTTGCTGTGCATCGTATGTCCACCCATAGTCAAGACATGACTTGTTTCACTTACGAAGCAGGCTTAAAGAAGGAAGCAGGAGGCAGGACTGGTAGGGAGCCATTGCAGTGTGCTTCAAAGGGGCTTGCACCTTTAAGCACTGAAGAAAATGCTGCTTTAGGATTTACCTCATCCCATTCAACAACAAATCAACACAGGGCGTGACTACAGTGCTAGTCAGAAGCTTTGTTCGCAACATTTTACTGTATAATGACAGTCGGTGATCCCAAGCTGGCAAAACTCCCCTTACGGCTTCGGTTTTGAAACTGTACTGAAATTAGTGCTGGAACCCCTTTTAATTCAGAGCAGAATTTATATATCCTGCATTTATCTCTCTCTTGCTTGGGATAGCTGGCAGACCCAATTTGATTGCTGTCCTAAATGAGCTGGAATCAGAGAGGCTGATCTTAAAAAGCCAGTAGCCTGTCCCAGGCGTAGGATGTTGTTTAAAAGAACAGAAAATTGAAAATTTGATCTTTGGAAGGGGGGGTGGGAAGAAGTGTGGTGCCACTAATTATAGTGGTTTAAGAACAGGTATAGTGAAAGTAATCTATAAAACAATATAGTCAAGGAGGCATGCCCTTCACAGTAGCTAAAGGTATACCAAGACAAAACTACATACATGAAAACAAGTGAAATATAGCACAGCTTGGTTTTTATTTCCAGCTACTTTCCTTCACAGCTTCTGCCATATTTTTATGTAAATGACATACTGGAAAACCTGTCTGACAACAATAAAACTGTTATACTACATATTCAGTCTGGGTCAGGGTTATTTATAGGAAATTTTCCATGGGTCCAATAGGAAAATGTGGGACAGATTGACAACTCTTGCATGCCTTGGAGATAAGACATTGATCTCAGAGCATTGTTGTGGCTTTCCATACCAGCCCGATGAATAGAGAGAGAGAGCAGCAGTTCGGCAAGTATAGGCAGCACAGACTTTCCAATAACACATATTGTGTTGGTTCTGCGTAGTATGGGGGCTACAGTGGCATCTTCTGTATTATTAGATAGTATTTTTACAAGATAGATGATATACAAGGTTGTGAATGTATTGGAATTATTTGGTTAGATTCACTAGGGACTTGCAGACTGAGGCCGATGTGTACGCTCAGCAGCACTCCTTGGGAGCTGGCATGTTTTCTTGTGTTTCAGAAGAGGATGACATCTACTCCATCATCCTGCAAGTGAGTATGAGTATGCCTCTGGTCACAATTTGATTGGCAAAAGATGTGGTGAGACGCAAATTTGGACCTGGAAGCAAGCCCATGCCAACTCTAGAAATGCAGTGGATATCCTGCCCCATGCTGAAGTGGACCCTAGGAACAGTAATCCATTTGAATTTGTCTGTTCCTTTTGCTGCTCAGGATGGATAAAAAGATGTGACTTCATTCACAAGTACCAAAGGATTTGAACTGAACATCATACATAAATTGGTTTTCACATTTACTTCAACTCTTTGTAAACTTTGGTGCCATTCTGACAACAGCTGTCTCATAGTTAAATCTTTTAGTATCCATTAGATGGCAAATGCTCTTATCTAAAAAGGTTTTCGTCATCTAGACCAGATGGTATAATTCATTTCTGTTATGAATGCTTTTAAATGTGGACAGTATAAAGTCAAGACATGACAAATATAAAGAAGGATGGAGGGAAGAAATAATATACAACTAAACGGATCCAGGAAGATCAGATATGTAATTTCTGTACTTTATGCCAGCAGGAATTGCTGCAATTTCATTGTTTCATTGGTTTTTTATGGGTGTATAAATGCACTAGTTAGTGAGCTGAATATACAAAAAGAACACTCATTTTAACAAGTGGAGTTACAAGTAAGAGTGAGATCCATTGAGAGACCTCGTGAACCTTCCATGGCTGGAAGAAACCTGGGCTGTAGAGCACTGGTATGAGATGCCTGTGCACTCAGTAGGCTATTTCTTTAGAAATAATACCTTTTAACAATCATTCACTTACTCTAGCCCAAGATTTTGTCTTGAGCAAACTTAATAAATTAAAGACAATGTAGTCAAAGCAGTTTAATAAAATTTAGTTTAATGTTTGTTCAGATGTCTAAGAATTTTTCCTCTTGTTTGGACAGAACATTTAATAGAAAAGACAGGACATTTGCAAGGGTCTCAGTTTAGTAAGAGCTTGCTGAAAAACTCCATCTAGAAAATACACTAAAACTCCTCTCTGGTTAAGCAATAGCTTCCATAGATCCTTTCTGGCTAGGTTTCAGGTTTTATCTACTTCCCATTGAAAACCATAGTGAAAGGATTGTCTGTGACTTAATGCAAACAGAAGATTAGGACTACTCAATCTAGAGGCATTTTCCCTATCAGCCCGAGGAATAGGTGCTTCAGGGATCCTGAGAAAAGCTGGTTAAGAGGATGAGTAAAGAGGTCTCCTGCCCAGCCAGTTTCCAGTATTCACTTCTTCCTTGTATCCTCATGATTGAGACCTTCAAAGACAGACTGGATGTGATTGCACAGGTGCTTGCACACCCCATAACCATGTCCCACAGATATAATAAGACTAAAGTCTTCTGGAATTTTCTCCATAAATAATGAGAAGCCATACATCAACTTGTGCCCCACTTTGCAAGCCTTCAGGACTTACGGCCAAGTACAAAAAAACACACTGTGGTATACTGCTGAAAGGGGTCTGCTTTAGTAATTTTTTTGCTACTGATTGGCTTCGCTATTTCTAGAGGTGTAGTAGTCATAATGCTGCCAGCTTAAAACATGAACAGAATCACAGGTTCTTTTAAAGCAATAAAGCATGATTTTAAGCCAATGGAAAAAAGTATATTGGGAGGTGGAGTTGTTTAGCTTTGTTTTAAATATTCAGTGCATGCTGGAGTCATTTTATAATGCTTTTTGGTGAAAATATGAGACCTAGAAACTTACCTGAGGGTCTCACGCAGTATTTTAAATACAGCAGCCTGAGCTTCAATATATTATTGATTGCTGGACTTTCAAAAGAGTTGCAGAGGCTGGAAATAATATTTTTAGAGGTATTCCTCTCTGTATATGCTGAAATTAGGGGAGAAAAAAAAAAAAAAAAAAAAAAAAAAAAAAAT
>WHYT01015721.1:25390-59191 GCA_009806455.1 Tetrax tetrax | reverse complement strand
CCCGGCCTTTTTTTTTTTTTTTTTTTTTTTTTTTCCCCCCTGTTTTCCCCTTCTTAAATACGTTATCATGGGACATTCTGCTACCAATTGGCTTTGCCTTGGCCAGCAGCGGGTTCACTCTAGGCCTGGCCAAGTCCACTGAACAAAGGGGAGCAACTTCTAGCAGTTTCCTACAGAAGCTGCCACCTTAGGCCCTCCCTCACTAAACAAAACCACAACAGTAGCTTATGTAACTAAGCAATTATTTTTACTTTCTCTCTCTTGTTTGGCAAATCTAGCTCTCAGGATAGTTATCCAAATGGGGGAAGCTGAACATTCATGGTAAGCAGTAACAGCTGGTAAGCTCATCAACTGAGTCAATGTTTCTGGTAAAGATGTCCCTACATATGCATTAGCTATCTATAAATATATATAACAGGAAACCAAGTTTCACGGGCTAGGAGAGGCAGCAAGTAAAAATTAGAAGCCATCTTTCTAATCTATCAGTTCCAAATAGGAAATATATCCAAAGTAGCTTTAAAGTAGTTGTCTGCAGCTGGGAAGGTATCCTTGTCCCATTAAAACCAATGGAAGAAATCAGGAGGGGTTTTGCTTTTGCTCTTGGGAGCTTCAAGAAACATGACACTGCTGTGTCACTGATTAAGAAGGCAAATTATGCATGTTGTGTTTTTAAATATAGGTCTTTTTACTGGCCTGTGTTGATAATCCCCCTTTCTAGAATACAGTTCCCCATGAGAAATGGCTCAATGACATTCTGAATCATAGAATAGTTAGGGTTGGAAGGGGCCTTTAAAGGTCATCTAGTCCAACTCCCCTGCAAGGAGCAGGGACCATCAGTGGTATTATTGATTGCTCTAATTAAATACTAAAAGGCCTTAATTAAAATCAGAGCTATCGTGGGAAACAGAATGTGTGTATGTGAGTGAATACTTTTTCTATCTTTTAACAGCCTACAATAAACTTTACAGTTCCTGTGTTACAGGTTTTAGCTGGGATTATAA
Organism: Tetrax tetrax; assembly: GCA_009806455.1. Classification (NCBI taxonomy): domain Eukaryota; kingdom Metazoa; phylum Chordata; class Aves; order Otidiformes; family Otididae; genus Tetrax; species Tetrax tetrax. The sequence continues at coordinate 58,190 of WHYT01015721.1, read as the reverse complement.
GTATAGATGATATCTAAATTAATTATACCTGAACAATTGCAATGGGCATATGTTTGCAAATAGAGAAGGTATGCAGTTAGATTACATTGTGAATATTAATGCATATTAATTCAAGAAAGAATTCAAAGATATAAGTAGATTCCTAGTGCTTTAAAGACACTTATTCTTGCCTTCATGAGTTCATTTTCATGTGAATTTGATTTGTTGTGATGCAAGTTTGTTTTTAACTTTCTACAAATTATTATTTTTCAATATTAAAAAAAAAAAATCTTCCTGGGGAGCTTACATTTGAAAGCATCTAGGAGAAAATAAAAAGGCTGAACACATGCAGAAGCACTGCGTTGCTCCTTCTTCAGTATTTTGAAATTCTAAAAACATCAAATGCACATTCACCAACCCCAGAGAAGAGGATTCTGATTGCAAGCTGTTATCTGCCTGCTACGTGGCTCCCTGCACCTTCCTTTAAAAAACCTAGTCGTGGCAGGTCTTCAAGACAGGCTGTTGATCTACATAGGCTGATCTGCTCTCCACAAATAAGCCATGGGGTGAGCATCCTCAGCCTTGCTTTCCCTTTGCGGGAGGCACGGGAGATGTACCGTGCTTTATCCCTGGTGCCGTTCATGCCATTTGTGCCCCAGAGCTGCTATGTGAGGTGACTTGGAGAAGCCTCGTCTCTGCCGTCCTTTCCAGACCCACGTGTCCAGGCAATGCTGCCTCTTTCTCTGGCAGTGACTGGTGTCCTGAAAGCCATACCAATCCAACAGGATTAAATCGAGGATCTGTCTTTCGTAAGGCATTTGTCTAAGGCTGAAGGCATTAATAGGCTTTGTGTGCATCAGAACATTAACAGGGCCAGGGCTGAGCTCTGATATGTGCTCACCATCTGCTAAAATGTTTGCACAGACTTCAGCCCAGTTCTGGCTTCGGTCTGCTAGTGCTTCCCAAACAGTCTCTGGGCTTGGGCTGGTTACCGCGAGCCAGAGATCACTCCCAAACAGCCACATTAATATATTAAATTCTAAGTAAGTATAATATTATATATTAGCACATTATTTTACCATATGGAATATATTTAAAATACATTTATATAATGCATAAATATTAACATATTAGTTTAATAGATAATAATATATTAATAGAGTAATATTATTAATAATTAATATATAGAGAATGTATTATATGATCTATATAGACACAATTATATAAAGTATAATAATATATCAATATAATGGTATTAATTCTAGACAATATGATAATATATTAATAATACTCTCTATGTAATGCTAATATAACTGCGTTGTTTAAGAAGGTCAGAGGGTTTAGCTGTATACCTGCACTGTCTTTGTCGCAGAACCAAGGAGCAGCTCCTGCTGCATTTTACTTACCAGCATAGATGTGACCACAAAGTCCAGCAACTGGTCTGTAAGCTGAGAAGTTGTTTCTAAACTGCTGTGGGTTATATTAACTTCTGAAAGCATCTGTAGGCAGAGATAACTGTGGTCAATTTATGACAAAAGCAGGAAATCTGCCGTTACGCGCTTGTAGCTGGCAGCAAGTTTTGGGGTCACTGGGGCATCTTCCTGCAGCCATGGGGGCCTGTGCTCACCTTGTTAGTTCTTCTCTATTGGGATGCTTTTTTATTTTTTTTGTATTATAATTATAATTCCTTGGAGTGCAAATAGTATGCAGCATTTCCATCTACAGAAAAGAAACATGCAGCCTTGTCAGCCACTCTGCAACAGTCAGAATTTGCAACACTGCTAAGAATCACGCCAAGGTCCTTCTCAGATTCATAATCCACATGAAAAGCAGGGCCAGAGACTGGTAAAACAATACGTATTCTGGCAGCTTTCCTAAAAGGTGTTTTAATCACTTCCCTTTATCAGGCCTATGCAGCCCCTGTTTGCTAAGAGAAATTAGCTGCAACTAATTTACAGCAATGAGTAACAAGCAATTTATCCAGAAGCTTACAACTGTTGCCTGGATACAAATCTGTTCAAATGCTTTTATATATAAAGTGCTTTTAGGGTATTTGCAGCTATTTGTTTTGATGACAAATTGTCAAACAGAAAGCCAGGGCACGTGACGTTACTACCTTAACCTCCTATATGACACAAAGTACTGTCCCTGTGCTACCACTAACTAGGTAGAATAAGGAACAGTATCTTGTTGAGCCTTGTTTGGTGAGGGAATCCATGAGGCCTCTGAATATGATTTTTATTTGCCTGTAGAGGATTAGAGATCTGAGAGTGCAATGAGAAGAATTTCATTTGATCAGCTAGCTACATTTATTGTCAGCTGCTGCTATTTTGCAAGGTAAAACATTGGAGAAAACTATACAGTCGCCCCCCTCCCCTTCCCCCCCATCGAAATATACAGAGTTAACAAAGCACATTTGCTGTATCTTAAAAGTTGAACTGTTAGAAATGATTGCAAAGATGTTGAAAATCTGTGAGTAGGAACAAAAAATTGCAAAACAGATTATTGTACAGTCTGGAGAGGTGTTTTGAACTAGCTTTTTTTCTTGTTCTAATACATGTATTTGCCTTGCCAAAATCAGCCTGTGTACAGACACATGCAAATCAAATACTGGAATTACCAAGGTGAATGCTAAGCTGCATCCACTCGTCCAGCCGCTGAACTGTGTCCCAGAAACACAAGACTGGTGGGAAACAAGGAAATCTCCTTTGCAGAGATTTGCTGCTCACTCCAATTAGACCCACACTCTGCTTTTGGTGGAATGAATAGTATAATATAACTGTAATATATCAGGTTATGAGCTCAAAGATCTATTCTTTTTTTTTTGTCATTAAAAGAAAACAAGGTGGAAAACAAAAGAAAGAAGAAAGTAACTCAGGTATGAGTACAACTGTGAAGCTTCTGCTGCATTTTCCCCTCTCGATTTATCTGCTATGTTTTGAGCTTCATCAAAGAAAGGACACCAGCGTGTCCTTTAAGAGTCTAGGACCTCTGGGTGAGGAGCTTGCTTTTGATAGTTTGCAATATTGCTCAGATGCCCTTTCCCTGGCAGCTTCCCATGCAGAGCATGGGCAAACTGGCTAGAACAAACTGGTTCCCATGCCTAAAATTTTCTGCAGAGTACTATAGCTAAAGATAACTTACGGCAATTTATCAAGATTTATTTATTTTTTTTTATTTTAGAAGTTTCTAACAATCAGATTTTCTCTATTAAAAACCCTTCTTAACATTTTTACAAACTTCAAGCAAGCAAGCAAAGAAATTCATAACATTAAGTCATTTTCACTCGCTGTATTAGATTACTTCCCTCTATCGTCTTTGGCCCTTGTCTGCTTTTATACATTTCCTCTAGGTCTGAAAGATTCAGATGGTCACATTGCTAAGAGAATCACTACCAAATCACTCTGGCCACAGCTGTGTAAAAATAAGAGAAATTAAAGTGTAGGCCAGGCATATGTTGTGCTACCAATTCTTTGAATTCTCATTTGAGTTTTGATATCTTATTTTCCTGTTGATGTTTGCAGGTGTATTATGTAGAATATCAGCAGCACATAAAGTTAATGCAGCATTTCTGTACTGTTTTAAATATACTTATATTCTGTTGAGGTGTTCTGAAGAGGAAAATGGCTATGCTGTAAAAATCAATACAGCGGTATAAAAACTGCCTCTTTGCTTCCTCACAGAGAAATTGAACTTTTTTGGTGATGTTTAGAAACATAGTCCAAGTGGTCTCCCTTCTTGTAAAATGCAGTCAGCTCTGCATGACTGACGAAAGCACTACCACTTGGCCCAAAATATTCAGTGCTTTGCTAGGAAGGTTTTCCTTGGGAGATAAATTACTGAAAGATTAAAGTATTTCTTCAGCACAATCCTCTTTATCTACAGAAATGCAGCCAGCAGTGCATTTCCCGCAACACAGACACGAGGAACAGCAGGAGGTGGTTTTTTGTATTGGATTTTGTTGTTTTTTCAACTGATCCCACAGAAACATCTTTACCTTCTTACTTCACCTACTATTTTGCCAAATAAAACCAGTTTGTCAATCACTTGGGTGGTAGCTACTGTTTAATTACTGAACAAAGAGTAACTTTTTTTTATTTTAACTTGAATTAGAAGTGGCTGCTGTGCCACCCTTCCAAGGGTGGTAGATCAAAGGCAGCACCTTCTTAGCACCTGTCATCACTTCAGAGCATCAAAGAAAGTGTTCATTGAGGCTGAAATATTTGACTATTTCTCTTTAAGGTGCGATAAGATTTCCACAGCTTGAAAGGAAGACTCACCTCAAAGATGAAAAATACCTATCCAGACTTCTAAACATGAGAACATAGGACATTTTATTAAAAGAGTACATGTTATGGCCAAAGTAAATTATCACAAAAGTATCTCCAAGGTCATTTAATGTTGTATAAACCAATGGCTAAAAATGTGAAGATGAGATATGAAGATGCAAAACAAAAGCCCAACCTTTCCCTGCAAATGGCAAAAACTGCTAGTGAGTGATCAGACAGGAAAATGAAGATAATAATACATTGAGGAAAAGCATTACAGTTTTTATTTTTTTTTGCTTTGTTCCAATTTTGTAAGGCCCTTTAAAAAGCAATATTTAAAATAAAGAATAAAGAAAAGAAGTTTAACCAAGTATGGGAGAGACATAAACTGCAGTTGAGAAAGCCAGAGAATTTAAATGCAGGCGTCTCACAGGATCTGCTGGAGGGTCTGCTGCCTTTGCACTGTGCTGCCAGAGCTACGCTGCCGGAGCTGCCTTGTCGTGCCACATCCTGCAGCTGATGGACTCATGAAGAGACTCACAGGCATGAGGGAGCAGGGCCATTTGCTGCTGAAAGATGGTGAAGGTTGTACCAAGATGATGAAGCCATTCAGGAACAGAGAAGGGACAGGAGGAAATTTGGCATGCCAGGCACCTTCATGCCCAGTGTAGCTGGCTGTGGTGGGAGATGGATGGTCAAGCGATGATGAGTGGTGATGGTGTAAACTTTTCCAGTGGTTTGCTGTGGGCTGGAGTTAGAAGATAGAAAAAAAGGTGATGGTCTCATTCTTATAGGAATCAATTCCCTTTTCCTTATGTCTGTAATTGATAGCTTCAAGATTTTAATCAGTATAAAATGAATATTAGGAAAAAGAGTCAGCTAAAGCAGATTTTAGGGCCTACCTTCTTCCCTGAGAATGACTAATTCATGGTCTGTATTAGCACTGTTTCATGTTTGGGAAGAAAAGATAAGCTTTTTTTTTCCTGGGGAAATGGGATTTTGTCATAGAAATAATTTTGATTATCTGATAATTTTTAATATCTTCCAGCCCCATGAAAGACTGTATCACCAAAGAGAAGTCAAAACACAACTTGGAATTTACAAAGGACTGCAGGAAACTTAAAATGATGCTTCAGTTCACTGAGTTTGTTCCCTGAAAGCAAAATACAAATGGAAAATTGAAATGAGTGTACCCCTATGGGAGACAGAAAGTCTTAATCCTAGTGGATGTGCATTTGTTACAGTTACATGGGAAGTGCCGAAGTAGACTACATAGATAGGAGCTTATTAATGTTGTTTCATGACATCAATTTTTTAATCTGTTCCTTTTTTTTCCCAAGTTTCAAGAGATATTTGTTTTGACAGTTTGAAGAGACTTTATGACCCTACAATGGGTTTAGTTCTGTGCACACAAACATCTCTTTTCCTATATTCTAAAGCATGCTAGATCAAGGCTGAATTTTTATTTCTGTGAAAAAGCAAGATGAGTTTTATGCCTACATAACAAAGCAGCTTCAGAATTATTGCTATCATGTGCACTTATAAAGCAAGGTTATTTTTTCTCATTAAAAAGCATGGAAGACATGGCAAATACCCAAAAGTTTTGTCCTGCAAATATTCTTTCAGCAGTTGTATGTGTTGTAATGAATGGTCCTACTGAAGTCATCCTTAAATGTAACTAACAATGCATTATTAATAATTATTAGTATCAATGTATGCAAAGTCCTTTCAGATGCCTTACACTTGAATAATAATTAAAAAGTTACCATAATGATTACCATAAATTAATGTCAGAACATCAGATAATTGTAGCAGCTCAGGCCAAAGGTCCACGTAGCCTGGCATTCTGTCTCCAACAGCGGTCATAAGTGCAGGAACATGACAAGTGGATATGACACTTCCCTCCTACCCTCCTGAATGTATTTTGCTTGCTCAGTGAGTCTCAGCAGTAGAGAAGTGCCCAGTGGGTGTCTTTCCAACTCATCATCAGTCTCCTCTCAAGCCAAGTAGTACTCATAGTGTCCTCTGGCAGAGTTTCAAGAAACTCCCTGTTCTAAAAAGGTCTTACCCATTGCATGAAACACTACCTCCTTTTGAAGAGTTCAAACATACGGGAGATACAGAAAGGAATGCCTGCTGTACAGAAAACTTAATAAAATATGCCAGTAATCTCCTGTTTTCCTCGATAGTATGTGTCTATGTATTTGGTTGTTGTAACCATCTTGATGGCATGACACCTGTAAGATTGAAACCTATCATACACTGCAGATTTGTCAACCAATCCAATATATATCCCCATGGCAAACATGATATCTGAGCAGCTCCTACTTTTTAGAAGAAGAGACAAATGGTCCAGGTTAAACTCAAGAGCACGGCTTGACCCATGTGGAAATAACCCATATGGCTTGTTACACCACGTGGAGCAGGTCCCCAGTGGTGGTCTGTCACCTTCCCTGTGCAGATGACAAGGGCTGGATCCCTCTCTGACTTCTGCCTTACAAGTGCTGCTGCCAGCAAGTGCTGTGGCTGTTCAGGGGTGGAGAAAACTCAGGTGCTGGAATTAATAGAAAAACTTATAAAATGCTACAAAACACCCTCTTTCTAGGTGGATAGCACTGTAGATCTGCAAACTCTCATTTCAGAAAGTTGTTATTCTTTGGCCATGAAATTCAGATGCGAGAGGAAGGACTCAGCAGCCCTTAAAGCTGTACTGGGAAATTACAAAGCAAGCAGCAGACATCCTGGCACAGACATGTTCTTCTGAAGGTGGCAGCTGCTCTAGTCTGATTAGCAGCTGTGAAACTGTTTGGTTGTAAGCCAGACTGAAAAATAAAGTAACTATTTCAATACCAAATCTACCTTTAGATGTTAAAATGAAAATATATTAAATAAACTGTTGTTTATTTTCTGGTTCTACAGCAGACGTGTTACCCTAAACAAGAGTAAGGCACCATAATGCTGAAAAGTGCTATCTGAATGTAGTGGATTTTTTTCTAGGAACTCTGAAACAAATAAGTAAATTATCTCAGACTGTTGAATGAGATCAAAATGACCTCAGTCTGGTTAGTCAAAAGGGATCCTCATTTCCCCTCGGTTCTGAAAAGTATTGCTGGCTGTCAGCAGTGTCCAAAACTGTTTTTCATTTTAGCCTTTCCAGCTACTCTGGGCTACTGAACAGCATATTTGATTCCCAGAGCAGAATTAACGTGATCCTAGCTACGGTGGTCAGCAAGGACTATCTGGGTTGCCTATAGGAGCTGCAAAAGCTGAGCATGCTAAAGAGTGGCTCCCTGGTGTGCTTTGGCACACAAGGGATTTTATGAAGGGATAACACTGACTTCAAAGATAAGCAAGTTGCTATGAAAATTAAATCCCATTGAGTATGACGACAGCTGGGGAAACCAAATAAGAAGATTAGTCCAAGAGGTAGTAGTCATAAGATTTAGCAAGTCGGCAACTCATATTTGATCCTGGAAGGCATTTTTGAGATGGTGGAGAAAATAGCATCCCAAGGGTATTCCCTAGGTACCCCCCAGCATTGTATAAACTTGATTTGCACTTAAATATCGATGGCAAAGAATAGAGGAAAACACTAGAAAATAAGTGAAAGTTTACAGAAAGGGATAAGATAACTTCAAGACAATTTACTCTCAGTGAAAATTCAAACCAAAAGAGGTCATATAATTAGTGCCCACTGAAACACCATTTCCCAGGGGTTTGCAAATTGTCTTAAGCTAAACCTTAGTCACATCAACCCAGTACAGATCCCTTAGTCTGCTGGAGGTGGTAAGCTCCTCTCTGCTCCTTATGCTTGAGTGTTACCGTGTCTTGTTGATGAGCTTGGCAGCTGCTCACTTGGAAATCGTGTTGTGCTGCTGGTGGTGATGACTGAGGAGAGCTGCTCAAGCAGAAAGGCTCTTTGTATGGAAAATAGTGTCTATTTGCAGCCTACCAGACTTCATAAGGGTAGCTCCGGCTGTCAAATGAGACAGCTTGCATATTATAACATCCATGCTGCTAAAATCAGACGTTTCCTTTAAAATCGAGTGTCCCAAGTTATTAATAGTTGTGGCTGTGTGACCCAATGAATTAATTGGAATGGCATATGGGAAATAAGAGGATTTATCAATGACAAGATCTTTCTCTCTCTGTCCATAATTTAAGTTTTCTGGTATGTTTCAGTCATTTCTGGGCAAAATCTGTGCTAATTAGTTCCAATTTCCCTGGGGAAAGTATCTGACCTTTTTTTTTGTCTTCCCCTGAGAACATGTTTTCACACTTCTAATCAGAATATGCTGAGACTGCCTCAAATCACAGGAGTGTGTGAAAATACATAATAAAGCCTGGAAAGTAGTAGTGGCAGGTTGGCTTTTTGGTTTTATATTTCTTGATGTTTTTACTTTTGAGGAAACAAACTTCAACCCGCACATGAATATATATCCAGATATACTTACAAATAATCAGTGGAGATCTTGGTGATTGACTTCTGAGATCAAATTAGGAAATGGGCAGATAAAGGCAGGGCTTGGAGGCAACTGGCAGCCCTGGGGGATGCTATCAGAAGTAGGAATGATACTGTTTACTCCAAAGAATATAAACTGATATTCAAGCCCCTTTTTACTCTCCCATTTTCAGGATCGGCAGCACAAGCTGAAAACAAAGCAGGGCTTAGTGTGGGAGGATTATGCTGTTCCACTGCAACTGATTCCAATGGATGTTCCTAGTTTTCCCTTAATCATGCTGGGATGTCTCTAATGCCGCTGTAATTTCAAACCCTGCAAGAGACGCTGCTGCCCCCTTGTTCTCCAGCCTTTCACCTACTTTTCATTCTTTTTCTTGCTAAATATGGCAATGGGAAGGTTGACAAAGGAATTGTAAAAATATTATAAAGCAGGAAGTATCTATGTGTTAGCAAAAATAAACTGCTAGTGCCAGAGTATTTATACTAATTCTGAGAAACTGCGTCAAAGAATAGAGCTCATTTTCTCTTTGCATTTCCCCCTAACTGGAGCTGGTTCAGGACAGCACATGGGAGTCTTTCAATTGATTCTGATGTGTTTTGCACCATTGTGATGCTCTTCTCAACCAGTAGTGACAGAACTCTTCATGCCATCTTAAAATCAAAATGACTTTTTTTTCAGCCTTAAAGTAGTAGAGCTGGGACATGGATGGAAATCACTATCGTTCTTGTTCCACATTATTTCTTTTTCCTTGGTGACAAATTCTCACCAGTAGCAAATCCAAACGATACTTTTTAAAAAAGTCATTTAAAGGGCTTCCACCAAAAAAATGATGATTTTCTGGTCTATGCACTCCTGTGCGAACACAAGCACATCTTTGTGCTGCTATTCTATCCAGAAATTATAACTGGGAACACCTGCCTTTTATTTTACGGGATGTTCATCTGTAGAACAGAGAGTGTTTCAGTGTGGTACTGGGGAGTCTGCCCTCTCTGCTCCTGGCAGAGAGCTGCCCAGCTCAGAGTTGCATTGCATCAGGGCTGCGGTGGTAGGAGGGGCAGAGCTGCTCTGAGGGAAGCCATTAAATGACCTTCAGTAGCCTGGTAGAACCAACATTTCTGGGATTTTGTGGTTTCATGATTTGTGATTGAAATACTAGACTGGCCTTTGGAAGATCTGGAATCTTTTCCCAGTTTTTCCAAGGAAATTCACCTCCCTGCATGGCTTTAGATCTATAGAATAGGGGTGGTAAAATCATCTTTCTTTTACTTGCTAGCTGATTCTTCTGTAAGGTTCATTACAGGGTATGTTTGCAGGGCCCATCACCCCTCAGACATGTTCCCTTCGTAATAGTAATGGAAATGAAGCCAGAAGGCAGTTATGCTGTGGTTGTGATGGGTCATGTGAGATAGAATTTGGATCAAAGTTTGATATTTTGTGTTACTTTGGCCCTCACTCTCTCTTAAACCACTCTCAAAGTATTTTTATAGCATGTTTTATAGTCCCTTCAGGATCATGAGTTAGTTCCTCTTCTCTTATGTTTTTCATATTAGATTTATATATTCACTCAAGTCTTAAATAAATGTTTTCAGTTACGGTGCTTTTCATCATTATTTAAGAGTATTGTTTGATGTTGCATCAGACATTTAGAACAGAAATGTGTTTTGCATGAAATTAAATCACCTGAATATTTATTATTAATTACTACATGTGGAAGGAAAACATGACCCATTTAGGGCTTTTTAAAAAAAGAGACAGGACAAGTGAAACACCAGCATGCATGTTGTACATGGGATTTTTGTAGAGCTGCTCTAAAAGTAAGCAGTTGTCAATAAGGGAATAATGTGGCTTGTAAATGGTGCAAAACTTCTGGTTGCCTTTGCCAGGATTCCTGTTCTCATAGAGCTGCATTTTGCAGATGGTATTTATGGTAGGTTACTGTTCTCACTTTTCAAATGAATAAAATGTTTTCGCTCTGGAAGGGAAGGTTTGCATTTCTTCCTTCAGGAGGTATTTTACAGTGACTTCTTTTCAGCAGCAGGTATGACACCAAACTCGGCGGAGTTCAAATATTTGTCCTTTGTTGGCGTTGTTCCGAAGCCCTTTGTGACGAGCATAGACCACAGTCAGCTCGGAGGCGGCTTCTGGTGCATTGTGACTTCACTGGGAATTTTGTTTCATGGGGGAATGCAGGCTCTGATATAGTGGCAGGGAGAAGAGGGCATAGCGTTTTTCAGAGGAAGCACTGAACAGAGGACAGCTCTCTTGTTATTTCAGATGTATGTAAGGCTTTCATGAGTACAGTGCTCGAGTGCTTTGATGTTACATCGTGTCAGATGACAAAGGTACTAGTTCTCTCTTTTAGCATTTGTAGCATCTTCCCAGCCCCGAGGCTGTATAAATATTGTGACTTTCTCTTAGCAGCTATTGCTCTCCCTTTTGAGGGGCAGGTTGCAGGGGTAGGTGTGCCTGATGTGGCTGCAGTGCTCCAGGCCACCGACAGACCACCAGCCTTGGCAGCTACTCCCTGCCTCTGGCCAAGCATCTTGGATCTGTTGAGAATTAAAAAGATTAGTGACATGTACTGGTTTTGACTGGGATAGAGTTAATTTTCTTCAGAGCAGCTAGTATGGAGCTATGTTTTGGATTTGTGACCAAAACCATGTTGATAGCTCAGGAATGTTGTAGCTACTGCTGAGCAGTGCTTAACACAGCATCAAGGCCTCTTCTGCCTCTCACACCACCCCACCAGTGAGTGGACTGGGAGTGGGCAACAAGTTGGGAGGGGACACAGCTGGAACAGCTGATCCCAACTGACCAAAGGGATGTCCCATACCATATGGCTTCATGCTCAGCACATAAAGCTGGAGGAAGAAGGAAGGGGGACATTTGGAGTGATGGTGTTTGTCTTCCCAAGTAACCATTATGCATGATGGATCTCTGCTTTCCTGGAGGTGGCTGAACACCTGCCTGCCAATGGAAAATAGCAAATGAATTCCCTATTTATCTTTGCTTACATGCATGGCTTTTCTTCACCTATTAAATTGTCTTTATTGCAATCCACAAGTTTTCTCACTTTTATCTTTCTGATTCTCTCCCCCATCCCACCTAGGGGGGAGTGAGTGAGCAGTTGTGTGGGGCTTAGTTGCTGGCTGGGGTTAAACCACGACATGGCCAGATTTGTAAAGGCAGCATGATGTGTAACAGCTAAATACTTTTAAACACACAACTGTTAGTCTTTACCTTCTTAAGAAATACAAACACTTGAGGAAAGGGCAACAGTGTGAAAAACTATATGTTTGGCATTACCTACATCTTACCGTGTGCAAGGGGGCTTGAGGAAAGGGCACTGGAAATTTTTAGTCCTTATTTTCTTGTTGTTGTAACAGGGCATTAGGAACAGCAGCGGCAAGTTTTGTATGTCCAACTCGGTCTCCAGTGCATCTTCATGTTGTTTGTGGGATCTAAAGCAGGGCCGCCTGTCTGAGCCTGGCTCAGGGAATTTCTTCCATAACAGAAATTGACTTTTGCTGTAAAGCACAGGAAATGTTTTATGTGGTGAACAAAAAATAACAGAGTTGATCTAAACTTTAAAAATTAATGACTCTACTTTTGTTTATAGTCTTCACTCAGATCCCTTGAAAATTACAAATCTTCTGGGGAGAAAAGCAAGATGAACGGGCACTTAATGCTTTTAATGTCCCTACAATTCTTAAATGCTATTGGCTTCTGCTTTTCTCTAGAGAGCTGCAGAAACATGGGCTGTTGTGCAGGTGTTAATATTCATTCTAAATTGGCCATTTACAGCTATAGCTTGTCTGAAAGATAACTTGCTTCTTTTTTAAAAGCCATCAATTTGCTCATTAGAATGCAGTAAGCGGAATTTCCCAGAAGACTATTGATCCTGTTGAATTTTGAGGTAACATAAAACAGTGATTTCAAATCTTGCACAGCGTTAGAGACAGTCCTGCAAGAAAAGGCAAAACATATTATTCTGTCATATTACAGTACATTGCTGCTTCGTGTTCCATTGTTAAAAATTGTTGTACAAAGAATAAAATACACTTTTGCCATAAATGTTGGGAAGGAAGAATATGTTGTTATTAATGCTCAGAGGGAGAAGATGGTAATATATCTGTGACTTCTTCTAGCAACATTATTTCAAAATTTTCTTGTTTTTAATGCAAATACAGTATCTTAAGTGTTTTGTGAGTGTGCATGCTTGTGAGAGAGTAAAAGTCCCCTGCCTCCCTATTGGTTCACATCAGTTCTGCAGTGCGTTGATATCAGTGCATGATACTCACTGCATCTGCAATGAAACTTGTGCTGTACACTTATAATTTTTACTATTCTTAAACATACTTACGTAAAACCCAAAGAAAAATTTTCATGGCTAGCTAAGACATTGTTCAGGAACCTTACCATATTTCTTTAACTGTCAAACTATATTTTCCTGGAGTACGTAAATAGTAACTAGAAAATGAAACAAATATGCAGGTGTTTATAACAGGCAGTTCTCACAGTGACTCCCAAAAGCTTTTCAGCTTTTATCTCTCTCATTTCTAGAGATTAGAACAATGATTTTCACTATTATATTATTTCTACAGCTGCTGATGGAGAAGGGAAATATGTCAATTTTCAAAAATTTGTATTTCTCAAAGAAATGGAACAAATAATTAGAAAAGATCCATAGATGTGGTTTTGTTGTTTATTCTTTGCCTTTTATTCTGCCATTCCCATGTACTATCTGCTATACAGAATGCAGGAGCTGGAGCTGCAGACCCCACGGTGGCAGATTAGTATTAACAAAATCCATTCAGACATAATGGAGAGTGTCTTTTAAATGAAGTACGTTAAAAAGATACGCTGTTCATTAAAGAAAGACACCACCTAACATATTTACATTAGGTGGTGGATGATAATTCACCTTATCAGCCAAGGTGCAGTCAAATGAAGCTGAGTATTTCAGTGTAATAAGCCATGTGCATGTCCATACCCCATAATTTTAATGTGTAAGCTTGGGGTAAGACAAAGAGATGTAGGCTGAAAGCAATGCCTCTTACAAGCTGCAAGCACCTGGCAGTTTGGTGAGGGATTTTGCAATAGGAAGCTGTGTTCCGGACGACCTGAAATCAGATGAGTGTGAAAGGTGAACAAAAACAACAAATAAAGGTAAGCAAAGAGTGTCTGAAATCCCCTCAGTACATGTGAAAAAAACTGTGGATAAAGCTGTAAATTCATTTCATATGTTAAATACAGAATAAAATATCTGAAGCTCTACAAATAAAAAAAAATGTTTAAATATTTTTTTTTGAAATCTCACGAAACTTACACTTGAAGAAGTAAATTGATGGTTTTAATGTAAAAGCTGTAAAATACAATTTCTTTTCGGTTTATGACTCTGATCTCATTAGGGTGAATTATATGTTTAAAAGTTGTGAAATTAGTAATCTCAAATACAACTGTGTCTGAGCTTGTATTTCTATAGAAACTCTCAGATAAGAGTCAGCTGCTAATATGTTTTTAATTAAAAATCTAACTGGGATTTGTTATTGTTTCTAATTAATCTCCATAAATGAACTGTAGTTTTGTGCTCATTGTCTGCATCTTTTTTCTTCTTGCAGCATTTCCTACCCCGGCAAGTCTCAGGAGCTTGGTTTATTGGTCCCTCTTTCACTACACCACGGGGCAGAAAAACCAGGACAAAAGCCAGCGTCAGTCCATGTTTTGCTGCTTTGTCCAGTCCCTGCTGGAGGCCTGAGCTATGATTCAGTTCAAAGCTGATGTCCTCTCTGCCAGCCAAACCTTGAATATTTGCTATCCCCACAGTGGGAAAATCCAGCGTTTCTGTACCAGGTGGAGTGGTGAGCTCGGTGGGGGGGAGTTCCCCCCCCGCCCCTGTTTTAAGGGTCTACACAGATAACTGAGCTGTGGAGAGGGGCTGCTGCATTGTAGTGAGGTGTGGATGCTTTTCTACAGATGTTGGTTGGGGCTCTGACTTGAAAAGAGAGCCTGGTCTTGTATTCACCCTTATCCCGTGGCAGCAGAACATCCCCTTTTTTTTTTTCTGAAAATGCCTGGTCAGTCTGCTAAAGCCAGCCCTGGGGAGGCTAATCCAGTGTTGTGAGAGTATTCATAGACTGTCTGTCGGCACTGAGGCAATATGGGGTTGCTGCTCCATAACTGCCCTTTAGCCAAAGCCAGCTTTATGTGGTACAGAATTTCTCATCACAGAAAACACTGAAAAAAAAAAGAGCTTTGATGTAAATTTAATAATATCTGCTGGTAAGTATAAGATCTAAAGGGCTTGATGTATTTTGCATGCTGTGAGACTCTCTGTCTTATGTCTTAATTATGCTCCATCTCCAAACGGTAGCTATTCTGGTCACTGCGAGCTCCTGAATCCTATTCATATGCGGCCTTCCAGTCTATTGACTCAGACTGAAGGTCAGACTGCTGGTATTTATGAACTATAACGTGCTTACCCAAGCATACATGGCTGAAAAAGACCTCTTTGTGGTGTTTGCTGCTATTCTGGAGTGAAGCTATAGCAGTCAGAATGTTGTTTTCAGTCCCAAGGGACTACAAGAGGTCAAATGTGTCTGACTACAACCAGTTGGTGCTATTCATGAAGCAGTGCAGAGCTTTTATGCCTGATGTGCACCTTGTGAGGATGTTCTGGAGCACTGAGAATTGTGCCTATGATGTACTCTGCCTAAGACAGGCACCCGGTGAATCAATTTTCCTACTTGTCCAAATTTCTTACAGAGAGAGAAGTGTCTTTCAAAATCTTTACCAAAAAAAAAAAAAAAAGCTGTAACTATGTAATAACTGTGTAAGTTAAATATCTTAGCAGCATCCCCTCTAGAGGCTTTGAGAGATCTTCCTCTTGTCACTGGCTGTACAACAAAATAAAGCACAATTTGGAAGAACTGCCACACCAAGCTCCTTCAAATTAGCATTTAATCTTCCTAACTTGTCCCTGTCTGAGAACTAGAAGTGATTTACCATTTGAAACACAAGGTGAGATTAACTTCAGGTGTTTGTAACATACATAACTCAATGTGAAATATTTGTCTAGAACACCCCTCTGGCTACAGTCAGTAGATAAACAGGCATTTCCTCAGTTCATTTCTGCTTCTTCATTCAAATGCCTTTTAATTGAGGTGCACCTCATGATGGAGACATCCAGAGTCAGGTGAGATGATTTATTTCAGGAGGCTGTGGTGGTGCGGCTGGATTTGGTCAGTTAACAGTATGCTGAACACCACTTTCTGTGTGCCTAGAGAAGCTGCAATGCTTTGCCCCACCAGCTGTGAGACAAATTTATGCCTCTGAACCCAGCATTTACCTTGACAGGGCTCTCTTTACTATTTGTTTTTGCAATTCCATTGTTTCACAGCCCTGTGCTCTTCACTCACAAAATCCCATGGATATTTCTAATCTGTACTGTAATATACTATTATCTATTATATTTTGGAAGTAACACTGGCAAAAGCAAGAAGAAACTTGCTTGAATGTGCAGGACCAGCGCTCCCCTCTTCCAATGTTGTTTGTATCATCTGAAGCTGTGTATTCTCAGAGCAAAGTCTGTCCCACGACAGTTTAAGAGAGGATTATGCCACACATAAAGCTTTTGTGCACGTATCTTCCCAGTTTCGAAACCATGGCCACAATACTAGAGTAGCAAGCCAGACACCCTTGGTGAAGGGTGTGATTAAACACTCGCACCATTACCCTGATTAATATGCAAATAAGCAATGCTAAACTGTTTATGAGATTCAAACTTTAATCACTGACCCACTTCAACAAATGAGGAATGCAATCACATGCCACATAAGGACAATGAATAGATCTTCTTTTACCACTCACTTGAACTGAATGCTCTTGAATTTCACATTTTCTTCTCAGAATATAAATGAATTTCTTCTTGTCTGAAGCTTTAATTCTGTAAGATTGAAGACAATTAATCATACTGTTTTGTTTAGATAGTACCCTTCTTTATTAAAGATACATTTGAAATATAAGAAAAAAAAACCCCTGCATAGTTAATCTGTTTGCATACGTTTCAACAAGAACAGAATAAAAATAAAATGCAGGCTTTAGTCTGACTTCTACAGCGCGATCCGGTAGCACCACCTGGTGTTTAAAGGGGACACTGCTGTTTTATAGATGTGCGATAGATAATATGTTTAATGTATATATTCCAAAAGCATCTACACAATTTAATCTTTTTGAATGGAAGAGACTGTTCTGGTTTTGTCAATTTAGGGGGGCCTAAGGTGGCAGCTTCTGTAGGAAACTGCTAGAAGTTGCTCCCCTTTCTTCAGTGGACTCGGACGGGCCTAGGGCGGACCTGCTGCTGGCCAAGGCCGAGCCAATTGGGAGCAGAATGTCCTGTGATAACGCCTCTGTCATAACGTATTTAAGAAAGGGAAAACAGAAAAAAAAGGAGAAGATGTGAAGCAGCTGAGCGGGGGCAGAGAGGGGGAGGCGCGAGCCTTGTGGGCCTTGCAGGCCTCGCCCTCTGGCCTCCCGCTGGGCGGCCAACTGGGCGCAACTTGGCCCAGCCCGGCTGCAAGAAGTGGAGAGGAGATGAGCAGTGAATAAGATGTAAAAAGGATCCTGAGAGGCGTCTGCCAGCCTGTTGTGAGGAATGGCTGCAGACGCCAAGGTCAGCCAAGAAGGAGGGGGAGGAGTAATGCGGCTCCTGGCCAAGATTCCCCTGCAGCCCATGGAGGTCCACGGAGGAGCACAGATTCACCTGCAGCCTGTGGACGACCCCACGCCAGAGCAGGTGGATGCCTGAGGAGGCTGTGGCCCGTGGAGGGCCCGCTGGGGCAGCTGTTCTGGAGAGACTGTACTCCGTGGAAGAGATGACCCACGCCGGAGCAGTTTCACGAAGGACTGTGGCCCGTGGGAGGGACCCCACGCTGGAGCAGGGGGGGAATGCGAGGAGTTCTTCCCCCAACGACAAAGCAGCGGTGTAAAACAACGTGTGATGAACTGACCGCGACCCCCATTCCCTCTTCCCACCCTGTGCCGCTCGGCGGGGGGGAAGGTGGTAGAGATAATGTTAAGTCCGGGAAGAGGGAGGGGTGGGGGGGAGGTTATCTTGTTCCCTCGTTCTCCTGCTAGTTTTAGAAATAAATGAGTATTTTTCCCCAAGTCGAGTCTGTTCTGCCTGTAACGGTAACTTTAAGGATTTCTCCCTGTCCTTATCTCAAACCTCGAGCCGTTTTTTCTTATATTATCTCTCCCTATTCTCTCGGAGGGTGGGGGGAGTGAGAGAGAGACTGCGTAGTCTGGTCCCGACCTGATCGGGCCTAAACTGTGACAGAGACACAGGCTTCTAAATTGCTTTAATGATACAGAAATGCCATTCTAAGTGTCCTTCACAGGAAAGGAAAATATTTAAACAGTGATAGACTTCGTGCAATGTACTCCACAATATTTAATAATGCCAAGAGTTATATTTACTGGAAAAACATCCGTTTAGAGGTCTTATTGTTTTATTTGTGGAAAATATTTTGGCAGAAACTCACATTTTCTTTGGAGCAGTAAGTGGTCTGGTAAATCAGAAAGCCATTACACTGATTTCAGTGAAGGAGAAAATAAAGCAGTGGGCCACTTGAGGTTGCAGAAATGTAAATCAGCGTGTGTTAGTAAGTAATAAAATTCTTTGGCAAATGAGAAAAGAAAAAGCTATTTTTTTTTTTTGTCCAAATTGAAGTCCATTTATGTAATTTGTTCTTTTCTCTTTCCCTGGTTCTTTTCCCTCTTGCCTTGGTGCTGCTAATTCATGCATTTCCAGTGCACTACTGGGTTCTCCCTGTAACTTTCAGCTGTGCCTGGCACGAGGGATCCCAAAGAAGGGGCAGCACCTTCTGCAACTGATGCTGCTGGGGCAGAGCAAAGATGCCCCTCAGGAAGGCACTTTCTCCAGGCAACAACTCTAAATGCCAAAACTCACTCCTTCCTCCCCATCCCCTTGCACGACCCTGAGCATCCCTCACAAGGACCAGGTGCGCAGATGCCATTTCCCCTCCAGCCTTACACCACGGCACGAGGCTTCCTGCTCGTGAGGTTACAGGAGGGGAGCAGCCTGAGTCACTCAGTGCTAACTTACGTCTTAAGCCTTTTCTCGAGGCTGGATGCGGACTATTTCTAGTTCTGCCTGGGTGCTTAAAAAAATTGTCAGCCTGATGCTCAGTATCTTCTGGGTTTGCCCAGAAAGCAGGTGGGTCTTTCCTGGTATCTCTCACTGGGCAGACACAATGTGTCCCAAAAGCAGGCCCTGGGTTTCCTTGCCCTACTGAGGGCAGCAGCGTTGTCCAGTGAGAGGAGGCATCGAGTTGTACACAAGGCAGTGTGGACCACAGTGTGGTTAGCTATTAAGGAAATCAGTCTATTGCAGAAGAAGTTAGGAGATGGATAGATTTTTTTTCCATGTGACATGTACCTTCAAGTTTACTGACGAGAAGACAGCATTTAGCATGAATTTATGAACAGTGCCCAGTAGCATCGCAGTCAGAGGGAAGACCCCTTCACCAGAGGCAGAGTGGGTGACTGTCCCATGGCCAGGGTGGGCACAGCTGGACCCCACAGCACCAGCCCAGAGCACCCCTCCTCAAAGAGTACCTTGGACAAAACAGAGGAAGACAGTGAAAATTAATTATTAACAAAGATGGCATTTTGAGTCAGCCCATGCCTGCTGCTGTTTTTTCTGATGTAGGAGCCAAGTCTCAGAGTAGGAGAGGGTTTAAGTGGAAGGGAAGAATAATTACAACATCACTGCAGTAAAAGAGAGTAAAAAGATATCAAAGATATCTTGAGAGATCCAGACAGACTTCTAATGAATGCTTGTGAAGCATGCAAGACTGCAGTCAATATTTGTACCACTGATGCAAGAAAGTAGAGAAGTCCCAGATACTTATTAGTCTGATAGAAAAATTCCCTGTAGCTCTTCTTGCATTCGGAATGAGTTAAATAAAACTTCACACTCCGCCTTGTAAAGAAGATGGAAAATCAGGGGAAATGGGCACAAGTTTATTCCAGATGCAACTACGCTGCTTGTAGATAAGATAGTAAAATTGGTGGAATTTAAATGAAGATCTAGGAGAAAAACAAATGCCAAATTCCTACAGTAGCCAGTGGAAAAGAAACACAGCTTAACAGTTGAAGAGGTGAATTAAGAAAACAGCCCACATCTGTTAAATCTGTAAATGAAGCAATTAATTACACGAATGGAAATAGGTAGTCAAAAGTTACCAAAAAATGTTGATGCTAATGTGAAATTACTGAAAAGATAAATAAGAAACCTTACTTGAATGAAGTTATGCCTGATATATTACAGAAGGAATGATGGTTCAGTGTACTTTTATGCTGAGCAGCAACTGCACAAAAGCAGTTTCCATTGGATCTCAGGGAATCAGATAGCACTTTCGAGGGTCCTTGAAGTTAAGTGAAATAAAATTGTGTGCAAAGGCTGTACAGCTTTCTGGTTAAGAAATATTGAAAACAACACATACATGCAGCGTCTAATTCAGTGGGTGTGGCAATTTCCAACAGGGTATTTTTTCCTTCCTCTAAATCATAGAATCATAGAATGGTTAGGGTTGGAAGGGACCTTCAAAGGTCATCTAGTCCAACGCCCCTGCAAGAAGCAGGGACATCCCCAACTAGATCAGGTTGCTCAGAGCCTCATCCAGCCTGGCCTTGAACGTTTCCAGGGATGGGGCATCCACCACCTCTCTGGGCAACCTGTTCTAGTGTTTCACCACTGTCAGTGTAAAAAAATTTTTCCTAATATCTAATCTAAACCTACCTCCCTCTATTTTGAAACCATTACCCCTCGTCCTGTCACAACAGGCCCTACTGAACAGCCTCTCCCCATCTTTCCTGTAGGCCCCCTTGAGGTACTGGAAGACTGCTATCAGGTCTCCCCAGAGCCTCCTCTTCTCCAGGCTGAAGAGCCCCAACTCTCTCAGTCTGTCCTCATAGGAGAGGTGCTCCAGCCCTCTGATCATCTTCGTGGCCCTCCTCTAGACCCTCTCCAACTGGTCCATGTCTTTCTTATGTTTGGGGCTCCAGAACGGGACACAGTACTCCAGGTGGGGTCTCACCAGGGCAGAGTAGAGGGGCAGAGTCACCTCCCTTGACCTGCTGGCCACGTTCCTCCTGATGCAGCCCAGGATGCGGTTGGCCTTCTGGGCTGCAAGAGCGCATTGCCCACTCATGTTGAACTTCTCATCCACCAGTACCTCCAAGTCTTTCTCCTCAGGGCTGCTCTCGATCCATTCTCTGCCAGCCTGTATTTGTGCCTGGGATTGCCACGACCCAGGTGCAGGACCTTGCACTCGGCCTGGTTGAACTTCATGAGATTGGCACAGGCCCACCTCTCCAGCCTGTCCAGGTCCCTCTGGATGGCATCCCTCCCCTCTAGTGTGCCGACGGCACCACATAGCTTGGTGTCATCGGCGAACTTGCTGAGGGTGCACTCTATCCCACTGTCCATGTTGCCGACAAAGATGTTGAACAGGGCGGGACCCAACACACACCCTGAGGAACACACATTACAAAATGCTGTAATTATGCTCTAATGCTACTGTTATTAGGCTGAGTAATTCAGCATCAGCATATCATTGAAGTGAAGGATCTAGTCATATTTTCCTGTAAGCAACAAGAGCTGGCCATAATAATAAGTATTTAAAAATGAATACAAAAGGTCTCTGCCCAAACTATGTTAGTGGAATCAATTTGCAACAGTAACCTACAAATCACAGCACCGATTCTGGCCTACCTTCAAACTGTTCTGTGGAGTTTCTATCTCTTCACTGCCACAAGACTGGTCCTGAGAAAGGCTACATACAAAATCATCTTGTTTTCAGGCAGTCTCTGGCTTTTTTTTTTTGAAGTTGGTGATGCTGGCCACTGCAGAAGCCATGAACCTGGCTTGGGGACACACAGATGGGATGGACACGCTATGATTTGACACACTAAGAGCAATCACGTTAAATTCAGAATTAAGGAAAACTGGTAAATTTAAACTTAGAGTTGTAAAGCTCTACTTGAGAACACCAGGTTAATAAGCTGTCATATTATTTAACATATTTTGTTAGACAACTTTGCTTAACAGCTGTAATGCCCTACTTGATAAGAGCCTTGGGGTTACTGTAGGCAGCTGTTAGGTAACAGGCTCAGGTGAGAATTAGTGTAGGCCTTAATAATGACCTACCTGTCACAAAAAGCTGTCTGTAAAGAAGAAAGGCAGAGGGTCTGTTATGTCCACCCTAAGCACATTGGCCCAAATCACCCTATAGGAGAGAAATTTGTAGACCTGGTGACATGCTTGTAGAGTTACCAGAGTTTTTCTGCTATAGTCCCAAAAAACTCCATAAAAAAAAGGAAAATGGCACATTTATTTTTTCCCAGGTTTAAATACATCTAGCCCACAAATAATGTTCTAAATTTTAATACTGGGAACTGTTAGTAAAGGCAAAAATATATCAGAAATGCAAATACCATATTAAAAAAATATTTGGGAATAGAGTTTTGCTGAGACAACAGCTTGAAGTGTTGCAACTCTTTTGCTATGTCTGAGCTCTCATTTCCATTCAAGACCTACAGAGGACTTCTGAAAAGGGTGGTCAGTCTTAAAATATACAGTGTTAGCAGAGGATTTGTAGTGACATACATGACTTTTCTAAAATTGACAGATTATTGAGCAATTTCATATAGCATTTTGTAAATCACTTTGAAAGATACCTTAATTTATAAAAATTATCAAAATGTACAGTTCAGAGAGGCCACCTGGACAAAGTTCACAAGATTGGACCCTGTATATCAGTAATGTTTCTAGAGGATACATGACATCCCTTCTGATTCCAGAGCACAGAAGGCAGAACAGGTGTGCTCTTTTCTTACAAAGACAGCACTCTAATCAGAGGGGAAAAAATGTCTGTGTCACCGAGTCCCTGTAAGTAATTAATCATATTATAACTGACCCTTATCTTCTTTAGGAATTTTCCCAAGCATATTCTGTGCTTAGAGCCTGAAAAAAGTTAACAAGTTGAAGGACAAACAGGCCTATTACAGTGGTTACTGATACAGACTAACCGCTTACAGCATTGTGCTTTAGCAGCCCAACTTCTAGGCAGCTACGTGTGAGTTCCAAAAATTTCCTTAAATTTGACTAGTTTGCAACTCAGTATCTTGTTGGAGGTCAGCTTTATAATTAGTGTTGCTTGATCTTCAACTTCTTACCAAAAGATTCCCAGAAAAAATAAGAATTTAAGCAAATTAATTTCCCTCAAAATGAATTGTCAGTATCTTTCTATCATAGTGGTATCTTGTGCGCTAGAAACAGTTAATAAAATCAATATGGGGGAGTGGATTTTTAGTTTTGTAAATCCATTTCTTTAAGAGTGAGGTACAGAAAAATAACGAGCCAGATTCTGCTGGACCTGTTCACTGTAACAATATTCTTAAAGAATTTTTGTTTCTAAAACCAAATGAAAGGAAACACCTTTTATTGCAGAAACAATTTTAATAAGGTCGAAGTGTACAAAAAACTGTCAGAACAGATGTTAAACGAACACAATATTAAAGAGTAATTGCAGTGTCACTGGACAATGTGTATTACATACCTCATTACTCATTTGAAAGAAAATTGGGATTTTTTTTTTTAAACAACAGCTTTATAATTGTCCATCCTACATGCTAGTCCATTCTACTACTGCCCCAAAAGCAGGAGTTGCATGTTTCAGAGGAGCCTGCAGCTAGAACGATTTAACTTATCTTTATTAATTCAGTTCATATACTTCTAAAGAAAACTTTAACAGGTTTGTTTTTTTTTTTAAAGCTTACTTGCAAATCATATTTTATAGGCAATATTCTACCACCTAGCTTTGGTAGTGGTTGATGTAACATTTTAAATGTTACACATTTGCTATTCACACAATCTGCATTAGGTATTTAAAATACCATGACTGAAACAAAAGTTATTTTGTCCAAAAAGACAGTCGAAGAGAATAAGAAGGTATTTTAGAGCAATTATCGAGAGCCTTTACTGTATCATAGTAACTTCAAGTGTAGTAAAGCAGTTTTCCACAATCTTCAGCTTTTCTTCAGAAAGCAGATTTTCTTGCTTCAATTGTCCAATAAGAGCTTCCAAGGACCTGAGTCTCCCCAGAGTTTTTACCTCCTGCATTTCAAGTAGAGTTATCTTAGAGTGGAGCTTTGAAATTTTTTGCCAAAGATGATCTCTGTCTATGTCTTGTTTGCAATATGAATGCTCAGCCTGTAGTACTTCACTTCCACCATATGCATTCATATACACAGGTCGGTCTGCTTCTGTCTCCTCTGTGTCAAGAAACTCTTGCTTAGTAGGCAGGAAAGAACTATTTACTATTTCAGGCTCTTCTGGACTCTCAGCTGGCACAATGATCGCAATGACAGATTCTTCACTTCCACTGAACTCCTCAATAGTTTGTGTGACTGTACTCAGCAAAATTGCATTTTCATTTGTTTGTTTAACTTCAACAGGATGGTCTACAACATGAGAGTTAGGATTTTCAATTGCATAGTCAGTAATTGAACCTAAAGCATTTTTCAGGGATGAATTCAAGTAGTCAGGGTCTGTAAACTGCAAGACTGTAGCTGTACAACCTACTGGATCCTCTACAGAAGTATCTTCCATGCTCTGGAATGCTGCTGCCATTAAAACAGGATTAGGTTGATCTATATGCTGCTTAGAAGAATTATCAAGAATGATGCCGTCTGCTTGAAAGTCTCCGTTTTGAAGATGCAGTTTTTGAATTTGTAAAGGCTTACTTAATACAGTTGAGCAAACTACTTCTGCTTTTTCATCTATGTTTTCTGCAATTACAGGATTTTTCTTCGGTGTACAGGGTTCAAGTGATACAGACACCTTCTCTGACTCTACATTTGTTTCTTCCAGGTCTTCTCTCTTTATCTCTTGTGGGGTGTTCTGAGAAGAATCTTTCTCCTGGACAAAAAAAAAAAAAAAACAAAAACAAAACCACAACAACAGAAATCTAACAACCTCGTAAGTACAAAATAATTTGAACATAAAACAAAAAAAATTGAGCAAATCTCATTCTATAGCATGGTACTGAGTAATTAGTAATTTAGTTGAGCACTATTTAAAAACTACACCAGAGACCTGGAAATTCATGTGTCTTCTATAACTTTGTTTCAGGTCCTAAATGTTAAAATATTATTTTTAAGCTCTAAAGGCAGTAATACTTTTTTTTTTTCTTTTTCAAACTCTAAGGAACTTTACTGATTTACATGAATCATCACAAAATTTTAAAAGCACTTGAAGAGAAGTGGCTAGACAAATCTGTTTTAAAGACTGCTAGCATCTCCTATTACCACCTGACACATTGTATTAAACGTGTATTAAATATAAATAGTACAAGATTTTTGCATTAAAGATGCAACAAAGTTATTTTAGCCCGTTAGGACAATTTTTTTAGTCATGTGGTCCACTCCAAAGAGAATTTAATAACAACAATGACAACAAAGATTATGAACACAGGCTTGAAGAACAGTGAAACGTATTCATGCACAAACACACAGGTGGATTTTTCAACAAACAATTAAATTCTGACAACTAAACTTCACAGTTCATAAAAACAGATAACTTTGTTTTGGATGGACAAAAAATTTTAACAGAAGGCTAAAATTTTAACAGGACTTTAATCAGAAGCTGTTGCTTTTAGACACCTTCTTTTCCCCCACTCCACATAACGACATCACCACATGATTCAATTTAAGATCAGTATCCAAACAAGCTCTTTGATATGTCAGTCAGTGAAACAAAAATACACTGAGTGTCTTATTTTTTTCTAGTAGGCTTGATTATGAAGAGACCAAGCTGCAGAACTTGTACTCATGTTAGGCCTATGGACTAAAAAACAAAATAATAAAAAAACCAAACCAAAACAAAGATAACAAGAATCAGCTTTAACTTTCCTAACTAAACATGGGCCAGGAGAAAAAAAGGGGGGTGGGGAGAAGAGGGCTGAAAGAAAAAACAGATTATGATGGAAAATATAATTTCAAAGTGTATGTTCATAAGGTATGCATGTAGACAAAAGTGATACTTAACATTGTATCAATTTAGGAATTTTGAGAGAATGAAGTATTTCCCTTTCCATGTTCTACTAGCAGCTGAAAAAGGCTGCCTCAGACTAAATCTTATAACTAGACAAATCTCTTCTGAAATACACTAGGGAAATGTCCCCCAAATCCTTGCCTATCAAAACTGACATTAAGTCTAAAGGAAAGGCACCAAAACACCTCTCTGGATAGAGCTGCTTGAAGACCTCTACTTGGGGCAACTACAGAACCAGCGGCCAAGCCAATGGGTATTGTTGATTTGCCGAGGTGGTCACTAACAGGATACGTGCAGATGTTTAGACAAGCACAGTGAGAAGAGTGAGATAAAATAATAATGCCAGACAGCCAGAGAGCAAAGTGAGATCCCAGGAAAGCAAGTTCACAGTATCAGAGGTATCAAGAACTGGCACCTCTCTTCTTTTGATAGCAGGGAATTGATGGATACATTGAAAGGAAGCATATAATATTATTGCTCCCAAACTGGACAGATTTATCTGGCATTTCCCATATATATTGCTAATGCAAAAATAATTTAGAGAAGCCATTGGTATGCTCTTGGCAATACCAGTGCACAAAAAGTTTGTTAACTTCATAACTCTACTGTCCACCTTTGTAGGTATACTATGACTGGTCTACAGTCACAGGCAAAACAAGAAAGAATGAAGAGGCACAGGGAAGTAAGGGATATATTGAAGCAGGGCAGGGTGTGTGGAAGGAAATAAATTTATTGCTAAGTTACTACTGCCACAAAGAGCAAGATTTTCTATTTTTATATTTGAGAGATTCACCAAGATTGCTTTTCACTCTATAGAGTCAAAAGCACTCTGGGCAACACTTGCAGCTATCCAAGAAGACAGAGAAATTTATTACTATAATTAAATTATTTTCTAAAACTAATTACACACATTTAAGTTTCAGCAATTAAGCCTTGATAGTAATTTCAGTCTTTCCATTTCTCCCACCTCCAATATGATGATCCAGAAGAAGACAATTATGGGCCAGAAGAGAATTAGCATAGCTTTGATCAAGATTAGGTATCTGTCTAGCACAGTATATTACGTGACAAATAGTGCAACTCTGAAAGACAAGATGGAACATTCCTTGTGGCACAGCTTTCTTAGGTGTTATAGAAGTTACGGACAGGAAAGAGAAATGTATGGTTTGAAATGAATACATTCAAAAGCCAGTATTTATGTACAGTTAATAAAAACCCTTAAAAGAACATTAATGTATTAATTAAGAGTAATTGCACAGGAAAAAATATTTAGAATCATAATATTCTCATAGGAAATGTATTTTCCTATGGAAAATTTCCTATATGAAATGCTTCTGTATTTTCCAATTAAAGAAAGACATAGAACCTCCAATCAAAGTATGGGAAGTTGCTCTTCCTCTACACTATAGAATCACATATTCATTTTGTGTCAGTCCTGTAGACAAAATATTTTGATGGGCAGGAATTCTATTTTTAAAATAAAATATGAATATATGACAAATAATCAGAACATTTGTATTTGTCACAGTTCAGCCCCGATCGGGACCAGACCAAGCAGTCTCTCTCTCACTCCCCCCACCCTCCGAGAGAACAGGGAGAGATAATATAAGAAAAACAGCTCGAGGCTTGAGATAAGGACAGGGAGAAATCCTTAAAGTTACCGTCACAGGCAAAACAGACTCGACGTGGGGAAAACCATTTATTTCTAAAGCTAGCAGGAGAATGAGACAGAGAACAAGATAACCTCCCCCCACCCCTCCCTCTTCCCGGGCTTAACATTATCTCTACCACCTTCCCCTCCCGAGCAGCACAGGGGGGAAGAGGGAATGGGGGTTGCGGTCAGTTCATCACGCGTTGTTTCACGCCGCTACTTCGTCGTTGGGGGAAGAACTCCTCGCATTCCCCCCCTGCTCCATCATGGGGTCCCTCCCACGGGCCACAGTCCTTTGTGAAACTGCTCCGGCGTGGGTCATCTCTTCCACGGGGTGCAGTCCCTCAGGAACAGCTGCCCCAGCGGGCCCTCCACGGGCCACAGCCTCCTTCAGGCATCCACCTGCTCTGGTGTGGGGTCCTCCATGGGCTGCAGGGGGATCTCTGCCCCTCAGTTCACCCCCATGGGTTGCAGGGGGACAACCTGCTCCACCATGGTCGTCACCACAGGCTGCAGGGGAATCTTGGCCAGGAGCCGCATTACTCCTCCCCCTCCTTCTTCACTGACCTTGGCGTCTGCAGCCATTCCTCACAACAGGCTGGCAGACGCCTCTCAGGATCCTTTTTACATCTTATTCACTTCTCATCTCCCCTCCACTTCTTGCAGCAGGGCCAGGCTGAGTTGGGCCCAGTTGGCCGCCCGGAGGGAGGCCAGAGGGTGAGGCCTGCAAGGCCCACAAGGCTCGCTGCCTCCCCTCTCTGCCCCAACTCAGCTGCTTCACATCTTCTCCCTTTTTTTTTTTTCTGTTTTTCCCCTTCTTAAATACGTTATCGCAGAGGCATTATCACGGGACATTCTGCTCCCAATTGGCTCGGCCTTGGCCAGCAGCGGGTCCGCCCTAGGCCCGGCCGAGTCCACTGAACAAAGGGGAGCAACTTCTAGCAGTTTCCTACAGAAGCTGCCACCTTAGGCCCCCCTCACCAAATAAAACCAGAACGTGAATAGTTGGTTAACTCTATACTATAATAAAAAAAGATAGAAATACATTACCTCATCATCTGGGGAAGAGAATATTGTTGGTACAGCAGTATGTTTCAAGTATCGTATACCCCATCGCACATCAAGGGAATCGGGGGTAAAATGATCACTGCATAGAAGCTGGTGCTTACTTGGCGTCCATGCATCCCGTTTCATATTCCGCAACCATTTCTCAAGTCTTTCTTTATCATGAAGTGGAAATCTTTTTGAAGCAGTTGAAAGAATAAACAAAAACACAAACAAAACAAGCTGTTATTTTTTCTTCCTTGTTTCATTTTAAGAATATCTCATTGTTCCTTACCACGTAGTCTTTTCTTAGAAAAACATTAAAATAATCCTTTAAATAAAATTTAACTATGAAATGTTAATTAGGATGTTACTTAATCCAATAATTATCCTTATTATTTCTAGTGGGATATTTGGTCCAGAGTTGTGCAACAGAATTTCTATCGATTTCATCTGGCTCAGTGTTTCAGAACCCATGGCCAAGATGTTTTAAAAGGCTTAATCCCACACTAACTCAGAAAGTAGTTCTGCTGAAGTCCAATTAAATACTCTGACTTCATTTAAGAAAAGTTAGGTCTAGTCTTCATTTTAGAAATAATATTTGTGAAGCTTTTTTGTCTTACTAGACAAAACTAGTAATGAAAACTTTTGTTATTATTCTTTTTGTTCAACAGAGTATCTCTTAATATATGTCATACTTCGGGTTATCTGATAATATGGAAATCTGAGTATTTCCAGTGCAGGATTTAAGTGTTGTTCAAAAAGTAAATACAAACAAATGTAAAGCATTTTTATATTTTGTATTTCAGCAACTAAGCTTTCTTACAGTGCTGAGAGCCCACACAATATTATTTAATCTGTAACTAACTTTTCAGCCATCTAACCTACTTGAAAAGGAAATCAAAGAGTATCCACATTCATAGAAAAAGATGAACTGATTTTGAAAATATACACAAATGGTCAGAAAAATTACATATGAAAGCAAACTAAATTAAAAGAAAGTAGGTAAAGATATATAATTCACCTAATGAATCGCAATACACAAATTAAAGGGAAATTAAAGGCTTCTTAATGTGCACGTACAGCCAAGCAGTTATGGTAACGACAACATGAACATTCGCCCCATCCCTGGAAACGTTCAAGGCCAGGCTGGATGAGGCTCTGAGCAACCTGATCTGGTTGGAGATGTCCCTGCTCCTTGCAGGGGTTTGGACTAGATGACCTTTGAAGGTCCCTTCCAACTCTAACCATTCTATGATTCTATGATTCAGACCACTCTTGGCTCTCATCTCTTACCAGACAGACATCAGGGTATTTGTAATTTGTGGTGCATATCAAGTTTCTTTCAACTCTAGCATATGATACACATAAACCATAACTTCAATTCCGAGTACTGTTAAATAACTACTGTTAAGAAAGCAATATTCCTTAGAATAATGAGCAATAATAAGAAGAAAAAATCTGTGGTTTTGTGTATATCAACCTGTAAGAGACAGATTCATGTGGTCATTAAACCTGACCTGATCGTAACTGTAGGATGTAAAAAGTATTAGCTGGTGGCAAGATGATGGACAACAGAAACATCCAGATGTGAACAACTGCCTACAGCCTCTTTACAAGAGCCATTTTGTTTTACTCCCTAAATAGAAATGGATCATTCCTAACTCCATTTCTCTTCCCTTAACTCTTTTTTCCTTTTAATTAACAATCAGTTCTTTTGGTTATGCTTATTACCGTATGTTTATGGAACTTCAACGTACAAAAAATTGGTTCTGCAGTGAGATATTCCCACACAACAGAAGCTGGGGAGGGAGCCTAGAGTGCTCAGTGTCACCTGAATGCTACAAAAGGAACCAGTCAGTTGGGCTATTTCTTGGCAAACCCTAGGTCCCATCCTCAAATCCCTGAAGCCGCAGGTTCCCTCCGAAAGTCACATACGGCAACGACTCTCTTCTGCAGGCCCACAGTATTCCAAAACTGCAAACTCAGCTGATTTTGAGAGAAAGATACCTGAAATTCACAGGATAAATGTGCATGTCTTCACCCCTTCCCCAATCTTTCAAATTTGTTGCCATTTAAATTTTTAAGTTACCAAGGAAACAGAGCAAGCTGTTGATGTATCAGGCTCTGAGTGTCTGCAGGAGTGCAAAGAGTAATGCTAGCAAGAACACAATAAGCTCTCCAGGACAGGTGAGAGGTTCAGTCTTTTCAAACCCTGCCTACTTAGACTGTGCACACCCAATAGCAGCATTACACAGCACGCCCCATGAGTAACAGAGCTTAGCCTGGAACGTTACTACATAGGACTAAAGAAGGCTCTCAGTAGGAGGATGGCTTCTTTCACGTGAAGGTCATGTCATGGATTGCACCCTCTCCAAGAAGAGCTTGAGAACATTTGCTTCCACTGCTGTTGCCCTTGCAACACAGCATGTGCTGCCTCCTCCATGGTCAGCCAGCTTCAAATGGGAAACAAAATCTGTAGTGAAAGACAAGATCTGGTGGAGAAATGTATTATTTTAGCTAAAGAGCAACTTTGCCAAAACCTACTCCTGCTTTCAATATCCCCTTACTCATCATCAGAATCTGTTCTCTGACATAAAGAAGACCCAAAAAAAGGAAAACGGAAAGAGGAAGTGGACAGAATTTATTCAGGACCTGGCACGCCTGCACAAATCAGAGGTGTGAAGAGATAAAACAAAGAAAGGCAGTTAGGCTAGCCGAGATTAGGTCAGGGTCAGAAAGTTCAGAAGGGACTCAGATCCAAAACCACAGAGCAGCAGAGTGCTTTTTTGGGATAGCAAGAGGCAAAGGAATAAAACTTGTAAAACACTGCAATTCGTATCAGTATCAGTTGCTAATGTAGGGCAAGATCTCTCTATAAATCAAATCCCAGCACCTCTTCCACAGGACCATGGCACTTGGTAATGTGGAGCAATTCAATGGCTAGATAAAACAGCTGTGGTTTTGAATATAAATACGTACTCAAACTTGGTTTGATCATCCATGTGGCACTCAGTCTCTAAAGCAATATAAAAAAATTATTTCCCCTCATTTTCATGATTGCTTTATGATCAATCACATATTAAGACATGCTGGGATAAAGAGGTTTTATTCAATCTAAACTAAAATCCATTTCAAAGCAGTCTTCTAGTGGGTTTTCCTACAAAGCCTTCCTGATCTTGGAATAACAATAACTATTTAGCAACAGAAACAAACTCACAACTTTGTTTGAGGTATAGATTTTACAAAACCAGATTTTGAGGCTATTTATGAAATCTATTCCTCTAAGTTTTCTTAAATGCTACAAAATTCTTTCTGTTAACAAACGCTTATTGTACTTTTATTCAACAAAAATAATTAGTATTTAGTTACCTGCACTGTGCTCCTCTCGGGATTGAAAAACATTCTGGAAACCAAGAGCCACGTAACCACAACAGTACAGAGGTTACTGCGGGCCTGGGATGGTGACTAATCAATCAGGTGGCCTGATAGTACTATGCAGCCACCTTAAACAGGATTTTGGCAAGCCAGCCAGTTAGCTTCCAGCTAGCTCAGCTGCCTCCAAACAAACCAGCGATGCTTCTGTTTGCGGCACAGGCAAAATAATAATTCTAGTGGGAATATTTTATTTTAAAGAATGAATATATGTTTACTCCTCTAGTCTGTTAGGCCCTCCCCTTGGCTCACAAGCTGTCAGATCCAGGACACTCGGCTCCTTCACCATTAAGCCACTGCCCTGCCGAAACACCCCTCCCACGGAGGCAGCTGGAAAAAAACACGGTAACCGGTGCTACTCGGCTCTAACAGCTAAGCAGCCTCGCGATTACAAGCGCAAATTGTTGTTTTTTTTAGTCGAATCTCTTTGGTTTTCACTTAAAGAATGCACCTATTCGAGAGCCCTTCGACGCCGCTGTCCCCCTCTCCCCCTAAGCAAGGGGGGCACCCTTTTCCCCTACACCTTTCCCTCCCAGAGGTGAGCGCGGTATTTCCCTCCAGCCTCTCGGGACCAGGTAGGGTTCAAAGGCAGCTCCCAGCCCCTAAAGTTCGTTTCCCTGCCATTCTCCCCCGCTCCCGGCTCCTGAGGCCTGGCCTCGCTCGGGGCCGGCCATCCCCGGGGATGACCCAGGCCCTACCCCCTTCTCCGGCCACTCACGGGTAGAAGCTCAGCTTGCGCTGGTCCCTGGCGCTTTGGCCCCCTCGGTTCTTGCAGCAGGACGCGGCGCAGTACCGCGGCATGGCGGTGGCGGGCAGCCCG
>WHYT01015721.1:0-14035 GCA_009806455.1 Tetrax tetrax | reverse complement strand
TCCCTGCCCCTCCGTGGACCTCCATGGGCTGCAGGGGGACAACCTGCTCCACCATGGTCGTCACCACAGGCTGCAGGGGAATCTTGGCCAGGAGCCACATTACTCCTCCCCCTCCTTCACTGACCTTGGTGTTTGCAACTGTTTCTCTCACAAGAAAAGTTCATTTTTCACAACAGGCTGGCAGAAACCTCAAAAAAGCCTCTCAGGATCTCTTCACCTTATTCATCCCATCTTCTCTCCTCTGCACCTCTTGCAGCCAGACCGGGCTGAGTTGGGCCCAGTCGGCCGCCTGGCGAGAGGCCAGAGGGTGAGGCCTGCAAGGCCCCGGAGGCCTGGGCCTCCCCCTCTGCGCCTCTGCCCTTGCTCAGCTTCGTCACATCTTCTCTTCTTCTTTTTTTTTCTGTTTTCCCCTTCTTAAATACGTTATCGCAGAGGCGCTATCACGGGACATTCTGCTCCCAATCGGCTCAGCCTTGGCCAGCAGTGGGTCCGCCCTAGGCCCGGTCGAGTCCACTGAACAAAGGGGAGTGACTTCTAGCAATTTCCTACAGAAGCTACCACCTTAGGCCCCCCTCACTAAGCAAAACCACAACACTCGTCCTTGATTCCAGTTCGTTTAAAAAATTTCATATGTGTTGTGTTCCTTGTTGAGCAGTGGAGTCTGATTTGACAGCATTTATTTTAGGAACTAAGGTAACACTGAAATTAAATTAACATTACTGCTTGTGTCATTCCTCCAGGAGCTGCAGTCCCACCAAGAAAGATGCTGTGGAGGAGCTCAGGTTGTTAGGGATCACTGCAGTGTTCTCCCAGCAACTGGAGGTGGAGGTCCAAAGATGGACCTTTTTCCAAGCAACTCTTCTGGGACAGTCCACCAAGGAATAAATACACCTGGTATCAACATAAATATTAATGGGGGCTTTTTTGAGTGGAGGTGAGGACTGGGTTATTTATTTATTTTGATTTGTGTTGCAAGTCTGCTGAGAGTTTGAGTTGTGTGTCTATAGCCTGGCAAAAAACGATGTGCTGCTTAAAGGTATCCGTGAGGAGTGAGGTGCGTGACTCTAGCTCAGCCCGACCCATTCTCCAGCCATAGGCACCTGGAAGGGGTGCTGACAGTGATCTTGGTCAGTGGTGCCGGTGCCTGGCGGCCGTGGGCATGCAAGCCTGACCTCAGAGCGGTCTGCTCCAGTGGAGATGCGTGGGATGTTCCCATTGTATGGGTCTGATGCTTTGGGCTTTGCAAATACCGCCCTAGGCTCTTCTGGTTTGCAGATACAAGTGAGAGTCTGAGCTGAGGAATGTTTAGGGAAATAGATCATCATCTTGTGTTTTGTGGTATGGTGGTTTTTTGTTGTTTTTTTTTTTTTAAAAACAAAACAAAACAAAACCTTGCATGGAGGACTTTGACAAGGAAACCACAGTGGAGAGAGAAGGGAATGAGGAAACCAGTAAACCAGTGCTGTCTGAGTTAAGATGGAGAGGAACTCTGTCAATAGCTCATTTCATGGTCGTGTTGTTTGTGGGGTTTTATTGTCCCAAGCAATACATCTGGAAACCAGAACCACAAGCAGAGACAGTTACAGGCAGGACGTAGAGAAACTGGGGGAAATAATGTTTGCAATGATTGCTTGGGTGTTACGGTTCACCCAGCTCCTTATACCTCGCAGCACCTCTTGCTGTGTGAGGATGGCAACCTCTACCCTGGGACTTCTCCAGTCAGGCTGCAAATGTGTGTTTTTATTTTAGTTGCTGGTGTCAGGACCTAGGTGAAATGTTTATGTAGCCCTCTTTTCTCCAGGTATGGTTGCCTGACTAGGGAATGTGTGGTGGTGGGAGAGGACAATTGGCCTGGCTCCAGAGGAAGACCAGGAATTGTGGAAGATCCAGGTGACATAAGCCCTGGTAGTGTAGCTTGTCTTCCAAAACATGAATCTCCTGCAGTACAAAATGGAGCATTGTTTTAATAATATGAACTGTGCGGCAGACTGTATGGAGGTGGGAGTCCTGGAGTGACTTCAGGGATGTTACAGATGTGCTGCAGGATATAGATGAGCTGCAGGATGGTGTCCTCAGTTGAATCTGGCATGTGGAGCGCAGAATATTTTTTTTTTTTTTTTTTTTCAGAGTCCAGAACATGTACTATTCAGCGTGGATGAGATCAATCTGCTTCAGAAGTGCAGAATATTGAGTAGTCCACATCAGCTGATGCTGGGGCTATACCTGTGTTGCTGTCTTCTGAAACTGTAGTTTCCAGTTTCGCATCACACCCGCTTTTTAGGCACCACTTGTTACTAGAATTTTATCCAGACATAAGACAGACAGAAAATACATTTTAAGTGGTTACTTGTTGATGATATTGCCATCATCTGTTCTTCATCTCCCACTGGCATGGAAATGAATATGCTAAATGGGAAACAGGAAAGATGAAGTGAGCCTTGTCTGAGGGGTCCCACTTGACTTTAATCCATTTCACTTCAACACCTGGCACTTGCAGGGTTTTTAGCCTTGAATATGCATGATTTTGAGTAGTGATCTAATGAAAAGTTGTGTATTATGCCCACAGGGCAGGAGGAACATACGTTTTCTCTTCTGCCGTGCAACAATAGGCACTTTAGAGAACTCAATTAAATTATAAAGCGGAGCTGAAATGCCTGTCCTGGGGCAGCATTTGCCAGGATCCACCTGGCTGAAGTAGGGGAACCCACTGAAATGCCATGGTCATAATGCTGAGCATGCAGAGCTCCCGCTGAGAAAGCAGATACTCTCTCTCCCATCCAGATTCCTTAATGAATCCAAATAATTATTTTCATTCAGTCATTCTGCTTCAATATGTAAATTGGTGACACCCAAGTAATTTTGAAATAGTGTGGGTCTTTGGCCTGTCAGTCAGCTAACCCATTCTTGGGTTGATGGTTCTGCCACCTCTTGGTAGCTCAAGCCTGGAGGCTGGTGGGGAGGCAGGACAAAGGGAGTGCTGGGTGTGTTGCTGGGATCAGAATGCAGCTGTTATCACTTGTGTACAAATAAAATAATCACCCGTGCACATGGAGCGTATACACAACTGGCTTCTGCTAGGAGCTGAATGCAGAGCTCCTAGCTTGTTGGTAGAAATGTTATTAAAATAATGACACACACATTCTCTCCTCCTCTAATTACATCCTCCCTTATGTTTTAATCCCCTTTCGGTGTCTTGGGTGCTACTCTATTCCGGCCCTTCTATTTTGGCAATGGCTATAGTTGTTATGTTTCTACTTGCTTTGCAAGTCCCTACCAATCCATTTTAGTCTGTGCGTATGAAACACATTTTGCAACCAAATGGCATTTTGTGAAATGGTACAAACCATTTTAGTGCAACCTAATTTCCTCCTGTCTGTCTTTCCCCATATCCTGCCAAGTTGAGTTGGCCAAGTACGCAGCATGGGGTTTTGTACTGGTTTTCTTTTATATTGTCTGTGGGAGGACAAATGATACCAAATCTTGTGTAAAGCTAGACAGGTGCTGACAGATGATGTCCTACATAAAATCTGCTGATATAAATGTAACCTACAAATATTTTTGGAAAAAAAAATGACCTGGCACAATGAGTTCTGATGAGCATTTTACATGATAACATGGAAGTTTAAAAACAAACCCTCAAATCCCCCAAAACTGAAACAAAACCACCCACCTTGCTGAGTGTGTAAACTAACTTGAGCAGGGTCACTGTTTTCTCTTACAAAATCCCTTCTACGTTGAGGGAAACAGAACTTTTAACATGTGATAAATAAACAGGATTTTGTAAGAGATACTGTAAAGAAGTGGCTGAAGTACTTAGACCTCCAGAGTTAGCTTTAGGCTTGCTTAAAAACAATGATTTATTTCAATTTATGGGCACCTAACAGAAGCAACGTATGGCACTTCATGAATTTATCCCCTTGTCAGCTGAGTTTTATTAACTGTTTCTAAGTGCTGTCTTATGTCTGCCCAGATCCAAGGTATGTGGATCAACTTACGTGTCCTTCGCTGAGTATGAGAATGCAAGTAGTTATTGTGAGTTATCACTGCTTAGACTCACAGTAACTTATTAGATGGTCATAATTCAGTCATGCATTTGAGCCCTGACCCGAGTTACCCGTGGTTACATAAATCATCTGAGATAGAGCCACGAGGAGAGGCCGTGTTTCTTGGCTCCTGACGTTGTACCCGTATCATGAGGTTATCCTGACTCTACTCAATCAGGTCCTGCCTTAATCAGAGTCAAATCAACGTGTTGCATCAGGTAATGTTTTTTGGCTGTGTTTCAAAGCATGTCTTGCATATGCAGTGCTTCACTCGAAACATCTTTCTTCTGTTGTGATGAAAGTGGATCATGAACTACCCCTGTTTTATACTGATAGTAATATTGGGTGGTTTTTTCATAGATAGATCTTTAGTGGAGAAGATATAGGTGGTTATTTTCACATCTGTGGGTTTACCAGTAGTTCAGTCAATCTGTATATTTAAAAAGCTGTGGGTGGGAAAAACTGCAAATGCAACAAAAGTGTAGATTTGAAAAAGGGTGGATCCTGCCATAAAAAACAGATAAGCATGGAGAATGGCTGGTTTGTCACAGAGCATCACAGCTGCCCAACAGGCGATCTTGATGTGCCAAGGAGAGTGCATTTGAAAGAGGGAGTACAACTACATTATTGCATTTACATGCTGCAGGAATGATGTGGATACACATTATTTATGCCTGTGTGTAGCATTTCCAGTAGGTGGCTGACTGTCACTTCACACTGACTTAAGTACTATAAAATAACAGCTGTCACACCTCATGAGAACCACAGTCTATTCTAACAATATCATAAATCTGTTTACTTGCTGTCCATGAAGCCTAAGGACCACAGAAACGCTACATCGCACAACAGTACTTCCCCATGAAATAAACAACAAGCCATCCTTCAGTGCATTTTTGTAAGCCATACAGTTCTTTTCAAGGTAAATTTATTTTCTGAATGTAGGTTGTGTATTTATTAGTCACCTAACGCATTCTAGGAATACAGACTTGTTTCCTCTCAACATCCTTGAAGGTTTTACTCCATTTCAAATTTCAAAACCAGCATGCAAACATGTACCCAAAACAGTGACTGGGAGATTATATCGCCTCAGAAAGGTGATTATTTTTCCAGAAATCCACTGACATGCTGGTCTTTATGTGGAGATTATGTTTCTTCTTACTGGAACTGTTATAAAAAAAAAACTGTTGTAAGAGGGGAAAAAAAAAAAGCCTCTAAAATTTTGTTGCATTAAAAATGTGAAAGAAGGGCTATAAGACTGATCTCTTCAGAGTTATTTCCTGTATAAGTAAATTAGCAATATCAGTGAACATTGTATCTTCCTGTGAATACAGCAATGTCCTAGGGAACAAAACCCGTCATATTTGCTCAGCTGATATGCAGAGCTCTGTGAAGCAAAAGTGGACAGAAACCAATATTAAAATCTTGAAAGAGTAAAAGAACAAGATTTGCCATTTGAGGCAGATATAATTGTGGAAGTTAGATATTTTCCCTGTACAGGGTTCTCAAGTGTATCTTGTATAATACACTGAAACTAATAACATCAGTGATGCTGTGTCAGGTTTATCTTGTATTTGTTACATGGCAAGTAATTCTGATGCTTCACTTCTTATGAGTGTTTTTGAGAAACTTTTGAGAAGCCTGGATGACTGAACAATAAAGTGGCAAATGGAATTCCAAGTAGGTGAATGTGAAGTGATGTTCATGGACAAAATGAAAAAAAAAAAAAAATGGGCCTAGCTTTGAACATTAACAAGATCTTGTAGTTATAGGGAACAGGTCCAGGAAAACATCAACTCTGTGCTTAGGCGCAATGAGCAAAGCAAAACAGATTTTAGAAGAAGTAAACAACAAAGAGCACATAGTTACGCCACCATGTCAATCCATGGTTTACCTACCCCTTGAGTACTGTGGTCAGTTCTAATCCTCTTATCTTCAAGACAGTCTATTAGAATCTTAGAATGGTTTGGGTTGGAAGGGACCTTTAAAGGTCATCTAGTCCAACCCTCCTGAACTGGAAGGGATTTGGAAAACAGCAGTAAGGATAATTAGGTGGAAGGGCTTCCGTAGGAGGATTAGCTGAGCAGATTAGCATTCTTCAGCCTTGGGAAGAGGTGGCTGTGGGGGACATGCAGAGTCCCACAGAATCACCAGTGGTAATGAGATAGTGGATAGGGATTGACTGTTCACTGTCTTTTGGGCTGCAAGGGCCTGTCTGTTCCAAAGACAATAATTAGCTTTTCATGCAAGAGATAGTAGAAGTGTAGAACTTGCAAAAAAATAGGATGGTGACAAGACTATGAGACAGATTCAGGGTGAAATTGGGTAAATATTGGAAGAGTTTTCTGTTGGGGTTTAGTAAACCTCTTCAAGCTCAGGAATTCCCTGAGCACAAAATAATTGGAGCTGGGGGAAGCAGAAGGGAAAAACACCAAATGTGCTTACTCTGTGCTGACTTCCTAGATCTTCACTTACTGGAATGGTTGGAGAGAGAGAGTAGTAGCCTTAAAGGACTTTTGATTTGAGCTAGTGCAGCCATTCTGATGTTTTAAGACTCATAAAATCCCATACTATATTTCAGTTTGTTAATAATTCTGTTGCTTTTTGTGATCACCTTCCAGCTTGTTAGTATGTCTTCTTCTAGCAAGCATATTCTCGCAGGTGCGTTCCTCCTCAGCTTGATGTGATGTTCTCTGTGCAGGTACAGTTCTGTCTTCTGTCTCTCCTAATTCTCTTTCAGTACTGTGTTTTTTCAGGACAAATTCCGACTGCACACTTAGTATTATTTATTAATATTATTAATGTTCTTTATTAGAAGAAAGAACTTTAGTCTTGTTCTATTTTTCACCCATATTTGTCATTTCTTATGACCTAGACTGCTGTGCCTGCTCTTCTGAGAGCTAGATTATAAAATAAATGGATAACCGTAAATTATACAATCTGAATTATACACATTAGAATTAAAGAGAGAATTAAGGAATTAGATCAGGATAAAAGACAGGCATATATATTTAAAGGAACAGTATAAGAAATTGAGTCTTATTTGCATTCTTCATCTTCTTTTTTTACAGTTTTCTACGAAAATGTATATGCAGAAGTATACAAAATCAGGAGCAGAAATTTGTTGTGTATCATCTGCTAATTTGACACCCAGTCCTGGCTGGTGGAGTTAGACTGTCCTTGAGAAGGTTTGGTCAATGGACTTGTACTTACCTAAAACAGTTTCAGCTAATTTGCAAAGGCCAGCAGTTAAGATGAACTGCAGCTTCCTCAGTTAGTTAACGTAGTAGATATTTTCAGAAGCCTTGATCATATGTTTCTCTTAGAATTACATACTACATTCTCCCTGAAAAGCCAAGTAAATTGATACAAAAGCTTCTCAGAAAAGATACTCTGGTTTCAGATCCCCTTTTGTAAATGATCTTCTCATCTATTTGGTTAGGTTTATAAAGCTTGGGGATTTTTCAGGGACATCTGAGATTGTCCCTTCTTTTTGACTTTCTTTTATACAAACTTAAATACACACATGCATGCACACACAAGAGTCAGATCAAAGGGTGCCCTGTCCTCCCTGCTGTCCAGAATTGGTGTTTGTTTGGAGAAAGCAGCAAGGTAATGGGGAACTGAGTCCCCAGAGGCACAGGTAAGTCCTACGCTGGGAATGCTCAAACAGGGGTGGAGAAATCCCAGCTCCCAGTGCAATAGTGCCATGTCAGGAAGGATTTCTGACAACAGGTATTTTTCCCCTCAAGTTTCAGTTATTTCTCACAAGCTGCAATTGTAAGAAGTTAATCCTCTAGGCATAGGAGGGAAGTAAATGTTTACCAACTCAATGACATACTGAAAGAGCTCAGAATATTTTTGCTCAGCACAGAACAGCACAGTGACCACAGTACAGACCTGGCAGACAGACAGCAAACTTTGCTTTAGATATGCAGCCAGCTCCAAGGGAGGGAATTTTTGGAAGTTAATTCAGAGTTACTACTGCTTGCTCTTTGCTGTCTTCTTAGAATCATAGAATGGTTAGGGTTGTAAGGGACTTTCGAAGGTCATCTAGTCCAACCCCCCTGCAAGGAACAGGGACATCCCCCATTAGATCAGGTTGCTCAGAGCCTCATCCAGCCTGACCTTGAATGTTTCCAGGGATGGGGCATCCACCACCTCTCTGGGCAACCTGTGCCAGTGTTCTACAGCTCTCTTTGTAAAAAATTTTTTCCTAATATCTAATCTAAATCAACCTCACTCTATTTTGAAACCATTACCCCTCATCCTATCACAACAGGCCCTACTGAACAGTCTCTCCCCATCTTTCTTGTAGGCCTCCTTGAGGTGCTGGAAGACTGCTATAAGGTCTCCTCAGAGCCTTCTCTTCTCCAGGCTGAACAGCCCCAACTCTCTCAGCCTGTCTTCATAGGAGAGGTGCTCCAGCCCTTTTATCATCTTCGTGGCCTTCCTCTGGACCTTTTCCAACTAGTCCATGTCCTTCTTATGTTGGGGGCTCCAGAACTGGACACAGTACTCCAGGTGGGGTCTCACCAGGGCAGAGTAGAGGGGCAGAATCACCTCCCTCGACCTGCTGGCCACGCTCCTCTTGATGCAGCCCAGGATGCGGTTGGCCTTCTGGGCTGCAAGAGTGCATTGCCGGCTCATGTTGAACTTCTACATCTACCATCACTCCCAAGTCCCTCTCCTCAGGGCTCAAGATGATCCATTCTTAAAAGACTCAACCTCAAAATCATCCTCTGGACAAGAGGAGGAAAAAAATCAGCAATGCCTTCTAGAGGGGTTGCCTAGCAGGGATTAGGAAACTGGCTGGAAAGAGTGATAGTCAACAGTCTCTGCATGCTGGGGGAAGGTATGCAAAATCTACAACTCTACTTATCCTTCAGCCTGGAGCAGTTTGTAGAGATGAGCAAGATTGGTGACTGAGAAACAAAACTAGGCAAGGATCCAGTGATTTGTGGTCACTATCAGCTCTTCTAGTTGCTCAGAACAAGACTGATATGATTTAAGAGCAGCCCTGCAAAGTTGGTCATAGCTATAAGTAACTGTGTGGGTTAGGAAACTCTTCAAGTTGATTGTCCAGTGAAGAAATGGGTGATGGCTGCCTTGACTTATTTTAGTTTAATAGACAGGAAACTTTCCTTGAAAGGGCTTCTATGATTTAATTTTTCTTTCCTTGGACAAAGGGTACACGAATAATTCCATGTATTGGAGGATTTAAATACAGTTAATGACTTATGTGAGAGTTTGGGCAGTCCAGGGCATTCTAAGTTGGCCAGAATTACTTCTGTGTAAAGTATAGTGGAGAACCTCAGGTCACTGCAGGCTGATGGGGCCAGAAGATTTGTGAGTCACAGGGAGCAAGGTTGGGAAATGATAAATCAGCTGAATATCAATAGTCAGCCCCTGTCTCATCAACAGGAGTGTAGACCTGTATGAACACTGTAATTGTCTGGAAATGCAGGTGGGTGATTACAAGTATCTCCTTACAGTAAGGTTTGAGGAGAACGCATCTGTTACAGAAGATGAAAAATAGAGATGAGGGTGGCAGTAAATGGGATGAGGAGAGGCTAGAGCCTGACGTCATGTCCCCACCATACTTTCCTCCTTGAATGGCAAGGATAGTAATTTTGTCTCGTCTCTGCTTGTCTTTTAGTGGAAAAAGCAGCATACTTTTTAGGTAGTACAGTTCATGTGGGGTCCACCCAAACAGCAGGGAGGCCCTGTCGAGGTGCAGGTTTGCTCTAGTATCACTGTTGCTGGACTTCCAGAACTTCTCCGGAGCAGAAGAGACTGCTCTCAGGTGCCCTCATCTGTCTGTGTAAGGTATGCAGATGTCCTTCAGCATCTTCTGTCTTCTTCAAAGAGCCAGTAAAACCAGCCAATTCCAGCCTGAATGCTTTTCTTCACAATGGAGCCTGAGGGTAGGAGGTGTTGCATGTGGGTGTACAGCTGGCCGGGAAGAGATACGGAAAAGTCCCAGAGAAAATTTTTCAAAAGGTCATATTTTCTTGAAGAACTAGATTATCTATTCTAAAGAAATCTGTGTGAAATAGGAAGGGAGATTGTTTAATTCTTAGTTTCAGTATAAACAAATTCTTTTCCAAGGGAGGTAGGTTTTCTTCTATAAAAATTAATAGCTTTCCTTAGCACTTCGACAATGAAAGGAGAAATATCCTTGGTACGTTTCGATTTGCACTCTGGCCTAATGAGAGACTAAAACTAGATTCCAAGCATATTTTCTTGTGTAGCTTCATGTGCTTCTTGTAGCTTGCCAATTCTGTTCAGTTGAGAGGGACCATTTGAATGAATCAAGTTGTTTGCTAAGGCTGTAACCTAGGAGCTGATCCAAACCAAGGAGGTGGTCCAAACACTCCTAAACTTCCTGGCATCAAGGGCTTTCTAATTTCAAAACTTTCTGGAATGAAGGGTATGACCTGGCAGCCGATGGGAATAGCAACTGAGCATTCAGCAGCAAACTCTTCAAATGTCTCAGGCACAGCTTTACTGCCAATTCTTTTTATCAACTTCAGAGCTATGATACCTTCAAAAGACAAGGGGCCATACATGGATTTAAAATGCTGAAAGGTAACACAAAACAAAATTGATTTCTT
Source organism: Tetrax tetrax (assembly GCA_009806455.1). NCBI lineage: Eukaryota > Metazoa > Chordata > Aves > Otidiformes > Otididae > Tetrax > Tetrax tetrax. Next base: position 3,378 of record WHYT01015721.1, on the reverse strand, counting down.
CCCAATCCCAATACTGCAGGTTCATGCACATACAGAACATACAGCGAGTGCGTCCGTATGGGCTCCAGCAGTGTCCTCAGAGTATAAAAACCCCCAGCCTGAATTGCACCAGTGCTACCTTGAGGGTAGCCCAAGGAGATGGGTTAGTCGTGGAGTTGCTCCTGATTTATGGAGATCAGCCAGACCTTGGCATACTTGAAAGCAATTAGGGAAAACGAAACAAAACAAAAAGCAGGTCAATGTAACATCGCTGAGAGCCTGGCACGGGCCGTTTATTGTCTGAATTAACCTTTCATACCGTTTTTTGATAGAATTGCTGTTGCTGTACTGAGACAGCATAATTTTTTCTCTTCTCTGTGAGGAGAATCTGGGACCAAATGTTTGCTGAGGCCATGCCAAAAACAAAGAGAAGGGAAAACAATAATTTATTCCTGGAGGGCAAGGTAAGAGTCAAGCTGGGGCATCCTGCCTCTGACAGACCGGACGCACAAGCTGCTGCAGTGAGGAATGAACCTGGCATACCTTTGGGTACCCACAGCCAACTCTGTCTGCATTTTGTTCTTTTTTGTCCGTGGCAGCTAAAATCAACATGGCATAAAAAAAGACAATGATGCAGGAGCTTAACTAATTACTGAATCTCTGCTGGCGATGCCACGCTACTTCTAACCCCACACACTCTGTAATGGAGTTCTGCTGCTGCCACCTCTGAAAAATGTGAACTGCCAGAAGCGCTATTCTCTTACATTAGCAAAGAGGCGGTTGTTGATGTAGCTGTACTGAACTGGAGGAGGAGTGGGAGAGGGAGGTGGGCGAGACTCCACTTTCTTGTCTCCAGACAGAGTTAATGTTGGCAGAAGAATATCAGCTTTCAAATTGAAAGTTGAAAACTGAAGGTGGATAAGAATTAAAACACGCAGGGTTTGTTATTGACATTTTTACAATTAAAAAATACCACATTTTGTTACAGATGGAATGGGCATTTTTAGGTCTCATATAGGATCTTTCAATGTATTGATCCAGTTACTATTGCACTAGTTGTGCAATTTAAAATCAGGACATAATGTATTTCATGCTTTGCAAAAAGTCTGAAAAACTGCAACTCCAGGAAAGCAGCATTTTTAACGTTTCACCACTGGATGGAGACAGCACTCTAAAACTTGTGAGTAATTACTAATGTAATGAAATCCCTTGTGATAAAGAGATTGAATAGATCAGTAGACACTGCAGCAACAAACAGTGGAACATCAGCTAAATTTATGGCAGAAAATGTATTGAAGGAATATCCTTTAGATTCGTGCTTGACCTATTTTTATGGTGAGAAAATAAGCGATTTAGTTTAAAAAAATTAATTCCAATTCTCTCTACATACACACAAAGCTGTGATGACACAGATCAGCAAGAAACAAGGGAAGATAAAGTGAAGCTTTCTAGGATCCTCTTTATCTTTTCCCAGGTCACGGTATATTTTTCCTGACAGGAGGATCCTTCAGCTTTGTGGGTCTGGCCTTGAGGCCTCGGTGCTGCTGGCAGCAGCTGAGGTTGCTGCGGCAAGGGTTGCAGCGGATGTCTGGTTTGCAGCGGAGATACTTCCCTCGCTCAAGGACAGCAGGGAGGAAGTTGCTGGGTGAGAGGTAGCAGCAGAAGCAATTCCCACCAGCCTGCGTTCGGTAGAAAGACCTTCACAGATGACTGCAGTTCAGGGGCGAGAGTATAGGAGGGGGAGAGCCTACCCTATTAGGGTTCATTTCTCTCCTCATGTTTGTGAAGACATTTTTATCTATTCTTTTCCCTCTTTGCATGTGTGCGTGCATGAGAGAGAGGGAAGGAGGGAAGGCCTGTGGTGGTTTTTAGCCCCAGTCTCTTATATAAGCACACTGTGCTTCTCTGCTGCCAGCAATAACTTTTGAATTTGCTGGATGAATTAAAGATGAATTAAATTAATTCAAAGATAATTATATTCTTATAAATTTTGTGGAAATAGCCAGCCAGATAGATTCGAGACTTTTGAGTGCCCTGACTAAAGGAAAGGCTGAAATGTGAGCTCATACATTAGAGAAACCACTCTGAAGAGAGCTCTTATAAGTGCTCCTTGCCTGGGTGAAGCTTTAATCAAGTTTGCAATCAACCACAAGATAAAAAAAACCAAAACATAGGCAACCAGACTTCATCTGTTCAATAAGCACTAGAGCTTTTCCTTAAAAGCAACAAACAGAAAAGTTGACCTACTCCATTACCATCTCTCCTCTGCCTCCAGGTCACAGAGTCTGCACAGAGTTTAAAAGCTGAGAATTTTCACAAATAAAAGCAGCACCAAAGAAAATAACATCCACTGAGGCTGATTTTTCATGGATCTGCTTGTTATATTCAGGAGATGTATTTTCAGACAGCTCTAACATTGCATAGTAGTGGAGTGATGCTCTTTGGGGAAAGGGCATGGGGAGGGGATGTTGAACATAAGAGTGTATGACAGCTGCTGATGTATGCCTGTCACTTTTGTTCCTCAAATACAATACTTGTTGGATCATTTATATGCTGATTTCCATGAAAATGTCTTAATTTTATTTGATGTCTGGGTTTCAAGTGTAATTCCTTTGCCTGCAGCCATGTTTGATGTTGATCTTGAAGAACAGATCCTTAAAGATATTTCAGTGTCCCACTCCTGGGTGAAATTCTCTGCCTAACTTCACCATCTAGGATCCCCAGGGAGATGACTGGTGCTGAGATAAGAAAACTGGTCCGTTTGATGAGCAGAGTCCTAAACTGCTACAGAGAAAGACACGGTGTTTAGGCATGAGGGGGAGCTGACCTTGTGCAGGTAAGATTTGTTTGCAGTGATGGACAGATGTTTGCAAGCATATGCCTTGTTATTTACTTATTCGACTGCTTAGCTATTGAATATGTACCCACCTCATCTGTTATTCATCTGGTATGCTGTTGTTTGCAAAAAGAGGTGAATACAGAAAGTCTCAGAATCACAGAATCACAGAATTATCATGACTGGAAAAAGACCTAAAAGATCATCCAGTCCAACCATCACCAATACTTCTCAGCTAAATCATATCCCTCAACACAACATCCAAACGTTTCTTGAACACCCCCATGGTCGGTGGCTCCACCACCTCCCTGGGCAGTGCATTCCAGTGCCTGACTACCCTTTCCGAGAAGTAATATTTCCTAATGTCCAGCCTGAATCTCCCCTGGCGCAGCTTGAAACCATTCCCTCTAGTTCTATCACTGTCTACACGAGAGAAAAGGCCGACCCCTAGCTCACCACAACCTCCCTTCAGGAAGTTATAGAGAGCTATAAGGTCTCCCCTGAGCCTCCTCTTCTCCAGACTGAACAATCCCAGCTCCCTCAGCCGCTCCTCATAAGGCCTG
>WHYT01015720.1:67977-88860 GCA_009806455.1 Tetrax tetrax | reverse complement strand
GATGGAGGGAGGTGAAGGGATTGCCCTGCGGTCAGCAGTAGCTAAGTAGCAGAATGAGGATTTGAAGCAAGAAATCCCAAAGCCCAGCTCAGTCTTTATCTACCAGACTCATGCTGTACAAGTGACAGTCTCTTGGACAATTCCCTCTGAGCCTGGAATTATTTTCCATCATAACAGAACATTCTTTGCCATCTGGTTCTCCAGTTGGCCATTGCTGTAATGTAATGCAGCCCTGCCCTGGGCTGTCGAGAAGTTTGGACATCCTTTGGCTTGACACAAATCCATACAGCCATGTGTGCCGCTCAGGAGCGCAAGACCATGACTCTTCCCACTCATTCAGGCAATATTTTGATTTTTATAACCATGCTTCTGTCCCTGAGGCTGGCAGATGGGGGTCTCTGTTTTAGCATTGCTTTAACAGCGAGATCGGATTTCAAAAATAGATGGGGAAAGAGCTGTGAGAAGATGCATTTGCAATGCTTGCAATGGCTGGGGTAATTTAAAGCAGAGGCTTTAGCAAGCAGGCGGGGGCCCTGAAGCCAGGGCAGCGAGCGCTCTACAGCTGCACGTTGATGATGAAGATGGAAGGTTTTCCCAGATTTATCCTAAGTGGGAACAAGGTCATTGGCACGAGGTTAAATAGATGGATGTAATTCAGATAATGGAATTTGATTCTTCTACATTTTGGATGTAAATAAGTTTGAACAGACTAGCAGGTGCAGCTCCAAGGAGGAGAGTGAAACTGCTGGTTTTCAATTAGTTTGCCCAGGGACCGATCATTTTAACTAAACAAGACAGATCCAGCCCTTTGTGTAGCTCTCCAAAAGGCCACCGGCTTATCGAAACACTGCGCTTGGTCCAGGAGATTCAGGTGGTGGCTTTCATCATACCGACAAACATCACAGTAACACGAGGCTGTAGCAGATATCTATCTAAGCTGGGTGGCAATCACGGTAGAGCAGGAACAGGTCACCATCTCAGCAGCAACTCCTGCCTTCCGTGCCCACAGGCAGAATTTAGCCCCCGCTTCAGCAAGGAGCTCAAGTCTTTTGCTGCACAGACACAGACATATAAACGCGATAAAAATCACAAGGCTCAGTCGTGAATAGAGCAGTGAACCCTCATTAGACACAGCAACAACACTAGAATCGACTGTCATAGAAACACAAGTCTGAAATCCTGATGAAAACACAGATCAAGACTGATGATAGATGAGCATTAACTGTGCTAAGCAAATCTTTAGACTGTAAACTCAGATTAAAGCAGATTAATAAAAAAAGCAACACATACAATTATCCCAATTAACTCTTTGAAGCCAGAGCAAGAAATGAAAATTGATACGGTTCATTCAAACTGCACGTAACCTCCAGAGGTTACAGACTGACAAAAACATTTCACCCGGAGATTTCAGAACTGAGATACCAACACACCTCTTCCCTCAAACCAACACCTTTAAAAATGTATATTAATCAAAGACATCCCCAAATACACACACTATGACTGAATAGCCTCAAGACACTCACAATATTGAATATGATTACCTGTGATTACAGAAAGGTGATTTTAAGAAGCTGAAAGAAGGGTGCAATTAGAGGGAAAGGAAGGACCCAAACATCTACAGCAAGGTGTTCAAATCAAGGGAAGCAATCAGTTGGGTGTGGACCCAGCACAAGTGAAGAAAGCAATGCCAGCACCCATGTTGTTCTTACCCAGCCCCGCCGTGACTTCCCACAAGGGATCCAGTATCGCCACGGTGTGTCCTGACAGCCAGGGGATGCTAAGGCAGGTCCCTGCGGCCCAGACAGCTTCGCACCCTTTCAGCCTTCAAGGCTGCTTTGGGAACAAGGTGGCCAGAGCTTCGGCGACAGGCTAGGGAGGGGAGAGGTTGTTGGCCACAACCTGTTACATGGCACAGGTTGAGCAGCACAGGAGGAACTAGGTCAGACAAATTCAACAACTCGCTCTGTCGGTGTGGCTGCACTGGGTAATTATACTGAGGAGACAAACAATGGCAGCAAATTAATAACCCTCCAGCTTTACAGCACCTGTCCTCATTACGCCTACACGCCTACATCTCAGTCCCGGTGGTGGCACCTGCTGTTCACACTGCCCTGCGATGCACTGGATGCCCCATCCCCATCCCATCCTGCATCAGAAGCTCCAAACTTTGCTGAGCATGTCAGCTAGGACCAACTTCATAAAGACAGAAATGCTGGGCTGAGAAAAAGCACAGCAAAGCAAGGGGTCTGCCTCCACCACGTCAGGGAGGAAAGTAAAGCACTAAACCAGCAGGAGACACAGCGTACGAGCCCTTACAGGAGCAAATTAAAGGCTGGTCCTTCTGACCCTCCTCAAAAGGGCACTTCAGGTTTGCACTCATGCTGCACTTACCCCACAGTGGAGCACAGCCTGAGGAGGCCTCACAGCATAAGGCCCATGACATCGTCCATTTCATCCACTAAGCCCCACAGCCCTTCCTACCCACAGGAGAGCACAACCTGAGACCCAACACAGCTCAATGCATGTGCAGCAGCCACCCCTGCTCTCTTCCTGGCAGGACCAGCTACTTCTCATCTTTGTGGCTTAGGCCAACCCAGCTGAAATGATGAGCAGAAGCTTCAAGTTTCTCTGTTATACCCTCTATTTTTCTCTCTCTGCCAGCCACACTCATCCATCTCCCTTGCTTGCATTTTGCGCTCCAGCTAACACGTAGATGAAACCCCAGGGATAGCAGGAGCTACTCCAGGAGTTGTCTGCCCAGTTCCGTGCAACAAGGGCACAATTAGTGCTGCTCCTTTCGCAGTAATACAAGAGTAAAAGCAGAGAACGAGAGAAGGACACAAAGACTTCCCTGTTTGCAAGCCAGGTATACGGTGTCATTAGACTTAATGTATAATCACAGCCTTTCACTTTCCTACCCCAGCATGACGGTGAGATACCCAACACGTACCAACAACAGAACAGCCTGAGCCATCACAGCATCTTTATCCTGTGGCCAGGAGATCAAAGGGGCAAAACTCTCCAACACAATTAACACTGGTAGTTAGAGCCAGGAGGAGGCAACTACGTCAAGAGAAGCGAGGTATGAAACTCTGGCTGCAAACCAACTGAATCTTCATCTGCAACAGGTCAGCCCAGCTGGGATGCAACCTACACCTCCCCTGACAGGATTCTCAACAGGTCCCTGAGGCACCATCACCCTTGGACCGACCTAGGCAGCACTGGAGTCCCTCGACTATATCCACACCATGACCAAATCCCTCCTGAAGCCACTAACACCAACCTCATGTGAACCAGTCTCATGGGGACTGGGAGGGCCCCCATGGAGATCTTCCAGTTTACATCAGCAGGAGGGTCCTGCCTCTTCTTCCTGTCACACTTTGTTCATAGGCATAACCGTGCTTCATCCTTCTCATCTGCTGATACGCTGCTAGGGGGTTTGGGCCATGGTGGTGGCTGCCAGCACCCGTGGAAGGTAACAGCCCTGAAGGTGCAGAAGGCCAGCTTGTCCTGCTGACCCTTGTCCTGGGCTTTACACGTGCCAGGAGCAGAATGGCAAATAAAGGCAATGGACAGAGCGTATTTTAGTGGCCTTGGCTGGGATCAGACTACACAGTGCTATGAGTCTGCATGGGAACGCTCCCTTCTCCCCCTTGAGAGGGTGCAGAATTAGGAAATATCCGTTATAAAACTTTCGAGAGCTCTCTGATATATGACCACTTTGCTCTCCACGAGCTGGAAGCCAGCCAGACTTTATGCTCACACCAGGGGCCTGTTTCAACAGCTCTTCTTGGTAAGCACTGGTCTTCAGGCTGCCAAGTGCTCACAAGCATTGCTGTTCACGAAGCTATCGCGGTTACAGACTCCTCTGAAAACTTCTATTTCCTTTAACTTTTTCTCTTTTTTTTTTTTAAAGCAATTCTTGCAAATCCTTGGAAAAAAATTGGAAATTAAATAAATAACCCCCGCAACATCCAAATATAGAGAGGAAAAGGGGAGCACAGCCAACTTGACCAAGATCTTAGTTTACAGAACATATTTTAAGGACTGGCAAAGAGTCAACTGTATGGCTGCAGAGCTGTATGGAGGTTAGCTCTAATGCATAATAAACTTGACAGGGCCTTGCTAGCCAAGTAGGGTGTTATTTTTTTCAAACTCGGCTGTTTTGCAAGAAGACAAGACTAATTTATCTTTCCAAATTTATCATCTACATGTGCATGACCAGTTCCGACCCACCTCCTTAAAAGTATCCCAGCTACAGTCACGGGCTGTGCAATAACACGCTGAACGTCTTACAAAGCTCCCCCACCCCTGTGCAAACATCAATTCTGAGATACCCATTTCACCTGAAACCAAGTGCTCGGCCTTCACTCTTTTCAATTCCAGCTGTACAGTAGATTTCAGAGATGGCTATAAATCTAAATCCAGCTTCTCATGTTCAGTGACAGGAAAGAAAGCTTTTAAATTGAAGTTGTCGCCACTGAAGGTTTGTTTTCAGGCAACAGTTCTCAAAGCCTTGAAGAAGAGAGGCACAGAGGAACACAGAGCCCAGACACACACAAAGCATCCTTCCAGCCACTGCGTTATCCCAAAATCCACAAACAAGTTTAAAACTAAGTCACTGGGAGGCCCTTCCATAGATCTGGAGATTAAAGTTTTACCAGTTCCCACCTCCTGCTTGGTGGCCCAAGCTGTTTCTGGCAGCGGATACAGCTTCTCCAATCTCCAACCCAAGGAGCGCGGATGCTGGAGAGCAGGAGCCAGGCAGCTGGGCTGTACCACACAGGACCAAGATGGCCAGGGGACTGCAGCATCAGAGCAGGGGGAAAAAAAAATGGGCAGCTCGACATGAATGGAGAGTAGGGCGAGAGCACTGGCAACATTTGGTACATCGGCTGGAGGCCAAGGCTTGTGCACGCACCAGCGGTGAGGAAACACCGAGCGCTCTTAGGAGGGGAACAGCAAATGTTGCATTCAGCTTGTATGCAAGGAGACACGGGGAGGGCAAGGCCAGCAAATGCCAAATGGGTCACGCCAGCAAATCCAGCAAAGGAAGTTTATTCTCCAGGTGCATAAAATGTTACGCTGCGCAGAATCATAGAATCACAGAATGGTTAATGGTTTAGGTTGAAAGGGACCTTCAAAGATCATCTAGTCCAAAACCCCCACAAGGAGCAGGGACATCTTTGACTAGACCGCGTTGCTCAGAGCCTCATCGGAAGATGTTGTGCTGACAGGGCAGGGGGTTGAGATGGGAGTGCAGCAGGAAGGAGCAGCCAAGGATGCCTTGCACTCAGCGATTCTTTGCTCTGGGTGCAGAACTCTAACGCTGCTACAACATGATTCACAAGAGTAAAAAAAAAAAAAAAACAAAAAAAAAACAGAGAGGTCTCAGGGTCCCCCTGGCTCCCCAGCTGCTGGCATGGGATGAAGGCAAGGCAGAGGGGGGCTGCGCAGAGAATACCACAAACCTGGCGTGGAACAGCAAAGATCCCACACGCACAAAGGAGCTTGGACTGTACAGATGAGCACAGAGGTGGAGGAGTGAGTGAGGAGTAGAAAAATACATTTTTGGCAGCAGAGATTTTATTGCCTATCTTGTCCCTTCCTTGCCAAAATGTCTACAGAAATTGCAAAATGCACGAACCCCAGATTTCTGCAACCTCTGGCAGGGGAAAGTGGTATCCAATTTGCAGAAAGGAGCAGAGATTTGCAGGAAGGGATGTGAAGTTGAAAGGTGAGGAAGAGCAGTGTGGCTGTGCACTACAGAGCCAGCCTTCACCCTTTTCAGAACGGTATTCAGGTTTTAATTCCATTATTTATTATTAAGAATCCATATTTTGCAATATATTCTATAATTAAATATGCTATATTATTTATTCTGAATTTTTATTCAGCTAGGAGCAAAACCTCTCTGGAGACATCTAGGGCAAGACAACCACCACATGCTGCCCAGCAACTTCTGCCCAGACCCACAGATGCTGGACTTTGTTAGGGAGATACCAGTCTCTGATTAGATACAGTCACTTGCAGGATTGCGCAGACAGGATTGCCCACAGATCTCTCTGAATAGTGTAAATACATTCCTGCTGCAGCCTCTGAACCTTGTAAGCCAGAGGTAAGTCCTCTCCAGAGGAGGGACTGGCACAAAGCTGTGTTTGGGCTGTATTTGCCCACGCCTTCGGTTGGCTCTTACGGTGCGTCCCACGTGCCGGCGGGAGCTGTGACACGCACCATCCCGCAACGCAGGGCAACATCACGCCCTCCCCCTCTGCTCAGGAAAGCATCGTTTCCCTTCAAAGCACACAAGCCATGGAAGCAGAGGTACCTACACACACACTGCTGTGCTGTCAACACATGCCAGCGCTCAGGAATGTCTAAAAGACACAAATGCAAACTCCTTCAAGCATCAGGCCTCTGCACCACCCTGGATTTGGGCTCTTTCACCCACCGTGTCCCCCTGGGGAGGAACACGCTACCACAAAAACTTTGGAAATAGCTTTGTGAAAGCAAAAAAACCCCAACCCCATGACTGGCTTTTAAGCAATCGTATCCACGCAGGTCTCCTCACACAGCATCGTAGCATTTATAGCAGCATTTATCCTCTGAGCCACATTCCTGGCCCACACAGAGCAGAAGCTTCATGCAGAGATCCAGGTTAGGACACAGCCCCTGGCAGGGCATCCTCCAGCCCACCTCCTGCATCATGGAGCACCCCAGAGCACACAGGCCAGGTGAAGGCTGCTGCTTTTTAAGACCATGGGGGTTTCCCACTCATGCAACAAAAAAGAGGAGAGGGGAAAAAAGAGAAAAGCTAAGCTGAGGCAGGTCTAACCTCCTCAAGCTGGATTAACGACTGAGAAATGCCAGGGAACATTCCTCGCTGTCATCAGCGAGCATCGACCACTCGCTTCGCCCGAGCTGGGGATCTGCTTGTACTTGGCAGCTGACACAGCCCATCCTGCGCCTCCTTCCCCACATCCCAACGGAGCCCGGCAGCACCGCGGGAGCGCACACAGTGTACGAGTGCATCCTGGGTGTCTTTGTGCATCCTCTTGCCCGTGTCCCATGGGCTTAATTATGAGAATTGGTCCTGTGTGTGTTTCATGAACCACTCCAAACCTAGAGATGGACCATAAGTTCACCAAGTTGGATAAAATATTTTTAAAAGATGTAATTTCAAGGTTAAGAGCCACTGGACCAAATGCCTCTTGAAAGTAACTAAACTGGCTTCTGCTGAAGTAGCTGTGGGTTTTTTGCCAAAGCTGAGCTGCAAAGCTGCCCAGCACAGAAAATGCTGTGGGCAGAGCAGGGGCTCTTAGCTTTCGTTATTGCATGTTGAACCGCTCAGGGCTCCCCGCAGAGATCCTTCTCTCACAAGGACACGATGCTCCCGTCCCGCCGCTGCCCACAGGAACTGGACATGAGACATGACAGAAACCCCTCTCTGCCTCTGGCAGTTTTGCTGGCAGGAACAGGGAAGCCAACACTTTGGGTTGTTACCAATTAGAGCACACACCTCCCAAGCCATGGGGGAAATAGGAACCAGCCATCATTCAAACCTCTCCCAGCTCCCGAAGCCCTGAAACTGAACTGGATGATGCGCAATCTGCTTACTGTGGCACCCCACGCATCGTCGGTGCTTCACATGCTATCAGGACTTCATTCCAGTAACACAAAGCTATGCTGCCTGAATCATACCATCAATCCACGCCAGAAGTGACTCCTTATTGGTTTGATGACATGTGCGTCTACAACCAGCAAGGGAAATTTTTTGCACTCAAACGTTTTAAAGCTGACTAGCATTTGTTTCAATAGAAGTAGCATTTTTCACATTCCACCCCAAAACCAAACCTGTTTTCCAATTCCACAATTATCTGTGCTGTCTGTCGAGTTAAACTGCTCCAGTTTTCCCCGAAAAGATGACTGCAAATTGCCAAGACCTTCAATTTAAAAAGGCAAATACATCAAATGGAGATTTGCTTTTTATTAATCGGTGAGGCCAGAAGTTCTTCAAGCATCTTCAAAAGTTTAGCATGTTGTGAAAAGGCACCAACTTCCTCCACTCTTCCAGAAAACAATTCCTGAACAAAGCAGTTAGCCATTAACACCACTTGCATGTCAGGTTTCTGATTCCACCATAAAATAATGAATGCTGATACTGAATAAAATCCTCTAAAATATGAAGCCTATTCAAAGTGAAAACTTTGGCCAGCTACACTGAGCCAGCTAATGATACAGGGGTGTCTTCCAATAAAAGGTGGTAAGAACCAAGTGACCCTCTCAGGCTGATTGAGCCATGAGTGGAAAAAAAAAAAAACAAAAAAAACAAAAAAAACCACACACCAGATACCCGAGTTGGACATTAACTGGAAAATTCCAGAAAAAAAACCATCCCAGGCATTGCTAAAGTACATTGAATGGCAGCTGCTATTGCACCAGTGGTTATCAGGGGCATGGCAAAGGTGGCCGCCACACCACCGTGCAGGTGATGGAGGAGCAATAAAAGGGAGAGAGATGCACACGAGGGGCTCTGACGGCCGCTGACCCTTACCTGGTGTACACAGGACTTGGCGTTCAGGAAGAACAGCTCTACTGTAGTTTTGTCCTTGAGAAAGGAAATGCTTTCAATGTAGAACCTGAAAATTAAAATAATAATAAAAAAGAACAGTTACTGCCTTGAATAGGTTTCATCTTCCTCCCAAATAATTTTATTTCCTCAGTGTTTTGTTCTCTAGCACTAAAACAGCACAGAGGAACTATGAGCTACTGCACTTAATTTCCTGCCTGTTAGGAGGGAACCAGCAGAAAGTCACGGGCCAACAGCACACAGGGAACAACAAACTCCTTGTTCAATAGATCACAGATATCTGATGACTTTTCATCTCATTTGAAAAACCCTGTTGAATGCTAAAGGAGCAAAGCCCATCTCTCCTCTGCAGATAAAGCCACAGAAGCAGGAAAGGCAACTCCAAACGGCACCTTGCAGGTTGGGAAGGGGCCACCATCCATTAACTTTGCTCCAAACAAATAGGAAAAAGCAAAAAAACCACACAAGGAATGCTTTGGGGCCAGCTCCATCCCATCAGGCACATGCATCCTGATGACGAGGGAGTTTACATGGAGGGGCTGCATCTGGCTCAGTCTTGCAGGCACCGCTCTGTGCAGCACTCGCTGCCTTCCTCTTCCCCAAGCACATTGCAGAGGCACACACCAACAACAGCAATCCTGTTACTGGCTACTCTGGCCCAGTCGAGGTTAGCAGATGGATCCCAGTTCATTTTAGAGTGACACTAAACATCACGTACACCGCTGGCACTCTGCAAAAGCATGCACAACCTGTCTGTGCGCTTCCCTGACTCATTCAGGGCATCAAACCAAACAGCTGAGATGCGCTAAATAGTGTGGAGAACACTATAATTTGAGCAGTGCTGAACTGCCAAGTCAGTTTAAAGAGACACAAATTTGTGTGAAGATGGTCCTGCCAACCCTGCTTTAGCTGGATCTGACAGTAGGATACCTGTCCTTCAGCTCCTTACGGAGGATGAATGCGTTGGGTCCAGACTCTCCCACCGATGCCCCACAGAAGGGACACTTTTTTTACAGCCCAAGCAAGACTTGGACCACCACCACCACCAGCACACACCACACCAGGGCTTCTCAGTGCCTTGCCTTTGACAGCACGAGGGTTGGATGGTCATCCGGCACGCAGCCCACTGTGTGTCACGGCCAGGCCAGTCCCTCCCGCAGCCCCATGGCACTGCTAAGGCTCCTCACAGCCCTGAGCACCAGCCACTGATCTCTTGGTGTTGACAACTCGCAAGAAATCGAAAGAAGCCCCCAGCAGCAGCATGGAGCACGTGGTAAGAAGCAGTAAAGCTAGCAGCTGCTGCACTTCTTGGGAACATGTGCAGCATTAATGCTGTGACTGGAGACAAGCAATACATTAATAGTAATTGTTTTAATATTTCACATTCCGACAGCACGTTCCATCAAATTAATTTTAAAGCACTCCCCAGAACGCCTCTGCAAGATAAGGAGATCATTTACCCATTTTACAGGCATGCTGCCTGTCCAAGGGGCAGACCCAAGCCCAGACATTTGAAAGGCCATTTTACATCTTCATGACTTGTCTTTCACTGAGAACTGCAGGAGCCACAGGTATTTCCACCCTCTCGATCACATCAGATATAATTACACTTGTTTAACAGCTTTGCTAAACTTCACTTTAAATACATTGGAGTGTTTCTCTCCAGAAACGCAGAGCATCAGAGGGCAGGAGCCTCACTCTTCGTCCTTTCCCAACCTGCTACCAGACCCATCCTGCACCACATGGACCTTCCTCAGCCTCCTAAAGCCTTCCTCCCTCCACTGAACCAAAAAGGTGATTTTCCTCAGCTGCTGACCTCGTTTGCACTTGTAGTTTCTTTCAACTAAGAGTCAGATATGTCTGACTTATCCTCAGAAGCAGGAAAGTACCCTTGGCTCTGAAGAGAGGTAGCTCCCAGTCACCGCTGGTACAGAGTAATTATCACCATGGTACAGATGAGGAACACTGGACCGCAGAGATAAGGATGTTCAGGGGATGACAGGCGTGTTTGGGAGCACCACAAAGCATATGTTCTGCTTTAATTTCCGATGCTGTCAGCATCCTTGGAACTAGAATGACACTTTTCTAAGTCCTAAATCTGCAATATAGCGTCCTTCACCAGCTGCATGTATCGTGAAAACTTACGTGACTGGGTTGAGTTTATGCCAGCTGAAGAAAAGTAATTAAAGTCCAAAAGGTTTATAATGTGTTTCATTACTGAACAGCAAAAGCTCAAGGTTGAGTTATGAACAAAAGGAGGGTCATAACCATGCACCTGGGTATCCTCCCCACTTTTCCAGTATAGCTACTGGAAACCACCCAGTGCGGTGCTCCCAGGTACTGAGAACTGATGCTGTTGCACATTTGCCACTTGTTATGGGAACAGCAGCTTAGTGCCCTGCCTCGTTAGGCTCACATCTCAAGTGACACTGAAGCAGTATCTGTTCTATTTGCTTCTGTGCCTGTTTCAAACTTCCTGGAGGCACGGTCTGCGCAGGAGGGCTCGCCCAGCCCAAGGGACACCCGGGTTCCCACAGCAGCATCCACCGCTGTCACCTCACACGCTGGAAACTGTCCGGCCTGGGGGAAGGCGAGCCAGGCACTGGGGCTCCCTGCCCATCCCCTCTGTGCCACTTGCCCCACGCCCAACTACGCGTTTCTGTTCAAGCCATGGGCACAAGCAGCTGCAACTGTGTATTTCGGCCGCTCTCATGGGAGTTTAATTAAGGAATAGGCCGTGACGAGGCAAATGTGTTCGTATGAGATAAGTGCCTGAACTAACCACCCAAGGCACATGCCATGGAGCAAAGTCTGGAGTCGCTTACTTTTCCAAAAAGTTGTAACAGAATACAGAGCTGTGGGTTTTAAAGTGGCTTTTCTGCTGGAATATCTATCTTGTACAGATCAGACAGTTTCTATACTGCTAATTATTTCTGTATCCTCCTCCTCCTGCTGTGCTTCTCACTCACTACCCACCTCCTTGGCTCCTAATTTCTTGGTTTGGATCACACAGCCCTGGAGTAGTCAAGGCTTAAAATTAGCTTCTAGAAGTTGGTCTTTTCAAGCCCATTCCTCATGCATTAACTCTTGGCCAGGTCTCTGCACACCCTGTCCCATAGAGGACCATCTTGCAGAGAGGGCCAAAAGGAGCATCACGAGCCAACAGCATTGGTCCCCACCAAAGAAATGCTCAAGTCATAAGATTGCCTTCACAGCTTTCTTGGGAGTCATAGCTTTGAGTATCCCAGATCCTTATCAAATACAGTGAATACATTGAAGAGCCCCATCATCCCTTTTAAAATGGACTTTTTTTTTTTCCCTTTCTGCTAAAAGTCGAGAAGAGAAAAGAAGCTCTCAACTGCATCACAAATAAGCACATATTGAGGAAAAACAAAGCGTTGCTTGTTTGAACCGTCCCCTCAATGACCAGGGTGCGGAGGACGTGGCAAGGTGACAGTGCCAACCAGCCCAGCTACAACAAGAGGCTCTGCCTTGGAAGTGCTTCAAATTAAGCACACAAGGCATAAATTTACCAAGATATGAAGAGTGAATGAGGTCAGTCTGCTCTCGTTTTCCTCGTAGGCTGTAAGGAAAACAAGAACTCCAGCAATATTAAGAATATGATGCCTGGTCTTTCCTGCCAGCACAGCTCTGTCTCGCAGGACACGGGGTTTTTTTTCAGGCCCTTAACCAGCAGAGCTTTGCCAGCAGAAATTCTCAAGTAATGCAATTACACTGGCCAAAATCATCACTTTGCCAGGGATTTTATCCTCTCCTGGGAACTGACTTAAGTGTGAGCAAAGCAGCCCTCAGCAATTCCTTTCAAGTACAGACAGCCCTTATGTAAATGTAAGAAAAAAGTATGTACAATTGTCTAAACAAACTATATTAAAATTTATCACTATTAAAGATAAGTCAGGCAAAGGAGATATTTAAAATATGGGGTTTAAAACTAAAAAAAAAAAAAAATAGTCTAGTTTTAAACAAAGTCCTAGTAACAGTTTAAAAAGTAGCAGGTTCCAAACTACTCTATTCAGTAGTTCAATAGAAAAAGAGAGCAGCACTTACTCAGGACCTAATCTCCTTCTAAAAGTAATCCACCACTTTAACATTTGTTTCCTGTATCAAATCCGTAATCAGCTCATTTAAACAAAAGCCCCTGGTGATAAATAAACCCAAGTGGTAATGTTTTCTTTGTGGAAACAATTACTCACCTAACAGCAAAGTACAAAGTTGCCGGCCCCGGTTTCTTGGGCAAGTCATGGTCCAGGACTCGGTGATCCAGCTGCAGCCAGACGCTCTGACCTCTGTGGAACAGGTTGGGGAGGGGGTTAAACATTGGGGTGGGAAACACAGAAATGGGGTCTTTTCACTTCTCGTGTTTGCTCTAAGTGAGGCAGACAACAATCTCAAATTATTTATTTTCCTGTCAGATTTTGATGTAATTCACTCTTGGGCCTTGGAGAGCATTCTTTGCTGTTGTATTTTCAGCTGCAGCACAAAAGTCTTCAGCACAGCAGGCAGAAAAACTAAATTTTATCAGAACATCCTCCTTTGCTAAAGATGGGGACGCTTCCATGGACTTCACGCATCTAGTGGGGGGATCTGACCTGCAGCAGAGGTTGGACGCTTGCCTAGAGCAGAAATGGGTCTGATCTGCTGCCTGGGGTCCACACAGCTCCATGGCTGCATCCCCCACTACTCCTGTCCTGCACCGTCCCCAGTCCCAGCGTGACATAAAACCCCATTTCAGAGCAGAGGGGTTTACCGCAGGCACGCTCATTTAACAAGGCAGGTTCAATTGACAAGGGAAGGAAGCCAGAAAGAACACAAAAATCCTCCAGAGCCTCAGTAACCTCCCTCAGGAGCCCGTGGGTGCCCCAAAAGGCTGGGACATGGGTGCCCTCCAGAGGCCACATGCTCTCTCCAAGCACCCAGCCCAGCCCCATACACCCAAGGCAGCTTCTGGAGTCTCACTGGTGTTCCTGGGGATGCCAACAGCTTTCAGGTATTCCCCTGGCAGCACTTTAAAGCTCACTGTGAGGGACTGCCAGCCACCAAAAACCTCCAAAAGAATTTCAGAGCAGCTCTTCAGGGGAAAACAAAAAAAAGCCAAGTGCAAACAGGGATTTACAGAAGAGCTGGAAGAAAGTATTTTCCAACACTTGAAAGAACAAGGATGTGGCAAAAATGTTCTAGGGAGAGCCCAAAATGAGCGTGGCTGGTAAAAATAACGCACGGCTGCGGTCAGGGCCCCAGAGCAAGTGGCTCCTGCCAGCTCCGTAAGCATCCCTTTCTCCAGGGCCAGACGGGAACTGCCTTGGCTGGATGGCCCCAAATACAGCTCCAACGTGGTTTGTAGATGAAAGCTTCCATCCAGGGCACCGTAAAAAGCAGCAACAGAGAGCAGCAGGGACTAATTATTCCCATTAGACAAGAAAAGGTTTATTTAGGGGCTTGTATTAGTGCACAACTCCATTTCCCCACTGCCTAAGCAGCTCTGCTCCAGCTTTTTTATGGGAGTTGAAGCTAACTTTTCCAGAGATGCTGGCCCTGGGGAGCAGAGTCCTGCCTGTGGGTTTCGGTCCTGCACCCAGCAGACTGGGGAAGCGTTTCAGTGCAATGCTGACAGACCAGCCTAAACGCCAGCTGAGATTTCAATTAACGCTGCCAACTCCAGGGTAATTCCATGGAAGTGGATGCTCCGGCACAGCACTCCAGAGCATCTCACCCAGCCCAGCAGCAGCCACCAGCATACGGTGAGAGAGGATGGGATGGGCATCGGCAGTGACACACTGCACCCAGCATCACCAGGCACTTGGAATAGTCCCGCTGCTGGGAAGGGAGGGTTGTGCATCTCAAGCATGTTCTGCTTTTGCAGCTCTTAGAGAGTCTGCAGAGCAGCTTGGATACCTAAGAGGAATAAGGAAGCTAGAGGAAAGTTGTTTATGGGAAGGACTAAACTCATATTTCACTGCTGCGAGGGAAGATCGAGTTTAAAAGACTCAATACATTTAAGATTAAAGTGCAAAGCAACAAGAGCAATTCATTTAGAAAATAAATGCAAAGCTGAGGGTGTTCACATGGGAAATTATTGCTGAATCATTTTTTTCCACCTTGTGAGACAAACACGGAAAGTGAAAGCGTCAGGAAACTATTTTACAAGTATTCTCTGGTCTGTGCCTGGAAGATATTTTCCAAATATTTTCTGGTTTGTGCCTTCCCCTTTCCTCAGCCATACAGGACAAGGTAGGAAAAATCTTTCTTCAAAAGAAAAAGTCATTTTTCCATCACACTGAGCTGCCTTGGTGTCAGGGACAGGTTTCACATTGCAATAATTACACAGCTGTTTAAAATAAATGAACATACTTACGTATCATCTATAAACGTAATCCCAAAATACTCCTTTTCTTTCAGGTTGAAGTGTGAGGCCACCAGATCCAATAACTCCCGTGACAAAAGTTTGGGCTATTGAAAGGATAAAAATAGCTTAATTGATTTCAATCCAGACTTTTCATATATAATAAGAAATTTTCTTTGCAAATACTGACATTTAAGTACATAGGGCCAAGTTAAAACCCCACTGCATGACTCAGTACAGACGTGGCTCCATCAGACTCGGGGCAGTGGGATTCCGTGTCTCCGTGGAGCCACATGGGATGCGCAGAGCACAGAAGCACGATTATGTACTTCGCCTGCGACACCAAGCTGAAGCGCACGGACCAACGGCTGCTTTCCTCTTTGTGGGAGAGAGAGAGAGAGGCAGCAGCTCAGGCTCTCCCGTGCTTACAGCAGGAGGGATTTTTCAATTAAGAAAATTTTGTGTATAGAGGATCTCATGCTCCAGGCTCTATTAAGGGAATAAAACATCTCCTTAAAACCAGATTTTTTTTCTTCCCTTCTAAATCACAAAAAAACCACCACCACATGGAACAGCTTTAATACACTATGAATTTTGGTGAAAGCAGGTGAAAAACTGAACACAGAGCTGATGGCAGATATTTTGCCCACTGTGCACAAATGCCCAAGGGAAATGCTCCTGCTAATTGAGGTCTGAGAAAGAGCACGTGTGCCTGAAAGCACTGTTTATTCCACTTCTATGAGTTGCTGTAATAAGAGATAACTTCTCTTCAAGCATCACTTACACATCAGCCCCCAACAGTGCTGCTAAAGAAAATAAGCAGAGAAATCCAGCACCATGCTACCGCTGCCCAAAAGAGAAGGGTCTGTACCTGGACCAGCAGCTCCAAGTTCCTGTCATCGAGGAGGTGCACCTGGCAGTGCCGGCCCTCCGTCATCTGCAAAGACAGCAACACAGCACCGTCAGGAAGGGAAGGATCCGCAGCTTTCCCAGCTTGCACAGGCCCACACGTGGCTCAGCAGCAAGGACAGCGCGGAGCAAGCATTTCATCTGCGCTGATCCGGGAATCGACTCCGTACTTGAGCCAAGCATCCTTCTCCAAGGACTCACTCTGGGGAGCTGCCTCAGCACTCTCCGCTCCCATCAACTTCAAATCGCTGTTAGGGGTGCTTAGCGGCACTCAGCATCAGGCAAAAGTGACAAATGCTCAGAGAACTTAATCTGAGGATGAACCAGCCTGGCTAGTACCACAGCCACAAGTGGCTGCAGTAGCCTTTGGCTCCAGTGAGGAGCAGGGATGATCCATGAAATCCCCATCTACCCAACCATTCCCAGGATCAGCCTAAATTTGTTCGGTCCCTTGACAGAGGACCTGGTCTGTAGTCCAGTTGGAGTCTCTACCAGTATGTTAATGCTCTCCCTTGAATAACTTCTCACAAGCACTAGAAGTCATCACCTCCACAGGATTCTTATACAGGTGCTTGCACAGGTCAAGGAACATGTTTGAACTGAATGATTAAGAATGGGACAAGTTTTACAACCTCTGATGTTATATTTGGTCACCACCTTGGTTCCCATTTCACATCGCATTTATCTCCTGCAAACAAGGTGTCTTTCTCTCTTTAAGAGGACAGCAATTCAGAAATAGCTGCACACTATGCCCTTTTAATATCTGCCCTTTGAAACCTAATCCATTTCCATGAAAGATTTTACATTATTTACAATCTGTTCTAATTCTGGACCTCTCGCCAGCTTTGGCGAGGACTGGCTTCGCAACACTCTCCGGGTGAGAGCTGGTGAAGGAAACCTGGCTTTTATATTTACTCTCCCAGCCTCAGAGTAACTCATTTTCCTGACAGCACAAGCTTCTCGCAGACTATAAATTCTGAGCTGCGAGCAGAGGCCAAGGGTGGTTTGCTTAGATAGAGGATCCCAGAGGGATTAAACAACACCACACAGCAGTTTCTCCTTTCACATCCCTCTGGCTCCGCAGGGATGAGGACAAGGACAGGGCTGAGCTTCGCTGCCACCAGCAACCCCTCATCACCTCCCATCCTGAGATGCCATACATCCAAACCTTATAAAGACTGAAAAATAAATACAATTTCTACCCATTGCAGTATAACCAAAGAGAGACCTCCTGCCTCCCCCGGCATCGTCCCCGTTTCCACACGCAGCTGTTTGCACAGCGAGGGCTGCCCAGACACAGCTTCTTCTGTCACCCGTCAGCCTGCTTCAGCCATAAGAAGCCAAATTAACAAAGCTTTATTGTTTCAACTAATTGAAGCTCATTTTGACCAAAAGCCAGGAGGGAGCCCCCTCCTGAAGAGCTCTGCAAAGAGGTCAGAACGAGCGTCTGCGGGTACAACTCTGTCTGGGGTTTGGGAAAATGGGGCTACGGCATCTGTGGTACCAGCGCTGGCAGCTCACTGCACTAACTGAACACGCACCATGACATCGCTCATCAAAACAGCGATGCTGGTAAAAGGATCGTTCGCAGAGCAAGTCTAGCTGGAGAAACTTCATCGTTTTCATTTCTCCTATTGCTGTGAATGTGATTTCATAGAGAACTACCAGATCAACAGTGATGTATGCACCCTTAGGAGGCATCAGCCCATAGCTGCGCTAGCCCCAGGCCCGTGCTCCCAGCAGGGTACCACTTCAGCGCTTCCTCCTTCAGGTTTTGGAAACAGAGCTGCAGCATCCCAATTCCAGCCTCCCTGTGATTTGTCCGCTCATCAAACACACCGCCTAGAGCCCTTAAATACATTACCATCTGATCACAGGTCTGTTTGCTCCCGAGAGCTGAAGGTCTGGCATCACGCGGTCATAAATAAGTCGCATGTTACCACCAATTAATCATTTCATCAGCGCACCCTTCAAGGTGGTGCATACTTCTGGCTCTGACATACTGTTACCGGTCTGCCCCTGTTGCGAAGTGTCTGATCCAATAGTGTTTTTAAATCATTCCCCATCTGTTGCTCTGAGATAGCACAAGGGTTGCCATTATTTAACTGCTAGCTGCTTTAGTTTTCACCCAGTGGAATCACATTAATCACTTCTGACTGTTTTAATTGCCTCGGTTGTCTATTGTTAAGTTAAAAAGGTTTCTATTATAGCAAACGCATCCACAAAGCCTTGTGCTGAGGAGAAAGGAAGGTTGCTGGGAATATTAAAACAAAAGAAATACCAGCCATGATCTGTGCTTCTATTCAGCTATCCAAGCAAAGTGCAAAGCACCTTAAGAGTAATTAAATCTCATGACACCCCTGAAGAAAGGCAAGATATAATTATTCCTGATTTTATTGATGAGAAAGCATAAGGACACAGCTTAAAAGTCTGATTTACAGAGATAACATTTAGTACCCGAGTCTCCAGGAATTGCATCTCAGAAGAAATCATACAGCTGCTTCCCAGAGTAGTTGACATCTCAGTCGAGAAGTTGCAGAAGATGCCAGTGTGCTTAGCAATAGAGCACCACAAAACGCCATTCCTGTGACAAACTTGTCAGCTCCCGTTTGTGCCCCCCCGAGCTCTGTGGCGAGGGGCTCGTGTCACCCCAGGAACGCTCTGTCACATGGTGGGATGCAACAGCAATGTCCAGGGCCATGAAGTGTCTGCTGTTGGCTGCAGCTTAAGGAAGAGAGGGGCTCTGGAGCCCTTTTTCCATTTGCTGTTTGCACCCCTCTGCCCACGCACGCACACCTGAGGGGTACACCGCTGCCGAGATGCCTTCTCCACCTGGGCAGAGAAGCACAGCATGGATACTCACCACATGGCACCACAGCCCGACGGAGGAACGCAAGTCTGCTGGGGTGACTACCAGCTTCGTATTTACAGGCTCCAGCCCCTCAACAAAGCAGCATTAACTAGGGCAGTCCAAACATCAGCCCTCATCCTCCTCTCGCAGACCCCGGGCTTCAGCAGCCAGCACCCCAGTTTCTGCAGCTGCACAAGAGCTCCCTCCAAGTATCCCCACCCCATTCCTGATGGGGCAGAGAGCACTTCACTTGGCTTACTCCATACTTACAAACACCATCAGAAGCTAATTACTCCCAGTTACTACCACAGAACAACACAAGCCCATCCTGCGTCAGGAATGTCGCCCACCAGAGAGGTCATCTCCAGGAGACAACACTCCTCACTTGGAGCAGCTCCTCTGCACAGTTGGACTCCTATACACAAGCCAGGACTCATTTTCCAAGCCTCATTCGTACAGCGGGCAGAACCAAAAGCTTCAGGGGCTATCGCAGCCACAAGACCACCTCACAAACTTAGGAGCATCAATCACCTTCCACCAGCCCTGTATTGTCCCAGCACAGTGACGCAGAGGTACAACTGGGGTGCCTCAACGTCAAACGCTCCAGCACGGGCACCCATGGCCTGGTCCTCTCCTCTTGCCTGAAGAAAAGCTAGAGAGCCTCATAGAGAGGACTTCACCCCCATAGCACCACAGGACACACACAGGATTTTGGCCATGGAAGGAGTGCCTGCAGCTCAGCAACTGAAGAATCTGAGCTCTTAGAGGCAAAGCAGGAAAGGACTTGTGTTTAGCTCCGCAATGACACCGGTGTAATTTATTTCCCTGCAGCACATCCGCTCGCAGGCCCATTTCCTTGGGCTCTGGGAAAGGACTCGTGTTTGACTCCCCAGCTCCCAGGGTACTGGGCTCCTCCTCCTCAGAGACCCAGGAGCCGCTTACAGACACATTTTCATCTTTAATTCAGCACGCCTTGCTAATCTGAACAATAGAGTTGATTTTCTATGTAGTTGGACCAATCCATCACGAGATGAGCACAGCTGTCTGGCTCAGCTAAGCAGCAGTGTGAGCAATCTTGAGATATATATGCATACATAGATGTTTTCAGCTTATTCTGATTGATTTTTCATTGTCTGTGCAAATGAAAAATTTTGTTATATTTTCGCATCATGCCCTCAAGTTGATCTTTTTAGCAGTTATTTTTAAAAGCCTGATATTTAAGCTCTTATCCAGTAAAATTAGCAGCAGCACAAAATTCATGAAGTATCCCTGTATCTCATCTCCATTCCCAATAGGAAATTGGAGGAGCAATGTAACACAGCCTCAATTTTGGCAAAACCACACTGAGGTACAGGGATGCTGGATCCTTATTTGTTCCTAAAGTGACTTGTGTCACTTGTGCTCTGTGCACAAGTAAGAACCAAAATCTCAAAAATGGAGAATGAAAAGGCGACAAGGGCTGTCTGGTGCAAAAATGCAGTAATATCAAAATACTGCAGCCCTCCTAACGTATAGGCAGATACTGGCAGTGAGCTTTCAGCAAAAGAAACCATTTACCCAGATCTTCAGTAGATAAGGTAGAAAGTGGGGAAGAAACACACAATTCTCAGTCCCCACGTATGGAAACTAAAGCATAGGGCCAGACTGTGATTCTATACAGCAGGTTAACGTGTTAAGAAAGGTTTCATATAGCTGGAAAACAGCTCCATTTTTTTTCCCCGCCATCTCACTTGTGATACAGAAATTAGGACAAATTCTCCACCTAAAAATCATTGATGCAGATTTTCCAAAACATCAGTCCTTTAAAAAGGAAAAAAAAACCCAAACAAACAAAAACACAACAAGGCAGAGAGAAAAAAAAAAAAAAATCTACTTCTTGGCTACTTAAACCAATTCCCTGTGATATCCCAAGCCTGAGTGTTTATTTGGGAAAAAACCATATGCAGGATATTTATGCTATTTCTCCTCAGCAGAAACATCCTCCCTATGCAAAGCTGGTTGTTACAGGCAATATTTTTAGATGTCCATGTGTGTCATCCAGTTAGGAAAAAATAAGAAAAAGAAAAAAGTAATTAGACAGGGTGTAAACAGGAAACCTCAAAAAAACTTAAGCCAAAAAAGAGCTGACAGAATAACATATCTGCTGAAGCACAGCTTAGGAATGGGAAATTA
>WHYT01015720.1:36098-51627 GCA_009806455.1 Tetrax tetrax | reverse complement strand
CCTTGGTGGTTTCACATACCCGCTGCTGCTCCCTCCCACGCAGGGATTGTGTGCCCACAGCCTGCGCACCAGCATGCTATGAGCACGCAAGGCCTCAGCTCCCACAGCATGAGGGAGAGGGACTGACTGCTGCAGAGCCTTCACAAGCTCTGCTGGCCCAATACTTTTCAGCTGACAAGCAGCACCCAGCCAGCATTTCACCTCTCCCGACACTAAAGGCCATGGGATCTCACCGGCAGTGTTAGCAGCAGATGCCGAATCCCTTGGACAGAGGGGAAGAGGTTAGCTGTCTTCTTGAAGGAACAGCCCTCTCGTTGCATCAGTATTCTCCTTAAATAGAAGGTGTCTCATACCCAAAATTGATATGTTTCTCAAACGGGCCATGTCATTCAACAAGTGCTGATGTGACCATTCCTACCACTCTGCAATGTATTTAGAACAGGCAGGCAACTCTACAGCTAATCCTAGAAATCAGGACAATTAATAGGAAACAATCAGTACAAATCTGCTACAAATATTAAGTTAATGAAATACTTCATCCAACATCTGCTTTCCTTGGCAGGACATAGCTAACAAGTTAGCGTCTGGTGGCGACACGCTTATCACCGGCAGCACCGAGGCACTGCAGTCAGGTCATTACCGTGCACAGACCCACAGTGATGTTTTGTTCTAGCACAGCCTCTTGGGGACTTGGAGAAAAAAAAAAAAAAATCCTGTGGGATCAGAAAGCTTTCCTGACACTACCCAGCAGGGCAGATGCGACGTCGGCCCCGGAAAGGGCACTGCGTGGAGGCAGTAGCATCCTCTGCCCTTGAACGAGCGGTACCCACTGCGGGGCAGGACTGGACGCCTGCCCTCCTGCGACCTCTTCTGACCTTCACTCCTCAGCCAGGAGGCTGGAGGCAGATCAGTTAAGCTCCTGCTTCTTTGCTTATGTCTCTACAATACAATTCTCAGGAGTTATTCTGTGCAGAGCTTCTGGTAACTTTTCCTGTGTTTTACTCCAGCCCAGCAGCCATCCCTGACCCACTGGAAACAAACTCAGCTTTCCCTGTCAGAGAAATAGTTACAGCAGAGCAAAAATATCCCCTTTGAGAAGAGTTTTCCATCTCCAGAGACCCACACCCTGCCCTTGAAGCCCCTTTGCATCTCCCCAGCCCTGGATTTCTCCCCAGTCTCTTTGATGGCTTCTCACAGGCTGTTCCTCTGTCCCCTCCACTGCAATTCTTGCTTCTCACCCACCTGAAGAAGCTTCTTGCTTCTCCCCTGCTCACCTTTGGGTTAGGTTTTCAAGGGAAGGCACAGGAAAAGGGAAAACAGGAGACAGAGCAAGCCTTGACCAAACATCTGCCATCCTCTCCAGGCAGCATCATGTCCTCTAAGGGCACCTTGCATCTCCTCCCCTTCTGCTCCACTGGGGTCCTTGCACCCAGATCATCCTGCATCCTGACCCCATCTTCTCCTCCTGGACTTTTCAGCTGCTCTCACGCTTGGCAGCAGCAACCCCTCGGGACACTCAGACTCCAGCCTCAAACAGATATTAAGTAAGCGTGGAATGAAAACTATCTTAAAAAAAGGGGGGCTATATCACAAGTCTATCTGAACTGCCTTTAACTTCTGTAACTCTTTAAAAAAATGCAAAGAGCAAGCAAATAAAACAAGCAAAGCCTGGCATCCCACACTCTTTGGAAAAAGTCAAAATAACAGGTAACGGCTGCAGCCGGCATTTCTGCATCGTTGAGCCAGCCTGCCCGGCTGCCAGCACCTCGGCAGGCGCTCGGCGGGGTTTGATGGATTTGGACTGCTCCACACTCCACTTTTAAAGCAAAACAAGCACTTCGGATCAAAGGCTCTTTCTCAGCAGCCATTAACGAGCTCCATGTGCACTGCTACATCTCCAGTGCCAACCTCTTCATGAGGTTTTTTTTTTTTTTGGGCAAGAGGGGTGGGGACCTTACTGATGAGACATTGAATAGTTACAGGCTGAAAGGAGCTACTGTACCAGGCACTGACCGCCTTTTCTTGGGACTTATGAATCCAAGCTTTGTTTGGTTTAAATCATATCTCAGAGCAGCATGTAACGGTAATATCTGAAAATGCATTTTCTCTGTGATCAGAAATTACAGACCTGCCCTCCAGCTGCAGCAAAGTTACCAGAATCAAGCTTGGATTTTGCACTTTAAGGCAGCACTTACAACAAAGGCAGGAAAACGCAGCTGTAAGTGCTAGGAGTAAACACACAGCCCCTTATCTCACCATGGAGCGCAAGAGAGACAAACAAAATTTTTATAGACTGATCTTGCAGGGCAAAAAAATAAGCGAGCAAGCAAAAAGATTTCAGCCTGCACTACCAAAGTTCCCCAAAGCAAACTGACTTTGCTCTCCAACTGCCAGCTCCCCTGCACTCCCAGCTCCGAGCGTTGCAGGGTGTTTTAGCCGGGGCACGGTGTAAGAGCCCTAAACAGTATTGTCTGACCCTGCTAAACATCAGGAATTAAAATACAGCCTCTTACCTTAAGCCGCACGCCCTGCCGGTTTAAAAGGACCGAAGAAACCCAAGAAGTACTCAACAGTGTGCGTGTACTAAGCCTTCACATTTTCTGTACATTTGAGCTGGGGGAAGAAGGGAGACACGATCCCGGACTTCTTCCGTTGCCATATAATCTCAAGGAAGTGACCTTCGCATTTGTTGCTTTGATTACAGATTCAGAAACAAAAGCCCTTCCAGCGTGAGTCAGGGGACACAGGAGCTTGAAACGTGATTGTTAAAAATGGAGGCAAGCTGGGAAAGCATTACAAAGGAAAAAAATAATTCTAATATTAACCCCTTCTTGCTTCTCCACCACCCTGCTGCTCACCCTGGGTTGGGTTTTTGAGGAAAAGCACCTGAGGCAGGTGCCCTGCTCCCTTGGCAGGACTACTTTCTGTGTGCAAAACACCAAGTTAGACTTGCAAGGACATCCAGCCTCTCTCCCTGATTTCTCCAGTTCTGGTGCATTGACCTACACAGCTTCACACACCTCTGGGCTTCGACACAGCAACACTGATTGTGTCAGGAGGAGCACAGGTATCACACAGTGCAAAAACTGAGCTCTCCTCCAAAAAGAAGTAGACAACCACATAACATTGCTTCCACCAAAAACAGAAAAAGGAAAACAAAAAACCCAAGAACTGTGCACCCAAATCCAGGAGGTTGTAACCTCGAGAGCTCCCATCAGATCTCCAGGCAGATACATTAGGCATAAAATCTGAAGTTTACACATGCAGCTACCTCAAAATCTAAAATACAAGCCTGTTCCTCCTTCACAAACACAGCTCAGCATTATTAATCTCCTCTTACGTGACCTGAGTAAGAGTACCCAAGGTTTTAAATCACACCACTGACTCACATCCTCTGGCTGCCCAAGTTACAGTAAGAAGACTGATGCCAAGGGAACACCACAGCCCAGGATCACAGCATCCAACGTAGGCTGGAAGGTACAGGCCAGGGAAACATCACAAAAGGCTATTGGAGTGGGGAAGAGCTCTGGACATACAAACAACCTCACCTAGGAGTGAGAATGACTTCTTCCCTTTAGCTGGATGCTCTCCTTTAGTTATTTACACTCTCAACTGAGCAGTCAGTATGCACAGAGAGGACAAAGTTTTCCACTTCAGCTTTTATAATCCATGGATCTATTTCACCTGGAACAAGCTAACTTGCTTTTATCGGAATGGGAAGCAAGAACTTCAGGATCAAACTTTTAAAAGCAACATTTGTGACACACAGTTCCCACCGCTTATGGGTACCGAGCCCTCTTGGTCCAGCTAAACTCCCCCAAACAGGAGGCTCTCTGTACCCACACGTTTGAGGCCAACAAGCCCTGTTAAGCTGCAGAGCACTGTGTAAAGCCAGAGCCTCACTGATGCTGCTGGGAGGAGAAGCAGGGATGCCTGGTCCACACGATCAAACAGCGCGAGTCAGCCCTGCGCCTGAGGCTGCCTCCCTAAATTACCATCCAGACAGCTCCAGAGCGCCGCTACGCAAGACACCCGGGATGCAGGGAGGTGCCAGACGTGTCTCACCCTCCCTGTTTAACGCAGAGGAGCTAGCTTTGATCAAATATCCACCTTCTAAATAGCTGCAGACAAAAAGGTGTTTTTTTCCCCCCGAAGTTGCTTTGTAAAAGCTAACATTCTCATAGTCATGAGACTACAAAAGCTCTCCACACAATGCTCAATATCCCAGGTTCAATAAAAAAAACATAAGCTGGCCCCATCTGACGCCAAGTCAGGTCTAGCCAGCTGGTCTAGACTGCACCAGCAACCTAAGGGGTGGCAGCTGAGACAGTTTTGGAAGAGTATTTCAGAGTAACAAACTCGCATTCGCCTCCAAAATACAGACTCCAAAGGCCCAAATTAAGATGAAAAATAGACAGTGAGTCATTTTTCCTCAGAGAAATGAAGTGAAGGTTACCTGGGTGGTGCCAGCTCCTGCCCTGCTGGGATAACCACGGGGCCAGGAACAGCTGGAGGAGGGGAAAAGCACAGCTGCTCAGAGGATCCAGGGCTTCTGAACAAGAACAGACCTGGGCTGCGCAATTCAGCTCTACTCTGGGCCAGGGATAGTTCTTTGAAACAAGAAAAAAATAGTGTTTAAAAGAAATACAATATTGTATGTTTTGACATACACCCCAAAGGGGGTCAGAATGTTTTGGTTTTTTTTTTTTTTATTCCTTGGTCTCTCCCCTTGCCTACACAGCCTGTACTTTTCACGCCATGTAATTAATGTGCTGCCCTCTCTTGCTCTTCCAGCTTTTTCACTCCCACCCTCCAGTCCTTTGCCATCCTCTCGCGCACGAGCCAACACCCTGCCTGCAGGAGATGCCAACAAGCCTGGCCTCCTCCACGCCACCCTACCGAGAAACCACTGACCCAACGAAAGGTAGAACCGGGGTGCTCCGAAAACAGCACGTAATTAGCAGTGGCCACATGGTGTTAAGTGCTGTATGCAGTGACACGATGACGATCAGAGGGCTGGAGCACCTCTCCTGTGAGGCCAGGCTGAGAGAGCTGGGGCTGTTCAGCCTGGAGAAGAGAAGGCCCCAGGGAGACCTGAGAGCAGGTCCATTCTATGATTCTATGACTTCCCCATCACCAATCCCAGCTTCGCTGGCACCACATGCTTGCACCCAATGGTGAGCAGGAAGATGAACACTGGGGCACCCAGCACCGGGATGATGGCACCTCTTCTACGGCAGCTGGAAAACCAACCACAGAAACATCACAGCCTTCAACCTGGTATTGCTTGGATCGCAAACGATGGCTTTTAACAGCTAAAGAACAGCACATTCAGTCTAATCTCAGCATCTTTCTAACCCTTATTCTCCTCACCCCTCCTTCCCCAACACGCGGAGTTGATGCATGCTTAAACGAATGACAGACCAATTAGCAGGGAAAAGCGTACACGCGTATTTGGGTGTGGGAGGTATTTAAGCTAATATATTCCAGTGCTGATAGCTTTATCCTCTTTGCAGTCTCTGAGAATGAACTGGCCTCCATCTGTACAGAAGATTAGTAGAACTGCTAATCACTAATTATGACTCAGAGGTTTTAAGAGCAATGCAGACTGTACAAGGGTGGCCTGATTTTTTGAAAATGAGGAGACAAGTAGCGCAGTGTTATTTTAAGCACATGGACATCTGAGATCGCAAAGAACTGCAGTGACAGCACTGGCAAAAGGAGTGACAGAAAGCTAAACATTCAAAGATAAAAAATAAAGTATGGAAAAACCAGCATGCGCCTGAAAAGCTTTTAATTTGCCTTTTCATAAGCCCCTTGTCCAGTCAGAGCAAGCTGGCCAGCCTCTTTGCACAGCACTGAAGTGGAGATCTACCCAGGCGCATTCACGCAGCGATCCCTCTGTGCAGGAGCCTGCTTCTGAAAAGTGGCGCCAGCGACATTTAAAATCTAACGTATTTTGTGAACTGCGTCAGATTGAGAAAAAAAAATATTTATACAGGCCAAAGCAGGTAGTGAATAGAAGGCACTGTTTGAAACTGGCACCGCAACACCCTGAAGGAAATGAGATGAAGTTCCCAGTCTGGTTGTGAAGTTTGTCTGCTACGGAAGAGGGAGGAGCGTTAGGAAAAAAAATAATCATATTTTTGTTTGAATAAACCCTCTCTAACAGAAAATGCTATATCATGAGCTCAAGTGGAAATATGTCTGGCAGAGCACTTTGGAAAGCTGCTGTTGGAAGCGCATAAAGCCAAGTTTAACTCTGAGCTGTCGGGATGCAGTGCCTGGAGCTCCTCCTGCTCTCAGCTCTGCAAGAGGCTCCTGCAAAGCCCCAGCCCTGAGGAAAGCTTCTGCATGCTGTGTTGGGATGTGACGGGGGTTTCAAGCAGAGCCAGAGCTCTGCAGGTGATGTACGAGCAGTGTCACAGCATTAGATTAGATCCCTTCAAAAAAAAAAAAAAAAAAAGCAGCTGGATGAAAGCAGTCAGAGCAAAGCTTTTCCAGAGCAATTGGCAATCCCCAGTGCCCAAGTTGAAATCTTTGAAGGGGCACATATTCAGCATCCTCTAGCTCCCTTTGAAAAGCCCTGACCCATAAGAACCCCTGGGATTCTTCCTCTGAGCATCACTCCCAGAGTCTGTCCTGCGTGGAGAGGAAGGACAGCTCTGCTCTGACAACACAGCACTCCCCCCTCACCACTTTTTCATCATTCCAGAAAGAGAAGCAAAAAAAAGCATCGCCAATTTGTCATCAGCACGTTTTATAATAAAAAGTTAACATGTGGTAGCAAAGGAAGCACAGTTCTCACTATTGAAACCAACTACGTTAGCACCATAGGAAACAGAAGTCAACTGCTTCCTCTCTTGCTCCTCCACCCCAGGTACGTTTGGGACAGACACATGCACAAAGCTTATTTATTGTGCTTAGTCAGCAAAGTTTTCGCTTCACACAGAGGAAGTGACCTTTGAGAGGTCAAAAAAGCACTTTGTCCAAAAAATCCACATGAACTGAATTTACACTTTTACAGCAGAGACAGTTAGCCAAATTACCAGTGTAACTAAATAGCTTAATGGCAGAGATGCTCCCATACCTGGGTTTCACATCCAGCAGACACTAATCACAACGTGCCATCATATTCTGCAGGGAGCTTGGAGACAGCTTGCCTGGTTTCTCTTTTTCCCCGTTTGCGATGAGGAGACTGACTGCCATGCACTTTAACCCTGACACTACAGCATTCCGTTGACCAGGTTTTAATTTCTAGAAAGTTAGTAGCGTTATCAAATAGACACTGATGCTTAAAGCAGAGGGGCTAACGAGGAACGACCGATGTGGGATGTACAGGTGAAAACTGGTATTCATGCCTCAGGGGAAGACAGTAGGGTGGTGTTGACATCCCAATGAGAGTCAGGCCAGTGGCAACACACAACTGAACGTGGGATACATGCTGAGCCTGAAAGTTTTTGGCTTTGCCACTGCTCATTAACCTCATTTATATAAAAATTTCACTTTGTTTTACTGCTCTATAATTAGGTTTAAGACAGGTTGGCCTATAAAACCAGCATGTAGAGAGCCCTGCCAAAAGCTTTACTTTGGAGGAAGTATCAGGACACCCAGAAGTGCCACACTCTCCCCTCTGTGGGCATCAGAGGGGCTCTGGGAAGACCCCAAAGCCCTGGGGGGCAGACCAAAGCACTGCATGTCAGATCTCCACAACAAAATACAGCCCTCACTCCCCTCTGTCATAGCAAGTGCATACCCTTACATGAAGGCATCCGTGCTGAATTCCCACCTAGGATTTCTTCCAAGCCCTAATAGCCCCAATAGCTCAGATTGACTTGCTGCAGTTAGAAGGAAGATTGTGCCAGCTCTTCCATCAGCTGTGTCTGCAAGTCTCTTCTTCCAGGCCAGGCTTTCAGATGCTCTCTGCCACAGACAAGACAATGCTCCCTGGCATACGACCCAAGTGCTCAGAGGGAATAAATTCACATCCTGTACAACCCTCCTCCCCTCCCGTGGGTTCAGAGGTTATTTCAGAGTGAAATGGGACATCCCGCCTGCACTTTGGCTCAGACTCCTCCAGATGAATAGGCTTGGGGCAAACAGGACACCCGTTCTCTTCTGGCAGATGAGACAGATGATGGCAAACACCCTGGGGCAGAGACCAGCTTGGGGAAGAGCCCGAGCTTGACTTGCTGGGCTGGGGCCGAAGTCCCTGGGCCAGCAACCAGGTAAAACAACAGCTGGTAAAGCCTTGGAAGGTGTTTCCTGCACACACATCCTAGAAACAAGAAGGCTCAGGAGAAGGTGACTGACAAAGGCTGGTTTGTTCTTGTTGGTTTGGTTTTTTTTTTTCTTTTTTTTCTTTTGTACTTAAAGCTGCTAAGGCAGGTAAAGGCTTTACACAGGCAGGGAGGATTTCAGCCTCCCCAAGCCAGACAGCTCTGCCCGGGTGACAACCCCTGCGCCCGCCAACTTCAGAGGATGTAGGTGAGAGCCCTGCATAGGCGTAGGAAGGTGTCAGTGCCTTCTCCACGCTGCGACTCAGGTCTCCCATCAGTCTAGCCAGCATTTTATATTAAAAAAGACAAAAAAAATCCCATGATCATGATAACAAACTTAGCAGCCCAGGGAGAAGCAATCCTGCCGGCTTTCCTTTCACCGCAACAGCATACTGATAATAAAAGACCTGCTAGCAGTGTCCAGCTCACCCAAAAATAGCCACTGACCCACAGAAGGACATGAACCCCAAATAGGGATCAAAGGCAGCTGAAGCCTCCGGGGCTGACCAGCAGCGCAAGTGCCTGTCACCTCACCCCTCCCTGTACGTGCCTGGCGCACAGCTCAGTGACAGAGGTCTGACTGATTTCCTGATTTGTTACACCGCACACAGCCCAGGGAGCCCTCCGAGAGGGCAAAAATGTAAGTTTAGGCAAAAGAACCTTTATGTACAGCCTCTGGTATTTTTCACACCTGGAACATGAGTGTGAGCGAGTTACAGAAATAGGAATGTTCTTGCTGAAGCCAAGGTAGGCAAGGACTTTGTTAAGCACCTGTCCAGGTGCCAATATTAATAAAAACACAAGGCAAAAATATGCTTTCATCCGGCTGCACTAACTACAGGACTTTTGCTAGCAAGAACTTAAGACAAATAGCATCCCTGACAGGTAGGAGAGTGTTGTACTCATTTTACAGACAAAGAACAAGGGCGCAGTGAGGGAAGACAACTTGCCCAGGATAACACAGAATCTATAGTAATGATGGGACACAAAATCTATCTAAGATTAAACCCCAGTCCCACAGACACTGCAACATCCACCTCCTCAGAGAAACCACCCCACGGAGGGCTCTGCACTGTTTTGCTCTGAGCCCGAGGTGAACAAGCGTAACAGCACTGCTCAGAGTACATCTGTATGCAGGGGCCATCCAGCTATCATCTCCAGGTGTTTCCATAGCTTGAAGGATTTAAAAAAAAAAAAAAGGAAAGGAAATGTCATATTTGATTCAGCCTCTGATACCCAAACAGGCCCGTGACATTTAATGGTCTGCACCCAGTCCCGCACCCAGGATACTGCCAGTGGTTTAACAGCAAAGAGCCAGGACCTCGGCACAAAAACCAATGTGTATCACAACCCAAGGAAGAGCTGCAGGGCACCATCTCTCTTTAATACATCCCGAATTAACACTAGGAAATTCCTAATGTTAGGTGAGAGTCGCCTTGTTCCATCTCCTAGGGATGACCCTCGGCACAGTGAGCACAGAGCAACAGGTCACGGCATGGTCCCAGCAGCCTGGCTGTGCTGGGACAAGCTGTGGTTAGAGGGGAGCAGGGAAGGGGCACTCCCCATCCACCCCCCTGGCTCAAGGGCCACCTGGAAGGATGACAGAAGGACCAGTCTCCTTTTTACCCACTTTCCTATCCCTGCTTTAGGATACAGGCACAAGTCAGCGATGCTTTTCATAAAGACAAAAAGACAGATTAATCCACCAACAGCCACTGGGACACAGTAAGTTTGGGCAGAGATACAGTCATGCTTTGTTTTGAAAAAAGTCTGTTAACTTCAAGCCAACCATTGGAGAACTGCAGCCGAACAGGCTGAATACAGCTGTTGGCAGAGCTGGTCCCTGCCGAGCCATCACTCCGGCACTGGAGGGTTGGGGTTTGCCTCCACGGGGACACAGAAAGGGGTGAAGGCAGGCCGAGCCCCACGCTCGTTACATGAATGGACTCCAAAAATAACACCCACACAGTACAGGTGTAGCTGGATTTTACTTACAGAAAAAGAAGGGAGCCAGGGCTGCATACCATGTTTCTTCAGGTCAGTAAAGGTGGGTAAATGGGGAGCAGCGACACCTGTATGCTTGCATTCCCTAACTCCACACAATCCATACCCCTCAGGTGATGCACACATCTCATATCAGTGTTCACATCCATCACCTGTACAAGATGCCAAGATGCATTCAAGCACTTGGAAGCACTTTACCACCATAAAGCTGTTCTCCCACTCCTGAGCATACCTTAAAGCCAAATAGCAACAGATCCCTTTGGGATTAAATAGGCACAGATGTCCTTTCAGCACGACTTTCCCATGGAAGTTACATCCTGATGGTTTGGGAGAGCTGTTTGCTAGGAGCTGTGTCATTCTCTGTATTGCAACACCAGGGAGAGAGGAGAAGCAGCTTTGAAATATTCAGCGTAAGCTCGCAAACACACACACTGACACTATGACCGGGCACACATCGCAAGCCTGCATGTGAGACAAAAATAAATAACTGCCAGCAAAAACAGACTCCAAGAAGCCTGA
The DNA here is from genome assembly GCA_009806455.1 of Tetrax tetrax. Taxonomy (NCBI): domain Eukaryota; kingdom Metazoa; phylum Chordata; class Aves; order Otidiformes; family Otididae; genus Tetrax; species Tetrax tetrax. Next base: position 40,825 of record WHYT01015720.1, on the reverse strand, counting down.
CACCACCCTAACTGCAACTGGATATCACAATAACTCCGAGTACAGTGCTGTATTTTCTTGCCTGTGGGAAGGGGAGCCTCCCAAGAGTTGTTCCAGGACTCATTGCAGCCCCCCCAATAGCGACCCCTTTGCAGGGTACTCTCACTTTACAGTCTGCTGCCATTCACTGCCACAAGCAGCAGGAAAAGCTACAGGCAGTCTCTCCCATGGCAGCATCCCACTCCCAGTGCCCAACAGCAGCGCAGGCTGGGAGCTGAGCTCTGTCTCCCAGATCCCAAGCACAAGGATGGTGACAGCAGCACAAGGGGCTCTGAAGGGGCTGTGATACACAGAGTCAGCTGCCAAAACAGTTTTAGATAAACTGGCTGAAAAGACACATTTAACGTAGAAGATCTCCCCCAAATACTGAATTTAAGGCAGATGGTCTGAATATAAACCTGCTGGGTATCCTCACAGCAGGGCTGCGCGAGCCACAGCTCTGGCGTGATGCTCTTCACCTCACCCCATCCCAGCCACCTCGCCTGGGGTGCAAGCACCGAGGCATCAGACAGGTGAGCAAGCACATGTCCATCAGGTGGCACAATGCCTTTTTTGTTTGTTTTACAAAACCTAGAGCGATAACCAGGGGTGGATTTACCTGGTAGACATCCTGGAGGCCACACCACGCTCGCAGGGCTTGTCGGCATGCCCGCAGCCGGGTGGCATACCACCTCCTCAGTGCTGTCACCGTCACCGTCCAGACGAAGCGGCTGCCGCTGAACAGCAGATCCTCCACCCCGCACATGAACACCGAAGCCATGAGAGCTCCTCCGTCGGCAAAACACAAATCCCCGTCCCGGCCGGCTCCCGCTGGCTCTCCCTCCCTCGTTCAAACGCCTGGCATGACGGCAGCCCGTCTTTATACGGCAGGCGGAGGGCAGGGGTGTTGCACAGAGCCAGGGTCAAGCCTTCAAACAAACTCTTCTTTCACGGCGTTTCCTGGGCAGATTCCCAAGCGTGCCCCAGCCAGCGGCGCCTGAAGCCGAGCCAGCGGCTGCAGTAGCTCAGCCCTACCAGCAGCTCACACAGCCGCCTTGTCCTTCTTAGCAGCTTAGAGAAATCTCCGTTAAGCTCCAGTAGCTACTGCTACGTTTTTCTAATTAAAATTTTAACCCTTCTGCCGTACGCCCTGACAACCACCCCATTTTAACACCGCTCGCCAGCATTGATCGCCGCCGCGCTCCGGTACGCTGGGCGGAGCGGGCGCTCGACTCCCAGCTCTCGCTGAACACTGTGCTATCTGCCTCCGACACCTCGTTATCTGCCACGCAGGGAACAGAGCTGTCATCGTTTTCTCCCAGATGATCCCATGCTCAAATTATACACTAGAAGGCTTATTTTAAAATAAGAGCGCCTCTGGGAGCCAGCTGTAGAAGAAAGGGGGAGGAAAAATAAAGATCAGAGTACTCCTGCACAAATATTTGCAGGAACTTCTCTTCCAGCTCAGATCGCAGCAGATGCCCACAGCACAGAGCCACCTCCCTGCTCCACACATCCCACTTGGTTGTTGTGTTGTACTGGTTAAACACTCAACACCCTCTAAAGAAATCATTTTGCTCCGCTCTTAAACTAACTCTGTTAATCCAGCACTTGCTGCGTGAGAAAAAACAAAGCTGCCTGTGGAGCTGATCTCTTCACAAACAGCCCACAGCAAATAAACACCGAAATAATAGCCCACAAGAGACTCCAGCCTTGCCTCGACAGACGGTTTAAAGCAGCATCTTGTCCTTCTGGGGCTTAAACTGTTAATGCCAGCAAGCTGCACCTTTCATTTGTGAGCTCTTTCCTATTAAAAGCCAAGGGAGGGTGGAAGTCAAAGGGCAATTAATCTTTTTTAAGACCCCCTGAGAGGATCTGACATTTCCTAAGCTTTTTTGGGGATGGAAGCTGTGGGAGCCCCACATGCCTCCATCAGCACCTTGCTGAAGAAACTACTCAAAGAGCTGATTTTAGGCTAAAACAATCAGCAAGATCAACCTCTCTGTAAAAGTAATCCCTCTTGTGCAATGAAATGAATGAAGAGGGGGCAGGCCCAGCTTGCTTAAAGGCTGCACAGGAGAGCCAAATCCCATCGTGCTGGTGGTACCGCTTCCTAAGCAGCACTGCCTGCAAACAGCCCCTACACTGGAGTTGTGGCTGTCCCAAACGCTCTACACGGGAGGAAGATTCCCTGCATGCTTGTAGCACAGAACAAGTATTCACAAATTCATTTTATTACCTATTAATCAACCTTCTTCATACTGCAAGAGCTCATGTACTGTGAGCTCCCGTGTCGTAGCTGGGGCAATGTAGCTCTTCAGACGACTGTTCACTTTAGGCAGGCTTTGGGCTTGCCTATCTCCAAGCATCACACTTTTTCCTCTTACACATGACAAAGCAAGCACTGCTCTGCTCCTCTTGGTGCTGCTGCCAGGGAGTTTAAACCTGAGCCTTGCTATCACATGGGGAAAACAATGACAACAGTATTTCAAACATTACTAGAAGCTGTTGCAGAGCGAGAGAGCGCGCCTCATGTTATAACAAGAGGACTCTGCAACTCAAATCCAGCATCCACATACCCACCCCAAAAGCCATATTGCTGTCCCAGAGCCTCTGGCCACAAGGAACCCTTCCTCCTCCTCCAGTGTTGCCCATCATCACTGTTTTGCATTTAGAGGATTTTAACATCAACATGAATGTACAAAAACTGGAAGAAGTTTTCCACCAGGAGAGAGCAGTGACAAGTCTCTAGAGAGTTATCCCAATAACCTAAGCCAGCACCAGGCTTGGCAGCAAGTAGTTGCCATTCCCTCAGATAACGCTGCTTTGAAGAGGAACCAGCCAGGAAAATCTCCAAAGGCATCTGTGTTATGGTCAAGTCATCCACATTTAAACACAGAGATAAAAAAAATAAAATCCAATCTTCAAGTTCCATTTCTAAAAGAAAAGAAAAGGAGCTTTGTAGTCAAAGAAACAGTGCAGGGAATGGTCCTGTCCTATGCCAGGAAAATCCAACCAACCCACTATGAAAAGTTTAAATGCTTCTGCTCTGGCCCTGCTGTCCTCAATGCCTTTCTGTTTTCCTTATCACCTAATTACAGTGGGAATATTAAGGATGAGGATTTTGTTCTTTAACACAGCAGAAGGAATATTTTTTTTAAGCTATGACCCATGGCATCTTTAAATAAGAACATACACGTTCTGCACAGTTACACTTTATGCTTCACAAGTTACTGTGTGCCTGAGTGATGGCTTGAGGTGGCTCCATCTCAGAAAGCAGAGCCACGTGTACTCAGACCCTCCCAACCGCTTCACCCATCAATATTTCCATTACCTTGTGCAGGCTTTATGCCCTTACTCTAAAGTTATAGCTCTATGTGCAGGCTAGAGCAAGGCAAGAACCTTTTTCCCACCCTTACTTAGGGTACATGGACTGCAAGTCCAGCCTCACGAATCAAAGCTTCACACACATCTTACCATCCTTTCTGCAGACAAAGCAGGTTGTAAAAGAAATAAGAAGCAAGTGCAAAATGGACTTCACTTCCCAGTTGACCCAAGTACGTGAGGCAGTGATCACACCCTTGAACCTGGGACATTGCTCTTTTTTGCTCTGTGGGTGTTCAATACTAACAAAGTTTATGATGCGAAGAGCTAAGTGCAATTTAGAATAATTTTGGTGTTTTAATATGCAGTTGATTAAAAGACTAAGATTGATTTGAAAGCGCAATTATTGACTTCTACTTTCAGAACCTGACTGCAAGTGGGTTAATTTGCAGTACCTAAATAATACCAAGGCTCCTTGTAATCGGAACAGAGATCACTGAAAATTCAACAAGGGAACACCAGTAGGATACCCAGATGGTTTCCAAAGGCTGTCTGCATCCAGATCTCTATTCTATGAGAGGTGGGGGTAAGATAGATATCTCAGAGAAGCTCTTTGTAGATGTGTGTACCACTTTCAAGCGAACACAAGAGACAGCTACTGCAAATCTATTTGATGTACAGTCATATGAACAACAAGGCATTCATTTCTGCTAAGGAATAAGCCTACACAACAGGAATCTAAAGGAGAACATCACTTAAAAAGAAGATAGAAAAATTGATGTGTGGCAGATTCATGCTCTTCCTAACATTATTGATTCTAGTGCTAGAATAATGAGTATTAAAGAGAGAAAGGTTTTCTACCAATGTAATAGGAAAAGATGATCCCAAGTGGATTCTCAGGCTTTCTTGTACATTATCTTCTGTGCTAAAATGAATGGCATGAGGCTTAGCTGAATTGCTGCTTTTCTTTTCAAAGCAGCTCACATGAAGTTCACATGAATAGAGAATTCACCTACCTGTGAGACCACAGACATGAGCATCAATCCTATATCCCTTATAGCTACAAAGCAGTACTGCCCCTAGATACGACTTTTGATTAGACATAGAAAAACACACACAAAGTCCCTAGTGACAGGTAATGAAATTAAAGCTTTGATCATTTTTGGGCTCTGAACCTTCAACAGTAAGAGGTGAGTTTTTGTACCAAACGCCTAACTATATGGGCTAGCAGATATCTGTCCTAACCAGTGCTTTGAAACACATTTCAATCCATAACTTATCCTCATATTGACTACATAATTGCAACCAGTATTTACTATATTCTGTAGAACAAGCAGTAAAGTTCAGTGAAGACCAAAGGAAAAAAAAAAAAAAAAAAAAAAAAA
>WHYT01015720.1:0-24127 GCA_009806455.1 Tetrax tetrax | reverse complement strand
AAAAAAAAAAAAAAAAAAAAAAAAAAAAAAAAAAAAATCGGCAAAATAGCCCATACAAGGTTATGGGCAACACTTGTGTCATTGCATACATCGCTATTTTGAAATCTGCTGTTACCTCAACTTCAAGGATTGAAACCGTCAAGCCCTGATTGCCCTGAGACCACTCCATAGTATCCATTGTATGATAGGCACTTCTGAGGTCCATGCCAGGACAAAGGGCTATGGAACCTATGTTGTCCACTCAATTCCCACCAGAAACCAGCTGCTATCCCACCTCATCATGCTGCATCCAGTTGTGTTCCTCCTTCCCGAACAAATCTGTGCAGATTTTCAAATTTCTCCCATTTTGCTCCAGATACACGCCAACACAGCACACGATTACACTGCTTTTAAAAATACATTTTAAGATGCCCAAAGGTGCTGATTTACAGGAGTTTTCATGAGCATGAACAACAGGATTACTTGGGAATTAGGACTGCCTCAGATAATGCTGAAGCTGCATATCCAACACTTTTTAAAAAATTCTTGTCATGAAATGAGCCTGTCAAGCTGTGAGCACTAATGCAATTAACCCCCCAAATAAAGATGAAGTGACTTTTCAAAAATCATTTCTGCTACACTCTGGCCCTTAATTACCAACTTAATAAAGATAAAGTGAAATAGAGTCATCAGGTGCCCTCTCTTTGATGTTGTAACCTCTCAGCACATAAGATGCTTAAAAGGCAGCACTGGTGCATAGGATAAGTCTGTAATCCAGCCTGCCCTGATCGAGAGCTTTTGAAGAGAGATTCACCTTCTGGTAAGAGGTGTTTGTGAACCAGTTTTGTTCTTAGAGATTTAAAAAAAAAATAAAAATCACAAGATATTCCTAACATACTTTAATCCTTTCTATTAGCATGAATTTTGGGAACCTTCAAGTAAGTCTACAGTTCCACAAAGATTTATCTCCCACCATTCACATTATCAAACCTTAAATTTAGAAAGTGAATGAAATCTGTATGAAAGGACCATGCCACTCTCCTTTAAGGTCACTAACAGCATCCAGTGTGGGTATCTAGACTCCTCCCCAGGTGCTACACCAGGAATTTCAATTCCCAGCTTTTGCCCACTTAAGTCAAGGGAGTGATGTAGCTGAAAGCCACAACTACACCCAAAAAGATCCACAGCTGCAGTGGGAGGCTTTGGTACCTCCTGCTCTCCTCTCTGGGTGAGGCACAGCCTCTCCTAAGCTCTTTTAACAGCAGCCTTACACACTTCTAAATGAGGTACTGCCTTTTTTCCCCCGACTCTCTGAGCTTAGGCTGCGCATATATTGCTCTACACTAATGATATCAACATCACACCGTGACAAATAAACACATTTTTAAAGATGAACAGCCACTGTGCCAGAAACATGAATTCCCTGCAGTCTGCATCCCATAGTAAACTAATTAGCGCTTCATGTCAGAAATGAAGTGCCACTGCCTTTTAACTTTATAGATGGTTAAACAGCTTGTAGTCTGATTCCTCAAACAGCAAACTTTCCTACCCGCTGCACCTAGAACTATGAAATCAGGTCAGGTTCAAAACAAGTATATGCTCCAGTTTCACAAGTCAGGGTTTATCATCTTTTGCTACCACGCTATCACCATCAGAATCTGTCACCCAATTTTTTCTAACACAGACCTAGCTCTTCCAGTCACTCACAGCCGGATCATCAGGGCTGTAGTTTGGCAGAGCTCCACTGACTTCAGTGCAGCCACACACGTCCACACGCGTATAACCAGGTGAGGATGTAGCTCAACAGGTGTACGTGCAACTTGGCAGCGGCGAGTACAACTTCTGATGCATGTCGCTATTTAACATATACCTATACACAAATTGTATTTAAATCTTTATACACACGTATTCCTAAGCCAGTAGAAGTCTACAGCCTCGTAAAGTCAGTTTGCCCAGTAGTAATGGGAAACACCACTTCAGACTTGTGGGGAAAGAAGGACAAAAGCATGAGAAAAAAAAAAAAAAATCATCGATTTCCAGTAGAAAGAGGTTCTTTTTTATTTATTTATTTTTATTTATTTATTTATTTTATCTGAATTATTTCAGACAAACTGCATCTTTATGCCCTTTCTCACAGTGCAGGTGGTGGTAAGCTAGGGACGCACGGGAAGGTTGCCATCTACCCTGGTCACCAGTACCACTGTTGGCAGCTCTCCAGAGACCTGCCCCAGGAACAAGAGCATGGAGGTCATCCTCCTCCTCTCTGCTTCATGGGAAGGGCTTCCTTCTCAGGGAAAGCTTCATCAGGAGGGGAGAGGCACCACCAGTGACATGGGAGGTCATCCGGCACTCAATGCTACTCCCAAGTCACATCTGGAGGAAACCAGAGATCAAACGAGCAGAGGGTGGAAACCTGGGGCATCCTCAGGGCTGCAGAAAAAGCAACACCACCACCACCTTCACCCAGAGCTGCACTGCGACCAGGGTGGTGACAGTGCTGCTGGAGGAAGTGATTCACACCGCACCAGCCTGCCGCCGAGCCAGGCCTCTGCAAGAGGGAGGCACCTCCTAAAATTCTGTTTGGACCATCTCTCCAGGGAGCACCCATGGGAAGTGACAGCATGAAGGAGAGGCCGTGGCTGCCTTTGGAAGCTGCAGCAGGAAGAGCTATTTCTCTCCCAGCTGCTGATTTTGCCTTCTGAGTATCCAGCCCCATAGCAGGTTGCTCTCGCTCACACATGGACTGTGCCCACAGAGATGTCTCCAAGGCTGAGAGGGGATGAGGAGCCTTTGCAGAACCGAGTGACAGACAGCTGTCACACACAATGAAAATAAATCACAGGAAGGGACAAAACCACATCCTCCCTCTTCGGTGGTAAAACAGTAATAGCTTCTGTGCACTGACACACCATTCTGACGAAATTCCTACCTCACATGCCCAAGTACTCTGGTGGGTCAGCACAGTCCCCTCCACCTCCCTGCTGCAGCAGCCTCCCAGCAGCTCAGAGCAACGCCGCATGCCTCCCCTGGGTTTGCATTTTGCAGTGGATGTCACTCTTCCTCTCCATTGCCTTACTGGCGCCATGAAATGCTTCGGGTTCTTGTCAATAATAGCAGGTTCATAGTCTGGAGGATGAAGGGACTGGAGTTCCAGCCCCACCGGTTTGTCCTGCACTTCCCACAGCCCCAGTAGCAGGAGGGTTTCTTCTCCAGCTCTGCTGACCAGTCACTCAGGCGGGCACCGTGCTCCCCATCAGTATCAAACCTGCTCAGCTTCCCTTAGGCATCTGTTCACCACGGATGCTGGCATCGCCCTGCTACTGTCCCAGCCAAAAATGGGGCAGCATGCATTTTGAGTCTGCAAGGAGCATTAAAGCCTGAAGTCTGAAGTAGTCAGGTAATTACTTTTGGATGAAGTATTTCATGGTAGATATAAATACGTGAGGAGCCTGAAAATCCAGGGCTGCCCCAGCTTTATGATTATTTTATAGCCTCATTAATCTACGGCAAATGGAGTAGAATTACTACATAACCTAAATGCTGGGCAGAGATCGACAATGCTATAAGAGGAAGCATAAATGAGATAGTAAAGTTTCAGCATTTTGCATGATATATATGGCCACAAAGACAAAAATAACAACCTAAACCTATCAGTCTCCTGACAAAAATCTTTTAAAAAGTGAGAATAAAGTGATGTCTAACTACTATAATTATATCCTCAGTGCATTCATTCTCTCAGGATGAGTAACCGGGGATCGCTGTAGCCTCCAGAAAAATCATGACTCAGAGCAGTGCTCTGCCCTTGATTAGACTTTATGGGTCATGTCTGACCCAGGAAAGGTGTACCCCCAGAAAAGGACTTGTCCTTCCCTACATGCATGCCCAGATGACAAGTTTAGATCACTGCATCCTATCTAACATGAGCCACGAGAACACCTTGGACACCTTTGTGCTTCTTCTCCCTCTCCCCAGATTCAGATCGTAAACCCAGCGGAGCAGGATTCGTGTCTGTGCCCATTCAGTATTTGGCACACCAGAGTGCCAACATTGATTGTAAGCTTTTCATCAAAATCCATATTTAAAGCAACCAAATCCCATTCCCACCGCTCTGCTATGCTCAAGTAAAAGAATGGTCCTGTCACCATTTTCACCGGGGATTTGATCCACCACAACCTGAGGTCAACAGCTCTTTTTCCACCTGCCATGAGTGAGTTCAGTTCCAAGCCTTTTAGGCAGCACAGTGCATTTTCCCAAGCAATTTTTGCAGAGGGAGAATCACAAACCAGAAAGAGACAGCACTGGAATAGAAGAGGCAAAAATAAATCAGTGCTATAGATCTAATAAGTTGCCAGCACTTTTAGTGCTACAGAGCCATGCTTTCTGAGAATGCAGGTCTGCTGCAACTGCTCCTCTCCAGCTAGGAAGCGGAAATCAGTGCGCAAGGCATCATCTGTTGCTACAGCAATTAGTGCCTCATTTTACTAACAAAGTACCTGTACAGTGCGCATTTGCCAGCTCTGAACAAATAAATGGGGAACAACCACCTAGAATCCAAAGAGAGGCAAATCAGTATGGGTTTTTTTTTTTTGTTAGAGTGGATGAGCTCCGGTGTAAGCATTTCTTGAAGGTGAGCTTCAGTGCTGAGTGTCCAACCGTGGAAAAGGAAACAAGCCAAGCAGCTCATGGCATTTCCCCACAGAGGGACCGCACTGCTAATAGAGGGCACTAAATGTTTAATGAGTAAGCTTTCCAAAGCACACGAGCTGCTGGCCTTTCAGAAAGTAGGGGCGCATCCAACAGCACAGGGCCACGGGGCACAAGGAGCAACTGAACCAAAGGAGAAGGAAAAAGAGCAACCACTGAAAGGATGCTTTATCCTCAGAAGGCCTCCAAAATAAACAAGCAGCATGCCAGGAGCTTGATCCAAAGCCCATTGAAATCAACGGAAAGGCTCCAGTTGCCCTCAATATGCTCACAGCAGGGCCAGGCATGCCATGGGAGCTCCACACGCTGCCCCACCAACACACGGACCCCCAAGGGTGACTTCACCAGCACATCCCACAGCTCCTCCTGCTGTTGCTCAGTTCTTCTCTCCCCAGTCACCATTCTGCAACCACTAGCTACTCAAGCCATCCAAAATTATTTATGTTACATTAAAATAAAAAAATTGTTTCAAAATTTTATTTTTTTCAAGCCAGCCCTGGGAATACAGGAACAGAGACGGGGCAGGAATCAATCACCCACATATCTGGAGCCCACAAGCTATTATCAGCATAGAAAGCCTGAACCATAACTCTGACTTCTACTTCATGATGCACCTTCTGGAGCTGCCACACAGGTCAGTCCTCCCTCAATTACCACCCTTGCGTTTGCCCTGAAGCTTTCAGTATTTGGAGAAGAAATCTGTGCTGCTACTACAGAAATTCAAAATTTCTCTCACCAAGACAGACAGACACAAGTTAAGACAACACTTATTTTACACATTCAAGCTGAGGAGCAAGGCATCCCAGTCCCATTTTCCCCTCCCTTTTTAAAAGCAAACAAAAAAAAAAGCACCAGGAGAAAGGCCTGACACAGTAGTAGCTGTATCAGATGCCCCTGGGGCAGGAGTGATGACATTCAGAAACACAAACAATGAGAAAGGAAGTGGAGCGGGAAAGGCAGAGGGGATGGTGGGATGGCCACCGGCAGGGCAGAAGGACCACACCCCTTCAGAAAGCAGGGTACAGGTGCTGGACATGGAGCCCTGTCCCTGCCAGGCGAGGTTTCCCACATCTCACCCCTTTCTCATGGTCCCCCACCAGACACATGTGGCACAGTGCCGGGGGCTCGCCCATCCCAGCTCCCTGCTACGCCAGCACATCTGCAGCCAGATCCAGCTGTGCAGCCCCCTTATCCCAGTACATGCAGAGCGTGAGGACACGGGTTACCCCAGCCACTGCTAAACCAGTCACTTGTTTTGTAGCTTACGGTGGAGAATAAGGGGGGAGAGGCGATGGCAGAAAGGAAGAGTGGACTTGACCAAAGAGCTGGTGATAGCACACAGTTAAAACTCATCTTCAGAAAAAAATAAAGCTTTTAAGTTTATTTTGGATCCAGTGTTCTGGTTTTTAACCCCTTTAAACTTTTCCCTAGTCACCTTGGCAGAGAGGGAAGCAGAACAGACATGCTGGAAGCAGGGCTTTATCCCGGCCAGGCTCCCCACAGCTTCCTCATCTCTCCTGGCTGTCCTGCAACAACATGAACTCCCCAATGGGGGTCAATCCAAGACCATTCATACGCTTTAAAAAAGTTATTCCTGCTCTAATGGGCACAAATGAGAATTCAGCATTTGTTAACAATTATCCCAGGCAATAACTTCAGTCTCCCCCTTGCACTTTAAATGGAAACAATGCAGAAACTGAGCAGTACCTGTTGGCAGAGAAACATAAACAGATGGATAGAAGTGGCTGAAATGGCTTCTTAAAAGAAAAATTCTCATTTTTTTTCTCCCCACTTTGGGTGTTGTGGTTTTGTTTAGTGAGGGGGGGCCTAAGGTGAATAGAAACTGGGATAGAAAGCAGGCTTGCAAGCTGCCCTTGCCATTACCAGAGCTGTGATTCAATCAGCATCTCATGGTCCTAATTAACGGGTACTTGTTTGCATGGGCGTGATTCCTCATTTGCCAAGACTGCAAAATTACAGTGCATTTTTCTCCATCCTCCTTAGAGAGGACACGATGAGAGCTCAGCCAGGGAAAGGAAGCCATTTGGAGCAGGAAGAGGATGCCTGGAAACAGAGCTGGAGTGCTCATATTAGGCCATTTCTGTGGTCAGAGGATCAGACTGACATTAAAAAAAAAAAAATCAAAACACTGCTATTGTCATTCAGGTTAACAGGCAAAACTGTCACACAAAAAGCCCTTTGCCTGTTTCAGCAGGTCACGCTGTCCTGCCCAGCTTCCCGGGAGCCCTGCTCCCATCCTGCGCACAGGGTTGGAAGAGAAGGGGACAGGGACATCAAGCCCAGGGAAACCACAGCACCTGGTCCTCCTCTTCCTCCAGTCCTACATGAAGAGGAAGAAAGACTTCCAGCCACTGCTGACCAGCCCCTGCTACACCCAGTTTCAGCACTTCTTGTCCCATATACTGTTTCTCAAGTCTTTAAAAGCCACACAAGAGATAGAGCGGCCAAGCTTCTTCTATACACCTGTCCTTCTCAGTACAGGGTACCAAGTGGCTGGTCAGGTCCTGTCCCACCTTCAGCATTCACCCCCTACATCCTAAACATATTTTTTATCCTTCAGGGCGGCAAATAAGGGCATTTGGTGTCACAATAGGGGAAAAGAGGATTGCAGGAACTGTGAGGACAGGCAGTAGCTTTTGGGTGGGAAAAACTCCAGGACAAAAAAGTCTCGGTGGCGGTAGAGAAAGCACAGCTGTAAGTGGAAAAGAGCTCCAAGGTACCATAGGCTGCCTGTAGAGAGAACATCATCTCATTATCATAGAATCACAGAATGGTTAAGGTTGGAAGGGACCTTCAAAGGTCATCTAGTCCAACCCCCCTGAAAGGAGCAGGGACATTCCCAACCAGATCAGGTTGCTCAGAGCCTCATCCAGCCTGGCCTTGAACATTTCCAGGGATGGGGCATCCACCGCCTCTCTGGGCAACCTGTGCCAGTGTTCTACAACTCTCATTGTAAAAATTTTTTCGTAATATCCAATCTAAATCTACCTCCCTCAATTTTAGAACCATTACCCCTTGTCCTATCACAACAGGCCCTACTGAACAGCCTCTCCCCATCTTTCCTGGAGGCCCCCTTTGGGCACTGGGAGCCACTCTCAGGTTTCCCCGGAGCCTCCTCTTCTCCAGGCTGAACAGCCCCAACTCTCTCAGCCTGGCCTCATAGGAAAGGTGCTATGGGCACAGATGAGGGACTGTCCCTCCCTATACAGCCCAGTCCTTCCCACCCCTCCCCACGCACTGACTGGCCTTGGCAGGACACAGGGACTTATCCCCTTTCCACACACAGCAAGTTTCTTCAGCACCCAACTCATCCCTGGGATCCACACCAAAATGGCAAGGGGAAAATAAATTCAAGGATTTGAAAACAAATCTAGTGAATGGTACATTTCCAAATCCCCTGGGAGTAAAAGTTAAATAAATTATCCTTTACCCCTTTCTCCTGCTGATTGTTAAATCAAATTAAAACCCCCACAAGAACACAGCAGCCACTGGAATACAACTCATGTTTCTGTATTGCTAAATTACACGTTGGTCTTACAGCAGGTAGAATTGTAGCACAGCACCATCTGTTTCTCAATATGCTTGCTGCCAGCCACCGTCGCAGGGATTTCCTCCCATATCCCTTCTGAGGTACAGCTGAGCTGATGGGCAGAACGTCTGCCACCAGAGAAAGTGATCTGTCACCTGCCCATGGCACATTTGGGATACACCCTACCAAAGGGTGAGGATAAAACATTTATTTTCTGACATACGGGGTAGGCTCACAAATAGCTCTAGCAAATAGCCCTTGATGATGCTACACATCCTTGAAATACTGCAGGAGAAAGCACATTTTCCAGCTGTTTGTGCCTTATGCCAGAGCACATTTATATCAGCAATTTCATTTCTAAATATTCCAATGGCTGCAGCAAGTTTTTCCATTGTGACAGATGAAGGGGGAGAAGAGAAGCAGCCAACATTTCCACATCTTTAGATTGAAATTTAAGGGGCTTGTACGCAAGCACATGCGAAAGTCTCAAGCATTAATCAGGGAGCTTTCAACTTCTTGCATTTATCTTTTTGAGCAGACCTCAAACAGCAGCCAGGGAGCTCAGTATAGAGCAGATCCTGAAGGTGATCATCTCCAGGGGGTTTCAGGGGGTGCCCAGGCCCAGCTGTGGGGGTGCAGAGCCCTCCAAGGGCTCAGCTGAGGACGGGCTGCCCCATCCTGCACCTCCCCTGGCTGGGTGCGGAGCTACTGCCAAAGGACAGAGCTGGCAGGCAACAGAGCAAAACCCACACCCCTGACTCGCCCCAAATTCCTGCTTCTCTGCCTGCAGAGCAGCTGGTGAGGCTCTGTGCTTAGCAAGTCCAAAGTCCACCACAACCTAGAGCAGCACTGGCTCCTGCTGCAGTAGCAAGGTTTTGATACAGGCTCCGGCACCCGGCCCAAGGCAGGGCAGCATCCCCACGTCGTTAAGTCCTGGTCCCTGTCCACATCCATGCTATGCACCCAAAAGGAATGCCTGACCCACCAGCCAGCCCAGTGTTAGGAACCACAGAGTAAGCTCAGGAGAAGCTTTGCTCAGTCAGTTCTGATCTGAGCAGCCAGGAGCACCGCCACCAATTCAAAAGGCAATACCAGTCTCCCAGGCTCAAGCAACTCAACCTGTCAACTCAAACAAGTTTCTCTCACCTGAGACTCCGGAAAAAGGTACCTTCTGGAGGTGAAAGCTGCTTGCACACCTTTACCCTCAGCCACACGCCATAAAAACTTCTCTAACTTTGTGTCCAGGTGCTCCGCTGCGTCCCCCAACCTCAGCTCAGGTCTTCTGCAAAGCCTCCTCCGTGGGGCTACCACCGGTCAAAGGCTGCTGGCCGCACACCGCAGCACCCGAGCTAGTGGCTGGAGGCAGGGGAATTGCTGCAGTGCTGGGAGAAGAGACCAAGCACCTCCCAGGGTGTCCGGGACAAGAGAGCGCCTGTCAGGAGACGAAAGCAATGAGCAAACTGGTTCAGCCAGTTGCTGCCGATGCTGAAGTGCGGAGTTGTTGGAGTCATGTGTTTGCTCCTGCCCAAGCTTAGAAAGGTGGGGGGGGGACCACACAAGACAAGGAAGTGGCTTCACAGGATTTAAGACTTTCACCTAACCATTTGCAAAGGGGATATTTGATGACCAAAACAAATGTTAGAACTTAAATGCCAAAGGTGTGACAAAACAAGCTCTTCCTTCTCCCAGATTGTTCTGCATATGTGCACCTCCTCTTCCACAGCCAGTTGTACTGCTCAGAGTTAGAAATGGGGGAGGTCTTGTTTCTACCTCTCTCCCCTCCAGCCTCACCTATCACACAGGTTACAAGGAATTAAGACAACCAGCATCACTTTACAAGTGACCAGCTCCCATCTCCTAACTTCCCATGTTAGGATCCAATAATGTTGTTTCAAGAAAGTTTCATCTGACCTAGAAATACAGCCCGTGATACCTTTAAGTGTCTCAGTTCCCACGGCTGCAGGTTTCAGTAGCTGTTCTGTTGCTTACAGGATGTGCCATGTGAATGCATCAAAACACAGTAACCAGCTGCTGCGGCTCTGAGCAGAGGGAAAGGCTGATCCAGCCCGGTTGCATTTGGTACCAGGGAGCACGGAAGCAGCCAGCCTGTCCACAGGTGCAGAACTCCATCTCCACTGCTGGAAACGTGCTCAGGCTTCAGCTCTGCTCCAGCAGCTCAGACCTCAGGTCACTTTTCCTCACTTCCCCCAACCAAATGAGGTCCTAGGGAGAAACTGAGTTGTTCATCATCACAGCCCTGCTAGCGTTTGTGCTTTGCTGAATTTCAGCTACCACTGCCTTCTGGTAGGGAACTGTTGCTATTCAGGGAGAGCTTCACCCACTTCACCGTGCATCCCTGGAGAACACGTGTAAAGTCAGCATCCCCAAAGGAGCTGCTGGCTTGCCTACACAGTCCAGAGCGTTTGGCTTGGATAATGCAATATTCTGAATTTAAAGCATCTTAAAACATCTTTGTGTGAGCACCCCTCTGGCATGCTATTGGACTGCTTTGCTAGGAGAAGCCTTTATCAACTCATACCTGTAGTTCTGCCTTTGTTTAATCCTCACTTCCCACTACCACATATGGATTTCATCACTCCCCTTTTTATCCAGTCCCTTTGCTGAGATGCTATAGTGAAGACAGAGCATCAGTTTTCCTTTACAAAGATCTCATGCGTTTAGAGGATTTTTCAATTTTTTTTTCCAAGTTTTTTGCCTAGTCAGATCCTTGTTCAAGCCTGCTAGCAGTAAACTATCTACATGTGAAACCAGGTATATTGCCAGGGCTCTGGTGCACAGATTGAATGGCAGCATGGCTCCCTGATAACGTTGCTGGCACTCCCCCTTCCAGCAGCTCTAACTGCCACATGCCTTGGTTCATTCCAGATGCAAACCCAACCTCCCTTAACATCTTTTACATTCACCTCTGCATAATCCTTCCCTCCATTAGGTTAATGAATGAAGTGTTTCCAAGGAACAGCAATGCACATGTTGCCTAATTACAGGAGTGAGGCTGAAGCCAATCCTTTAAACAAACACATCCTGACTAAGCACTTCTAACCCCTCTTACCCAATCCTACCCCCCAGGTACCCCCGACGAGCAGCTCCTCAAAGCAGCAGCACTTTGCTGCAGGACCGGTCTTTCAACAGCCCAGGGCCCCGGTGCTGGTTTCAAGCCTGCTCTCATGAGGGAATCCATCCAATTCGCCTTCCAGCTGAATTTTGCTGTGACGCCCCCCCTGCATCCATCCATACACTGGCTCTAGCACTGAAACCACCCAACCCTGCCCAGGTCTCCTCTCTGGCTTTTCTCCTCAGCAGGCTGCTGTACACATCGCTGATGGCTTTGGGGACCCGCACATGTAAAACTTGAGCCTGGAGGAGCTCCCCAGGGATTTCGGTGTAGCCAGACATGTCTTAACGATTTTATTTTGAATCCTAGTGATCAGAATGAGGATGGTAGCTGTCAGACAGGACTTGCCATCAGTTTCAACCCTCCTCACACCCGTACTCACCATGACCACCACAATACAGTCAGAGAAATACAGGATAAAAAAGCCCACCCTGAAATCTCTCTCCCCTGTGGAAACAAAGCAAAAGCCTTTCCCCGTGCTGAATGGTGTGGTTGGCAGGGAGGGATGCCAGCACAGTCTGGTACCAGTAGCCTGTCCTGCGGGGCAGGGTGGCTGGGGGGAGGGTGGGGCACAGCCCCAGTGCAGGCTCTCACTACCCTGCACACTGGGCAGCCTGTCCCAGCCCATTGATCCACTCCTGTACCTGTTAAAATCCACCCTACAATTTTATCATATGGATATAAATCTGGAGCAGAAATTTGCTGTTCACCTGAGCCCCCAGCAGCGCTGCAGTTCACACTAAAGTTGTAGGGCAGGGGCAGAAACAGCCCCACTGCCACAGTGGAAACGCAGAGGTTTGGTATCCCATCACAACAGCCACCTTTGCACCCCTCATCACAGTGACACTCTCCAGATGGGGGGAAGGGAAACCCTCCCCCCCAACTCTCCTTAACACAGACTAATTGGTCAGCAACCAGATCTCTGCAGGTAGAGGGAGCATGATCAGGCTGAGATTAAAAGGGTTACACTGATCACAAGTTTTAGGAGGCGAGGGATGGAGAGCCATGATCTCCGCTCCTGCGGTGGTTTATGGTGGGCAGTGGTTCACTAGAGGGCAGCCAGCACACGGCTTGGCTCCACCACCCTAAACCTCTGAAAGTGGAGAACCCCAGTATAAACAAACATCACAACGGAATATTCCCAAGTAAAGAAACTTTATAACCCTATACTACACATGTGGTGTGGCTCAGACACAGGCTTGGACTCTTGAACAGAGGTACACACCTTGCTCCCAGTACCCCAACCGCTCAAATCAGATAACCAGCCCCAATTTTCAACCTCACTTTTGATATTTTCCCTACAAAAGTGCCAGTACTTAGGGAAGAATCAGCCCTTTTTCCAGAATTGCCTATTATTTTACCTGTCCTTGAACAGGGATTTTCACTCACATAGACACTTACATATAGATTAGAAATGAAAAAGCTTTTCACCAAAACCTCTAAATTTGTCTCCATGACCCCAGGAGGCAGTGAGTTATTCAGCTACCTATAGAGAAATAAATCCAGCAATTTCTTATGAAAGGGCCATGTTTTTGTTTTGTTGCTTATGACAAATATAAACCAATTAACAGCAGCGCTAACAGCCTCAAACACAGCCCCCTGTCCCCAGGAAAGTCCCCCTCTTGCATGAGAATATCCACCACCTCACCTGCTAAGCTCCTTCACGCCAGCCAGAAAACAGTGAGTTCTAACCCCATTGCTAGGAGATCTACTCTGTATTTTCCATATTTATTCTCTTGGTAAAGTCTTACCAGGGTATAATTGCCTTTGTGTGGCAATGATCTGTTATCCTATTAGGAAATACCATGGGAATAGGGATTTATGGTAGATAGACTAAGTTCTCACCAGGCTTTAATAACCTCCAGTGGGACTGATTGCTTGTATCAACACTTAATCAGATCTTAATTCCCAGAGGACCCTTTTCTGATAGCACATTATTAGGAGGGACCAGTAACCTGACCCAAAGCTTACTGGAGCCTTCCCATGTCAGATCAGTCCCTCCAGTGCCCACAGATGGTTCTGCAGGGGCTTGAACCCAGGCACAGCTCCGCGGACAACCCAGTTCATCTCAGGAGTGGCCACTATTCAATCAGTTTAGTATGCTTCGACTGACTAAATTTGGTTTTATTATAGCTAAATGTCTTCAAAAACTGCTATTTAACAGAAGAAAATTGCTCTCAGACTAAAAAGGAACAATTAAAAATACACCACAAAAAAAACCCCATTGATTTTTAAGAAGAGGACAATTTCCCTCATTTCATGAGCTGCTCAGCTCTTCAAGGCTACCATGGTTCCAATTCCACACCTAGACCTGCAGCAGATCCCAGATGTCTCCTTGCATTTAAGGAGTGAAACACAGCACACCCAAGAAATTCCCTGTGATAAACTGGTCCTTGATATAATTGATGTTTTCCTGCTGCATGCTGGCAAGCTGGAATTTGTTTCATACACATTTTTTCCAGTCTGTCTCTTAATTCCCCTGAAATCATAGCAAGACAACAGGACAAGGTCACCCTTTACTCTCTTACTGGTGAGCGCAGAGCAATCACACTGTGGGAAAGAGTTTGCAGGGCAGCACATGAAGTCACTGCTTGAGACACCTGCAGCAGCTTCGATACTTGGACAGAATGAAAAATTAGCCCTTTTTCCAGAATTGCCTATTATTTTACCTGTCCTTGAACAGGGATTTTCACTCACATAGACACTTACATATAGATTAGAAATGAAAAAGCAAGCCAGCTTGAATTAAAGACCATCCTGTCGCTTTATAAGCAATAGTCACACGACAGTCTTGGATGGGTTTTTTTATTTTGATCCCCAACTCCAGTAATTTAGCAGTGCATATTGATTTTGAAAGAATGGACAAAGCTAAAACGGACAAAGCTAAGCAAGCAGGATGCAGTGGCAGGAAGGAATAACTGCTGAGCAAGAAAAAGGACTAAGAAAATAAAAATCACTGAAAGATCAGAGTCCATGTCTTCCCCTGCTTGAATGGCAAACTTCCATCAGTTGAAAGAGACCACTAAAAACCAAAATTTATTCCATTGGAAGTGTAGGTACAAAAGGAAAACGAGCTCATGTTGTCCAGAGGCTCAAAGATGATATAAAATTATCTTTTTAGAATAAATGGAAATAAAGTGTACATTTTTTTTTTTTTCCACTAAAACCATTATGTGGCAGTGACCCCAGTGCCCTGACAGCCAGTACAGGACCATGGCACTGCTAGGGCTGACACAGGGACCGCAGCACCTGCGACCCACTGGGGACACAAAGTCCCTCTGGGCCATGCCAGTGCCATGTGGGAGCACCCCATCACCTTGCTCCCAGGGGAGTCACTCCAGCAAGAGGCTGCAATACAGCAGTTGAGGGTCAAGGCAACGTTTCCGGTGAATCTTAAGTTGCACACGTTCTAGATGGGCTTTCTGGAAACCTCCCAGCTCCCCAAAAACAAACTGCTGCACAGGGCTGGGCAAAACCTCCCACAGCCCTGGGGTCAACAAGGACAACGCAGCCTCCTTCCTTTTGTACCACAGCAAAACCTGCCCATCCTCTCCTTGGAACAGGACCATATTCTACTATCCAAAAACCAGAAGAAAAAAAGAAGCAGCGCATGGGGATGGGATTAGTGTTAGAAATTAATTAACACATAATGCCCAAACAAATGAGTTTCATCCCAGTTTATTCACTCCATCCCAGAGGGAGAATATCCTTCTTATCAGAGCAGCAGAGAAAGCGAGGACAAGTCTAATAAAAAGACAAGCTGGGCTTCCGAGAGTTGTTATTTTTAACTAATTCTCCCTTTTTGTTCCACATTATTTTAATTAAAGGGTTGGGATCCTAGTAAGAGCCCAATATTGCAGCAGCATTAATCTGCAGTGCCCTGCAAGGCAACAGGGATCCTGGCTCAAGCTGCTGAGCACAATTTCTGAAGAGGCTGTTTTGATACACAGCACAATTTTAAGTCTTTGCCATGTTAAGTCAGAAGAGGAAACCCCCATGTTCCTGCAGAGCCATGACTTTGCTGTATTGGTCATGTAGTGTTATATTCTCCAAATGATGTCTTCTAACCAGACAGAACAAGTGTGCCTGGTCTCGCTCCCAGCTGCACGAAACAGAGCCCACAGTGAAGTGCTGGGACCCCAGTAAGACAACAGGTTTTCTTTTCACAGCACATGGGAAAATCTCATCAGTCAGTAGCCTGAGGTTGTCATCTGCAGGACATGTGACTGTGCCATTTCTGAGAAGGGACCACATCATAAGGAGAAAGACAAGCATCCTCTGGACACCGAGCAGAAAGCACAGGGTGAGAAGAGACCCCTCCTTGGGACAACATCCCAAGTCCCAGTCTCCATCACTTGTCCCACAGCAGCCAGGAAGGGGCCATGAGAGCTCCCACTAACACCAACCACACCAGCTGTGAAGAAATCACACAAAACAACCCCCCTACTCTGAAAATCAAGGCAAGGAGAGGGCACATCCCAGCTTTGCACATTGCAAACTCGGCAGGAGCAGCACAGGGTCCCACAGCCATGTGTTTTCAAACGCTTATCTCCTCCCAGCACAGGGAGATTTGATGTGGAGAGGCAGAGCAGCTGCCCTGGGAAACCTCCTGCCCAGAGGTGCAGCCCTGTATTTATGAGCTGTTACTTCCCACGCAAGCTGGGGAGTTCTGGGCAAGGGCTGGGACAGACCCAGGGGCAGCAGAAGCAGAGCAGGAGGCTCCAGTAGCATTCCCAGCTCCCCAGGTCAGTAGCAACTAGCCCCAACAAGGAGAAAATTCTGACCTGAGTCATTTTGGGTGATTTAAAGTGATTTTCTCATTTGCCACTGCGTCCCTATTACCCCCACTTTTGATCAAGAAGCCTCCTTCTAAACAAAGCATTGCTCTGCTGTTACAGTTAAAAAAAAGCTCACCACAAACCTAAGATGTGGACTTAGCAACGATAAGCTGTGTCTAAAAGCCATGCTGCACTTCAGAGAAAGCAGGGGCTGCTGTGGGACTAGAGACTGTGCCAAGATGGCCACAGCATCCCTCCAACACAGCCATGTGTACCCTCACGGATGGGCCAGCTCGCAGTAGCAGGGTACCAAGCATCCAAACTCACAGTTCCTGATGTGAAAGGAAGAGCTTTTGAAGCAGGAGTGCAGAGGTTCAGCTGGCAGCATCCTCCAAATGTAGTTTCCCATAGCATCAGGCATTTTAGGAACAGAGATGTTCTCCTCTCCGAAAAAGGAAGACAGCAACAGTTTCATTTCGCCATCTCTGACCCAGGCAAATTAAATGGTGCTGTCCCATGGGGTTCCTGGTGCTTACGAATTTCCAACAAGCAGAGCTGGCAAGTCTTCAGCCCCTGACAGCCCACAGGACCCTTCACCGCATGCTGAGGGCTCACACTACAACCTTGCTGGAGAAATGAGCTGACACCATGCAGTGCCTTTGCTAAAACATCTCCAGCTGGAGACTCCTGTCTCCAATTTGGATTCTGATAAGTTATCATGTTCTTGGGCAACGATCACTAATCTTGCAAGAGGAGACCTTGATGACAACAGCAGTGAGTCATCCCCCATGCATACAAGCCCCCTGTTCCTCTCACTCCCCCCTTTCAGTATTTGATTCAAACCAGTCCCTTCTGTTTCAAAGCTTCTTATCTTTCCACTTTATCCTACAGCTCACAAGCTTGCTCTTTTCCACTCTCCTTTGGGAAAGGCCACGTACCAGCCCAGGCTGTGGGTTTAAGCAGCAGCATGAACAGACATGGTTTCTGTAATTACCGGTCTGACCGATCTCTGTGCCCCCAATCACGTTTGAGCCACGCGTTGCAAGACTGTTGTCTTACACAGCTGCAATTTAATTCAGCCTGGAAAAGCATCTATTCCCCCCATGACCCATTAGTGTTCATTTTCTTGTAGTATGAACCATTGCACACAGAAGATGACAAGTAAAAATAAAGACTGACACATTATAACATGCAAAATGCATATGAAATGCAATACATTAGTTCCAAGATTAAACAAAATTTCAGCCATGGGTTCTGCTCATTTTCTGGGACGAGTATGAAAAAGTTTAGCCCTTTTTATAAAAAAAAAAAAATGGCTAAGAGCAGGATCTTGGAGAAACACACTCAACACAGCTTAACCTGAAGGGGAAGGTGGGGAGATGAAGCAGCCCCCTCCAGCAGCACATGACTTCACCTTATCTCCTACAAATGCAAAGGCAGACAATCCTGTTGAACAGGCTCAGAGGTAGCCTCCCAGTGCAGTTGGCTGAATCTACAGGAATTTGCCCTTAAAACTTTCCTTATAGCACCAATGTCTACACTTGGAGATCATAAAGAGGATCTAATAGATAAAATTAACACTTTAGAAAGCTCGCTTCAAGTCACCCACAGGGAATGGTATAATTATGAGATGAAAGATAAAGCTTTGTCTGGGATAAGAACGCATGAAGTGAGAAACACATTATCAAGTTATCATTTGGGCTTCTTTCCATTTGCCTTCTAGGATTCTTATCTCCAAGATCTCCTCAGCTACCCTGAAAGCTGCAAACCTACCAGAGGGAAAGCAGCTACTGCAGTATCAAGACTCCAGGAGTTTGGAATTTAAGACATAAAAAGAGAAAACAAAACCAAAAGGGTCGCAAGAGTAAGAGCTGCAAACAACACAGAGATGATCATTCTCTATCATAACCAGGGAGGGCTGGAGCTGCAGCAGCATCTAAAAATGCCACGTACAGACAGTAAGGGTATATAAAAATCCCATTCTTAGGGCACAGACCAACCACTTAATAACAGAGGTCAGGATAAAAATCTTCCTCTAAGGACCGGCTAGCCCATAGTTGCCCTGTATCAAGATGCAATTGTCAGCTGGCTCCTGTCCCTTAAAATTACTTCCATCTGCCTTTGCCCAGACTGACAGCCAAGCTTCTGGCATAACCAAACCCCTTACAACCAAACATCCCCTCTCTTCCCACACCCCACCGTGCATTGCTGGCTGGGAAGAGCCATTTCCATGCTGCATTATAGCTTCAGTCCTCATCTTTTTTTTTTCCCCAGCATGGAAGAAGGTGAGGGCAGTTGCCTCCCAATATAATCTTTCTTCTTGTCACAGGAGAAGTTAAAGACTCAGAGAGCAGAGCTGTACCCCCAAGACCTCCCAATGGACACCAGGGACTTGTGCTGTGTATTTTGAAGCACTCAGCAGCCAGATCAGAGGAACCCAACCTGTTTTGCTCCAGGATGGCAACCCTAGAATGCTGGATTTGACATGTATAGGGCTGAATTACACAATGATATGCAGCTTCAACACACCGCGAGGATGCTTCTCAAGAGACTGGATTAGAGTTGATACATTTTACAACTGAATTGTCCCCACAAAAAAAAAAACAAAAAAACAAAAAAACAAACAACAAAAAACCAAACCATATTCAGCAGCTACTCCCTGTAATAAAGTATTCAAAACCCAAGCACTTTCCTACTCCACTTAGACACATCACAGGCTGCCCTGCATAAATGGAGTGGTGTAACAGACACAACCATCTGTATCACACTCAGCTGCTTGTGACACCCCGGTGTCAGGAATTGGTTTGTAGATCCCCCTCCTGCAGCAGATGCTGCAGTATTTGGCTTACAGCAAGCCACCAAGGCAGATATAACCCTTTCTACACAGACAGAAGTGTTTTACTGCAGCATATGAATGTTAGAGTGTATTTTCAAGTCAACATACCAAGCCAAAACAGGAAACATCTTTCAAAGCTGGATCATAAGTGCTCTTCCATCACCAGGAAGACCTCACAGACCCAGCTCCCCTCTCAGAGCAACCGAAGCACAGAGCAGTGGCCTGACTCAACACAAAAAGCAGGTTTGAGCTAGGAGCATCACGATGTCACAGCTGAGTGCCCCATCCAGAGCCACACCATCTCCAGACAGCGTGCTGCACTGTACTAAAGCAGCATATAAAAAATAAATCTTGCAGTAATCCTACTTTTGCACCTTTTTCGTTACTGTATGCTCCAATTGCTATTGGAAAGAGATTCCTGATGGCTCTAGGACCATTTAACAATCCAACTAATAATTGTGTTTAATTTCTCAGACTATAGCACGTACTGGAGCAGCAGGAACCTGGGCTCCTTCTTGAAAGAGAAACGGCTCGTGCCAAGGGGTAAGTACATCACCTTGGGTCAGCTGGCCCCTCCAAATCCCAGAGAACAGTCTTGGAAGCAGGAATCCTCCCCCACCACCCCCATCCCAGCTCTGCCCTCAGCAGGAACTGGAGCTTCCAGTTGCTTCTCAAAAGATGAACAAAAAAGTATCAATACTTTTTCCCCTCTGCTTTTATAGTTCTCCCAAATAACAGAAAGCCACTTAAATGAGATATGCACACACATAAAGTTAATTAACGGTCTCAGCCTAAATCAGTGAAATCAGCATGCCTTAAACTATGATTTAGCAGTTCAACACACTGCGCTGTCAGACTACGCAGTCCTTAATCCCTGCACTAACGTTGAGCTCCCTACTGAGAAGCCACTTCCAAAACTCAAGTTCTTTGAGGCTGTTGGTCTCAAGAAGGAAGCATCCCAGATTGCCCACGATCTCACGAGCTGAAGCACCTGCTGTGGGCTGCAGAGCTGAGCAGGAACCAGCGAAAGGATGAACATCTGCCCAGACCAGGGATAAAGAGGAGAGCATGGAAGAGCTGAGCTCTCCAATCCCATTTAAACCAGTGATACGCCTAGTTTCTGAGGTACTAAAGTTTCTACTGATGCAGGCTTAAAACTGAAATCCCTTCCTGCTAAAGCCTAGTTTGATTCCACTTCACCCAGCCATTATCTTCTCTTGGAAGATATATTTTTTCATCTTACATGAAGGAGTAGGGCAAAGAGGGGAGGGTGGGGAAGTGGAAAACCTTTCTCAGAGCTTCACAGTTGTGTTTATCCAGCACTCTCAGCTTCTGACTTGCAAGCAGTTGCTGTGCCCATGCATCTTGTGCTCATCCTCCACAAGCCCTGGCTCCCTCCTGGAGATTCAAACCCAGCTGCTTCTCACCAGATGGGGAGGAAGCAAACCAGGGCTCTCCCCACACTTTCCCTCTTCACTTCCAGCAAGAGCAGCGATGGCAACACATCCCTGTTCCCTGCCCAGTGACCACACAATCCACCTTTGTGGGACACAGCCAATTAAAGCACTGGGTCAAGGAGGGGACATGGTGATAGCAAAACCCCGAGTGATGTAACACAGCATTTTGGTACTCTAAAGGAAGCTGTCTAAGCAGATATCTACAGAAAGCTGCTCCAGCACTCACCCAGTTTTTATCTGGTTATGAGATATTTTTCTCCTCCCCAAGAGGAAAAAGGCAAAGAGGGAGCACAAAGGGAGAGGTGGGAGGACTGCAGCAGCACGAGGGAGATGAGAAACCAGGGGCTCCCGCCTTTGATGTTTGGATGATCACGTCATTGCAATTACTACGTTGAGGGCTCTGCTGTGTCACTGGTAAATAAATCATCCAAGGAAATTAACTGTGCAGGGAACTCCCGCCACAAGTCACAGCAGGTAAAAGTGATAACAGAAATCAAAGCATTTCAAAAAGAGGAAAAGCTCCAAAAATCTAGGAAAACAAGGTAACATATTTCATATAATTTCTTTAAAAAATACAAGATCTGGGTGGGTGCCTGAATAGGAAGGATAATAGAGAGTTTAGATTCATCTACTGCTCTTGGGGAAACAAAGCCATCATTTAGTCATGTGTACTGTATTGGAGATACAGAGACGATTAAGAACTCTATAATTTGCCTTCTACAAGGAAAAGTCTGGCACATGCTTTTCTGGAGATACCTGTCCTGATACAGTACTAAAAACTCTGCAATACACTAGTTTTCCTTCACCACAGAAATACTATGTTGGCTCTTCCTCCCCTCTCCTACTATCACAACAAGTGAGGTGATCTGTAACACGTCGCGATTAGAGTTTCATACCCACCCTCCCTGCACTCCCAGCCCATGCAGCGCCAGAAATGCTTTCTAAATGCCTGCTTTGCAATTCAGAACATCCTTGAACTCCTCCATCAGCTTGGTATTTGCCTATAATCCCCTTTGGATCTAAAGTGTTTATACAGTATTACTTGCAAGATTTAACTTAAAGATTATTAATTTGGTTCTGTGATTTTTGGCTTCGTTTTTATTCGAAAGCAGCAACAGAAAGCTTAGTTTTCAGTATCTTATGGACCTTGCCTTGCATCAAAGCACTTATGAATTTGACCAACAGATTTACAGCCTTGAAGAGGACTCAGGATTTTTCTTTTTCCTAAATACACATTGGTTCTACTTTTAGCCACCTCCCCTCCCCCCCCCCTTTGTTTTAACTCACCTAGCAATGGTGGGAGCACAAGTTTTATGATCACATTCGCACTAGCTGTATCACATTTATTTTAGACCAAAATCCATCCCATTCCACTTGCAATTATTTAAGGCCCAGAGCAGGCATCCTTTCTAAGCCCAGTTACTTACACCAGCAGCCATCTACCCTGGAACCACAGCCATTGTCCTGGTTCCCGGTTCTCCCCATTGCCTAAAGAATAACCAGTTAGATCCTTGGCTGGTATAAGTCATTAGGACAGCATTAAGTTACTGCTGCTTCTCAATTACACCATCTGATGCTCTAACCCATGCTACCAAATACACAGCCTTCTCCAGATCTGCACAGGCAAAGAACCCACAGGATTTTCCGCTGCGGAGTTCAGGGACCAGGCTCAGTCTGGGCTGCTGCAGATGTGGCATCCATCTACTTCAGTGGCAAAAGCACCTGCTTCCATCGAAGGAGTATTGCCTCCCCAGCATTTCATGAATTAAGCATTAGTAAATCATTTCAATCTTGACTACTAAAAGTGACAATTTTAGCTCAACCCAACCACAGCTAATGCAGGTTTTCCTGGGAAAGTGGTTTTCTCTCAAAATCCTAGATTTCTTCCCTTTATATCCCCAGTACAATGAAGCAGGAACACCATCAGCATGAGGTTGTTCCAGTTTTGCCCAGTAACCCTGATGCTCCAGTGCTCTGAAGCAGTTAACTCACTGTGCAATTTTAATCAAAGACCATAAAAGCGTTATTTACTGGCTGAGACTGTTCACAACAAAGAAGGGAAACAGTTCCTCCCCATTTGAACATCTAATCATTGAACCTCTGCTTTCCAGTCTCCAGCAGTACCAATGGAAGTATGAGTGCTCCAATTTTGGCAGGAGCACAGATGATTGCATCTGCTGTAGCCCCAACCTTCACCGCTCCTCTGCCGCTGCTTCACACGAAGCCTTACACTTAAATGAAACCTGAAAGGCCTCAACGCTGCCTCCCAGCAAGACCCATCGGCGCACACCACATCTTCCCTGCCAGAGCTGTGTTTAAATTTGCAGCACCAGCCAGAGCAGCAAGTCTTTCCACCCACATAACCCCGCATAGTAACGCTCCTAAAAAGTAATTTATCCTCAGAACAGAGTCAAGAAAGCCTTCCCTGGCGGAAGCTTTATCGCATTGAAAGCCAACACCAGTTACATTTTCACAGCAATAAGAAAACATGATTTCATATTAGTAAGATCAGACTGCTTTACAAACATTGTTGAATCCTCACAGACTAAGCTCCAACCAAATAATGATCCTTTTCTAAAGTCTAAAAGGGTAAAATACACCTGACACAGGCAAAGTGAGGGCATTTAAGATGACTGTACACTCCTGTCCCACTAGAAACAGTGTTGGAAACTATGAGTGGGAAGCTGCCCACAGGTTTCTCCAGGTCTTCACCTGAGATGTGACACAAACCAATTCCCTTACAGCTTTACAGGGTGACGGTGTCACACTAGATTTGCGTAACGCTGACAGCACTGGAAGCACGGCTTCTGTCTTGTGCAATCGCCAGCCAGGACTTGAGGACCAGCACGACAGACACAGAGCAGCCCAGCTGCAAAACTCATTAAAAGCTCCAAGGCCCTGGGAATGGCCTTGATCTGTCTTCCCCAAAGGGACTAGTACTGCTGCAAAAAAAAAAAATGCATTATTTATAGCAGAAAATAAGGTGTCTCACTACAGCTGAGAAAGCCACTTTCAATTTAGCAGATATCTTGTTATGATGCATTATGTAAATGACATCTACATGCACACAGGCCTCTTGCCACAGTAAGAAATTTTCATCAGAAACGCTTTTTTTTCCCATTAATTTCAACAGAATCAGAGACTGAACTCTAAATCCTCTAAAAACTTGACAGATGACAGCCAAGTTTGCTTCTCTCCACCTGAATTTCCCAAAGCTCTGTGGGTGACACTCCCGTATCTGGCCACTTTCTGGTCAATGAACATGATTTGATTATGAGCCATTAATTCTTCACACAGACTGAGTCACTGGATGGCTGGTGTCCTCTGATTTGCACTCCCATAGCGTTTACAGCCGAGAATCATTCAGGGCACACACTGACAGGTGGCTGTTTTGGTGTAGTAAGTTGAATGGTTTAGAAAACTGGGCACCTATTAACCTCTCAAGGGCCTCACACAAGCTGTTTATTTTCCACCAACTTTGCAGGCACCAAGCCATAGCACTTTGCCTAGGCTAGCTGTATCGCCTCTTGTCATTAAGACTCAGATTTGTATTTTTTTTTTTTAAACACATCTGGAGAATTCAGGTCTTTACACCAGCTTTTTCAGCACTCGAGAGATGCTGCTTTCCTTAAGCACACCAACTCTCCCAAAGATTGCTTGCTCCCACAGAAGTTGGTTTATAGGCCATTC
>WHYT01015719.1:160305-188469 GCA_009806455.1 Tetrax tetrax | reverse complement strand
CCTTTGCTGGTCTAGTAAACTGTCTTTAGCTCAATCCATGAATCTTCCTTTTTTTCCCAGTTCTCTCCTCTGTCCCACCTGGGAGGGGGGAAGGGTGAGCAAGTAGCTGCATGGTACTTAGTTGCTGGCTGGGGTTAAACCACCAGACAGAAGAACCAGAGCGAGTTCCTGTCAGAACCTGGGCTGACAGGAGCCTCATGAAATTCAACAAGAACAATTGCAAAGTCTTATACCCAGATGGGAATAACCCTTGCAATGATACTGACTGGTTGAGGAGCAGCTCTGCTGAAAAGGACTGACGGATCTGGACAGAATACTGCACAGGAGCCAGCAGTGGACCCTGGCAGCAAAGCAGGTCAACTGTGTCCTGGGCTGTATGAACAGGAGCATGGTCAGTAGATTGAAGGAAGGAATTACCTTCGACTACTCACCACTTTTTGCACCACATCTAGATACCGCGTCTTTTTTTTGGTCCCCCCAATAGGAAGACGTCAGTAAACTGTAACAAGTCTGGTGGAGGGCCAAGAAGATTGTCAGGGGCTTGAGTATTTGTCATGTGGGCAGAAAGCCTGAAGGAATGGAATTGTTCAGCCTAGAGAGAACCTAATATGCTTAAAGAACTTGTAGATCTGAAAAATGCTAAGACAAGACAGAGCACCATCATGAGCTCATGGGAGGGAAGCCGCACAGGTGTTACTCCATTACATGGCATTGACTCAGCTGTGCAACCCCTGACATCCAGAAGGAGGGTTTGACTCTGCGAGTGAGACACTAACTGTGAGTACATGAGTACTTACCTCCTGACAAGTCACAAGGTCCAGAACCAATGCAAGCCTGTGCAGAATACACAACTTGTGAATGTGCATGCTTGTATGCACCAAATAAGTCAACCAGTAGAGATCCCATGCTGAACTTTTGCCCTTTCATTCATTCGCAATTAACATTTGAATTAACAGGATCGTTATTTTTATTCACTACAATCTGGAGAAGAAAAAATAAACTAGAAATATCCACTATATAGAGTAACCTGTGATCACACCAATCAATCCAGTTCACTGATTTTGCTTCATAAGATAAAAAAAATAAAATCTGTGTTCTAAATAAAGTTTAAAAAAAAAAAAACCTAAAACTATGCCCATCCCTTAAAACAGCTGCTATGCAGATGGATGTTATCACCTGCTAAGAATAATAAAATTGACTGAACAGAGGCAGATCTCAGCTTGAATCAAGAGAAAAGGGATTAAAGCACTGAGGGGAAAACAGTCAGAAGAGCAGACATTGCCTCACTGACTCTGAACAGTACCTGTAATGGGCATCATTTGGCCCCCTCCATCATGATGGAAAATCTAGTGCGCTGCTGGGAGGAGCACAGGGCCTCTCCTGATTCATTCTCCAGTCCAGAGAAACAGGTTGAAAATATGCTGAAGCAAGCCTTTTTTTTTTTTTCTTTTCTATTTTATGTAATTATTTTACGTTCTTCACAAGATAACCCACTTTAATTAACAACTTTTCTGCCTTACATTTTCAATTTCATTATCTCAAGGAGGTGCTTCCAATTGTGCAAACATTATTTCAAAGTCTAGGAAAGAGTTAACCAACTAGTGAATAACAGAAAAGTTATAAACACTTTTTCAAAATAGACATCATGGCAAAGAGCCATGCTATAATTCTGAAACTGGTAGTGTATCAAACGGCCAGTCCAGCCACCAATGACCCTGCAGAGCTGCTCTCTGCTGTCCCTTCTACCTCCATCCTACCTCTTTCTTCCCGAGAAGAACAGGAAAGGTCTAAGTGGCACCAAAATCAGACCTGGGAATAACCTAAGGAAGGAACAATTTGCCACATGTGGAACATTTCCTGGTTTATCACAATACTCCTGACTGTGTCTCCTCCAGATGAAGACATGAGTAGCTTAATGGAGCATTCCGGAATGCTGCTTCCGGAACCTAAGAGATACCAAGAGTAAGAAATATTGCCCGCTGAATGAAGTGGGAAATGTGATTTAATTCCAGGTTCCCTTACCAAGGCCTGTTTCTTAAATATCAGCTGAATTTATCCCAAGCACTGGTGTGCATAGCTCCAGTTGGATATACCATTTATTTCTTCCACAGACAGGAACCCAGGAAGCATGTCCACCTCTTTATAGATTTGTTAATTCTACCAGGTTTAGACCTAAGCTTAAGGTCTCTCTCAGTTTCTCTTCTGTCTACCTCCTAGTTTGCGTCACAGACGTGAGAACTTTTCAGTACACTGTGCTTAACTGCAGAAACTTGACCGCTGTGCAAAAAGAGCATTTAAACACATGTAATGGGCACCCCTAATAGAAGTGACTTTATTAGCAGAACCACCCTTCTTTTAGTAATTCAGTTTCACTTAACACCTGGGAGACCCCTATTATGCATCTGGTCAGAGTTCCTTCTTCCAAAGTACAAAGTGTCTTCTTAATTCACTGCTCCATTTAAAACTTGGTATCTCGAGTGCCAGAAGTCCCTGCCCACTGTATGTAATTTATGTTTTCCCTCACACCTAACAGCCTGCCCTTCAAAAAGTAGGGTGTAACCTCCGTGTACATTCACTCAACTCCTGCCTAACCTGTTTCTTGACATTTGTGCAGTCACAAGTTATGGCCTTCACATGTTACTCAATACCTGGATACTTCTTTCAAACAAACAGAGATGGTGATGTTTCTACAAATACAGTCAGTTCTCTACTTGCTAGAAATATTTGGGCAGCCTCGCTCAAGTTTTCACCTCCCCTAAAAACCCTTCATAAAGCATTCCCATGTCAGATCTGCAAAAGAATAAGCCTGATTTTAGAAATAATTTGGGCAGCCTGTGACTCTCCAGGTTGCTTTACCATGGAGGAACAGCTATTTATCTCATTTAATGAATGATGGAGACAAATATATTCAATCCACAGCAAACTCAGTTACAACTCCTACAGATGACTGTGGGAACTCTGTTCACTAAATTAACCAGCATGGGATCACCCTTTGGTACAAAATAATTTTCATGTGCGGAAGTTGCACAAAGAACATCATCCTACCTGCTTCTTCACAAAAACAAACCACTTCAGAAATTTTAACCAACATAAAACAATTTGCATATTACATTATTAGGTAACAATTCCATTTTTGTAACAGGCTACCCAAGCCTCAAAAAGTTTGGTCAACGAGCCTTTGTTAATTACTGTAAATTACTTCTCTCTATATAATAGCAATAAACTGTCTTTCCAGAAATGCATAGAAATTGAAATGGGACAAGTATGATATTATATCAGTAGCTTTTGTTTCTCTTTTTTTCTTTCTGCAGCACCATTCACTTTTTTTTTCCCCCTGTGGTCTTAAAATTATGTGATATTTCTGTTAGAATAAAGGTCCCCCTGTGTAGCACAAGAGTTTCTAATGACTGGCAAGTTATGTTGAGCACATTCACATTAGAAATAGTCTTTTTAAAAGTACTAAAATACAGCAATTAACTGTTGGAACAACTTAGGATGGTAATGGGTATCTCCAACACTGGAAACTTTCAGCTAAAGCTGCTGGTTATGAAATAGTAATTACATTAATGGAATTTCTGTGGTTCTCTGAGTAAATTAAAATAGATAATCTGAATTTATTTATCCCTAGACGGGGATATAAATCTCCAGAGTTTATCATCCTCCCTTAAAGGTCAGTAAAGCTATACTTACATTCGTTTATCCTACATATTGAAAGCTCTTACCAAACAGACTTAAAGCATGTCCAGTTTTTGTCCTTGTAGAATGAGGGCACTGAAAGCATGTACAAAACTAAATTTGACAGGGGGAGGAAAACCATTCAGACAAAGCACCAATTCTGAAATGTTTCAAATAGTTTTATTTAACAATCATATTTTACATGTCATCAGACCTAACCCCTGAAGTGCAAAATTGTTTCTGAGGTATTAAGACTGGAGGAAAACAGGCACAGTATTGGTTGTTAGGGATACCACACTACAGCACAGTGGATTTTGCAAACAACAGGCCTTTATACAGCATTTGCAAGATCAGAGAAAACAGAGAACAAGGCTGTACTTGTCTCTGGTCTTAAGAGCCAAAGAGCCCTGATCATTAGCCAGTTGTGTCACATCAATTAAAACACAGACATAGTTGACACAGGATGATGATAAATATCAATGAGGTGTTTCTAGGCCGATATGTACAGTACATGAAAAATGAAATTTAACTGCTGTATGTGTGACCAAAATCCCAACTGTCTATCCAGTCCAGCTTAATATATGTTGTGTCTACGGTGTCTACTCTAGCACCAGCATTTTTGTCTATTCTACACAGATACGCCACTGCCCTTTGCTCCTGTTTGAGGGCACCTGGTCACTCACTCCCACTTCAGATAAGTCTGATGTTTATCAAATTAACTACAGTCAACAGTACGGTATTGCTTGTGGCCTGTTATCTTTCTAGTTTCCCTCTTCCCCTCAATCCATGCAATGAAAGAGTCTAATCCATACACAAAATCCGCTAAAGAAATAAGCATTGATCTACAACTCTTCATGTAGAAAGTAAAGCCTTATCTGAGAACTGCAAAACTCATCGGGCAAAACTGGCCCTTGCAAATTAGGATATTAATGAAAGTTTTACTCAACTGACAAATTGTCATTTTGTATAAGGAAAGGTTGGGCGTTACTTTTTTGTATTAGCTTGCCTGTTCAAGGAGTCAGGGGAAAGGAATATTTTTCCCTTGGATCAGTTCCTGGGGTTAGAATCCCACTGAAGGCTGCAGATGAGGCAATTCTGTGGAGAATTAACTTTCTGCTGAACATTAGTTAGATTTAAAGCTCTCGCTGATTCTCACTCAATGATTTTGCTGGAAAAAGTTTTTTCCATCTCAAGAACTGCAGCATTGTTTCCTGGGACCAACTGGAGTTTGCCCTAGACTGTGTGACTCAAGGATATCCAGTCAAATTATGTCCTTCATATTCTATCACCATAATTCAATGGAAGATATATATATAAGGAAACATTTACAAATGAAATGCAGAATTCACTTACTCTAAGTGTCTCTGGGGTTATTTTTAGCCAAGACAGATGAAAACAAGTTCCTCCTGAGACACAACTGTTTTTCAAATTTGTGAAAAATACCATGACAAAAGAGAAGTGATCCTTATCGTAGTAGGTGTTTATAAACTTATGTTTCAGGTTTTGTATAATGGCATACTTTGAAAGGTTCTCACCAGCAGCATCTTGAGCTTTGAGACCTTACTGGGAAGCTGGAGACACGAGCTGTCTTGTTAGCACACCCATGGGCATAATGTCATACAGTCTGATCACAAACACAATTGAGATTCTCATAATTTTCTAGTATTGTTACAAATGTCACTGCTGCTTACCTACACAACAACATCTAGCAAATCTACAAGTATAGAATAGCTGGAATAGAAGCTGGATACAGCTGGAGTGTTGCCTTAATATTTTTTTAATGGAATAATATTTCATGGACAAGAAAGGCAACACCGAAGAAAAAGTGCAAGTAAATCCTCACTTTCAGTTGAAAACGGGGTTTCGGATGCCACTCAGGACTGAACTGTTGGGCCACTTTCTGTGCAGAAGAGTTAGGGAACATATGAAAAAGAAAATGCTTGTAATTCCTAGGATGACCATGCCAGAAATCAGTGCACTGGTGACTGAGTTCAGCTGGAAAGGAGGTCCATTTGGATGAGCTGCAAGGAGAATAAAAACATACAGGTAAGATCTGGTTAGAATCTCTCAGAGACAAACACTTCTGTCTTTCCATTACAACATCCTATATACAGAATAATTACAATCAAGGGACTAAAACTGCACTTCAGAATGAGTATCTGTCTACTTGGATAAAGCTTATCTAAGTGTATTTTTAAAATAGTTATTAGTTCTTTCACTACCCATCATGCTGGGGATAAAAACAGTAAGGATACTTCTAATGCGTAATTCCCTCATCTGCTAGTGAACAATCTTGACCCACGCTATTTAAGGCGAGACTGTTACTGCCCAAGAACTATCAAGGCAGAGGTATGAGGATTTGTGGCCTAACCGAGTTAATGAAAGGATTTCTCCCCTGATATCATTATCCACATCTCAATTCAAAGGGTATATAAATCCTTAGCAGACATGTCTGGCTCCAGATACCTGAGCTACTCTAAGCTTGCTTGTATGCCTTCACAGAAGGCTTCTTAACAAGCCTATCAGTTCTCAGAGAGAAGAGAGGACATACATATTTATTATTTAGTGTAGCTCAACAGGCTGTTAATGGACCGGTTCCTGGATACTGGAACACATATATCCAGCCTGTATCATCTTTTCCAGCAGGAGGGAAAAATCCATTTGAGTGGCAGGTGCTACCCAAAGCACCAATGTGTGTTTGTGTAAGAGCTGTATTTGCCATTACCAGTGCTGCAGAGTGAGGTGAAATGACAGCACAGCTTCTACGTGGGAAAGCAGACTGCTGCTTCCAGAAGCAGCCACCTGTCCTCAATATCATCAATCCCTTAACTCCTCACTAAAGCTCAAAAAATCAGCTCTGTTGATCAGGTTGCCCCCTCCTTCTCAACACTTCTGCCTTCTGACCTTGTCTTTTCTCCACTACAGCAGTAATCCCACCTTGCTCTACCTCTATGTTCTCTACTGGGACAGCAACAGGCACAGGAAAGGCTGTTCCTCTGGGAGTGAAAGAGAAGGCTGCTGCTTTCATTGGATGGGAATGAGAGATAGCAGCCATTAACACAGCAAGCTCTGTACAGCAAATAGAGAATTTGCTTTTTTAATTATTATTAATGATACTCATGGGTAGAAACACACTAGGGAACAATTCGTTATGGGAAGAACTTTGTTTCCTTGCCAGGAAAGAAAGGTAGCTGCTTTTATGTGGTCTAAGTTGAGAAAAGACGGGAACAAATAGTATTAGGGTTCAGAGGACAGGAGAGGTTGTTTGTGCCACTCGGTCCTGTTATGAACAAGTCAGAGGTGGTATAGACCACCTGACTACCTTGACCATCCTTTCTTAGGTTATTAGCTACTCCTTGTTACCAGCAGAGAACAGTAACAGACAGGCTGAAACAAGTCCTCCAAGCGCCCAAAGGAGCAGCATCTTAAAACTTAAGAGACCTGATCTCCCCTGCAGCCTATTTCCCTCATTGCCCTGGCAGAGCACAAATTCTATCCCAGCTTCTACACATGCTCTTTGTGTGGTAACATGCCAGGAGAACAGGAGCTGAAGCAGAGCTCTTCTAACTTTGAGCTGTGAACTGAGCTGGACTGCACCATACCCACCATTTTGCTGTTCTATTCCTGCATGGCATGAGCAGATTTTACTGCATAAGTCTGATTTTGCATCTGGCAGTTGCAATGTTCTGTTACCCTCAGATGCCATAGTAGCAGACTATCATTTCAATTCCACTACAAGAATTAGAAGTTGCTATGTTGGTGGGGCTGGGTACACAAATTAAACTAATTCACCAACTGCTTTCTTTATAGCATGTCAGTATCGACTCATTAAAATGACAAAAACAAGCCAAAAAGAAAAAACATTCCAGCTCAGTGCATAGATCTCAATCAAAATGGTTCATCTCCTCTGTTCCATTTCACTCAAACCCTCTTAAGTTTTGTGGAATTCTGATTAACTTACCAAGCTGCGAGTTGTTGGTTGGCGTCTCATCTGTATAAAACAAAACCGAGATACATTATATTTTACAAATACCTCTGCCTACTTTCTCCCCTCCTTGCAACACAAAAGTCAATAGTCCTAGCTTCATTTTCAAAACACATCAGCTACACTTGCAACATTAACTAGTAGCTTTTAACATCTTCAGTAGAGTAAGGACAACAACATTAATTATACGACACTGCTTCATTTTTAATGTGCGCACATCAATATGAAGTTACTTAATATTCTGTGGCAAAACCCCAAAAACACCACCTTAATGCAGGAACCTCTTAATTGAAGAGATGATCAGTTCTATTCAGTTGCTTCAATAAAAATACAACAATAAGCATGATATTATATAGAAGTCCTTTCACTGTTAATCATATTACTAGAAGATTTATATAGGAAAAAATTAACCAGAGTTTTTCAAGGAAAAAATACATCAGTGACCATAAATTATTACAAAAATACCCTTTCCCCATGCTCAATTTTCTCTTGACAGTTACACAGTGGTATTAGATTCAGGGAAACATTTGTATTTTGTCTTCAGTTTTTACTTACCATTGTCCATCTCAGAACTACATTTCTTGTCACTGTTTTTACTTTTTTGTGCAACTTGTAAACACAGCTCACGTATACATTTGTTTTGAGCAGCTCCCTTCTAAGTTAAAGTGAGACATCCATCAAAAGCTACACAATTTCACCTTCACAAGTAGATACCTACTTTGTTTCTATACACAGAGACTGAAACATTTTCTTCTCTGTATGTCTCCTGTAATGACTTATTTTAGATTAACAAACAAGAATAAAGTTTCTCTGAAAATAACAAAATGCTAGAAATAAGAGTTCAGAAATACACAGGAAAAGGACCATTACTCATTTGCAGCAGCACTATTCAGCTCCTATCAAAGTAACCGCATAAACAGCTCTGCTACCAGAACAACTGTTGGCTAGAGTAATGGGAGATCTGGCTAACTTGAGGTGCCTCTGCAGACACTGACGTGCACAGGACAGGCCCCAGGGCAGATGCAGCACCACCCTAAATGAGGAGAGTGAGGGGCTGCACATCCATGCAACTGCAGACCTAATACACAAACTATCGTGTGTCAGGCGCAGCAGGTTTGATGGGCTCTGTACAAATGTATCCGTACTAAAGCTGGACCAGAGTTATCCTTGGAAATAGTATAAGCACCGCCATGCCGCATCGCACCAGAGTAAGCCAGCACTGCACCCCAGCACTCCTTATCCAAAACCAGGTAGATTCTGTTCAAGTTCTCTCATCATCTTGCCTCTTCTCTTTCTATGACTATAGTATTCATGAACCTCACATTTTTAATGTGCATATTGTCACAATGAGAAGGGACAGTGGAAGGAAATACCAGCTCCCTCTTTCTGCTCCAGAAGGAAAAGTGAACTGCAAGTCAGATTAAGGAACTTGCCCAGTGTCACTCAGGAAATTCATGGCAGGGTTCAGAAGTGAATCTTTTTTTTTTTTTTAGGCTACTTCCCATCAAACCATCATTCTGCCAGCAGGAGTGGGATGCTCAAAAAGCATACTATGGAGATGCAGAAATATGTCTAATCTAAAAAGCTTTAGCCACCTATCTCAAGTAGAAGTCACCTAAAAAGTTATTATTTTCCTTTTCTAGTCTTATTCACGTTTTCATTAAAAAACCCCTCTGAACAGTTGTCAAGAAAGTATAAAATCATTTATCCTTTCTCTGGAGTCATTAAACGTGTATACAGAGCTTTGTTTGCTTGAAGTTATTTAGTATCTAATGGTAATTGATCAGTATCTTTTTTTTTTATTGTAAAAATAGCATTCACAGCATTTGAATCATAAGCTATATTACCTAATAGGGGTTGCTCATATTACAAGTTTTTTCTAGTTTCCTTTTCTTGCCTAAAGCAGTATTTTTCTAGCATACATGTTTGAGCAAATCTGTCATACATTTCCCACAAGTACTCATGTATGCAACTTTGAAGTTAGCGCTTTTCACTTTTTCTTGACTAATCACATAGTAGCAACTCAGTTGGGACTATATATACTGCAGGAAAAAAAATACTTATTTTCATTGCAGAAATGTTGCTTATTACAGAGGATATTTGTTCCAAAACTGGTCTCTTGCTAGACAGTTCCCTATTCTGGAGGGCCAGTTGTTCTTTTTGTATACATGGGCACAACCACTTTGCATGTAAATAAGGATTTTATTCTCAAGTGTTTCAATTATTTTTCTACGTAGGATTCAGTCCTACTCTCAGCTTCCTAAATCTAAGACTGCTGAAAACAGTTGCTTAACTGTAACTAGTTATAAATATTCGTAAACAAAATTTCTTAAATATTTTTCAAATATTTTATTTTTATTATTTTGTCAAGACCAGTCACATAAATCCTTTTCAGAGACTGCAGGTTGCATTTAGAGCTGCTTTTTTTTTTTTCTAAAAAAATCAAAAACTTTAGCAATAAAAATGGAAATCGTGGAATTTCACCCTGGGTTTTAAGGAGTGGATTTTGGCCCACTCTATTTAGAATTTACGTGTTTGTCCTATTTCTTTCTTGTAGCTGAAGGCTAAAGCATAGCACATATTAATTTTATGCAACACTTAAAAACCCACAGGTGAAGCTTGAGGAACTAGTGAAAAGAAACTGACAGTGAATATTCATTAGCTGTCCAAATCCAATTGCAACACTGAACACAGTGCCTTAAATTCCATTATCTTCAGTGAAATCTGACAAAAAAAAAAAAAGACGTCAACCCACTGAGTTTGGGCTTTCATAATGACCTTATATACATAATAGTATTCCAGTATCCCAGTGATTTTACTGGGGTAGGAAGGAAGCATGTGAGAATCAAACAAATATTAGCCCAAAATTTCTGCTAAAGACTCCAACAGTAGGGAAAAAAATACCCAAACTCATGGAGCATCCATCCTTTCTCTATGTCACTGAAAACGTGTATTAAACTGCAAAACATTTCCCCACGTTTCTGAAATTTCTGCAGTCCGTAGAAAAAGTTTGCTCATTCCTACCACTCCTTGTAATGATGGGGCCAGCAGAGATTACAGCATTGCCAGAGGTGCTCTGAGGGCTCCAAGTCGTCCTGCCACCAGCGTCTCTTCTTTCTCTGTTGCTGCAAATCTAAGCAGTTAATCAGAACAATCACGGTTTCAGAGTAGAATGGAATTATTGTACTTCTGTGCTTCCCTCTAATGTAAACTCTTTTATAAGCAATACTACATTTCTTAGCATGCATTAAATTACTTTGCCATAAAAACAGCTGCAATATTGCCTAGAAGCATATCTTATAAATGCCTTGCTTCCCATTGTATTTTGCTTCACTCCGTTTACAGAAGTACATTGCTGTTGTGTACAAGATCCATTTTAGAGTATATTAAATTTTCAATAGTTAATTTCCTAAAGCTTTGTTTACAGACAGTTTCCCCCAACAAACGTGTTTTGCTTGACTAGGGATAGACAAAATGCTACAACTCCTATTCTAGCAAGCTTCTCAAATTAAAGTTCACACATTTTCCATGGAGTTCCAAATGGCAATGACCCACATTAAAACAATCCCCAGCACTCTATTGTCTGGAATTCGCCTTTAATACCACTAACTTATCATCTGCCTTAATCTTGGGAACTCAAGTGTGCTTCAACCAAGAGCATTTCTTTAGTTCCAACTTCTTGTGAAAAACTTCAAAAGCCTCAGAATATAAATTCAATAGAACCAATGAATTATTTAAAACTGTAACATAAAGGTGCAAAATAATGTACAAAATGTCACAAGTATACTGAACTGATAGCATTTTTAAATTGTAAATAGTAAATCATTCAGTCGGAAACAATACTGCATTCTGATAGCATTGATAGAGAACACTGTGTTTATATGCTTATTTAAATGTTTCCATTTCCAAAATATATTGTTTCTGACACTCCTAAAATTAAATAATTTTTCAGTTCACATAACTTCATGAACTTCAACAAAACAGCTGTTTCCAAACTATAAGGGAAGTGGTAATAAACTGCAGGAGATGTAGGTGGTTTTTTTTTTTCACTGTCAGAAACTTTCAAATTTCCCTTTTCAGTCTAATGGCACTTAATATAGCTTTAAGTTGTCCATAAATTCTACTCTAAGATATTTCCATTCATCCACTATGACTGTGGATACCTTGTTTCTTAGATGCTATACAAAGAATATCAGCTCTGAAGCTGTCTCAGAGTTGTTACTTTTAAAGATTAAGGACCAAAAGGCAAAGAGGTCATTTCTCACATGTTCAACAACCTTTGTTTTGCAGGTCAAGTATTAGTCTATCTCTGCATGACATTATCCATTGCTCTATACTTCATCTGTTGTTTCACATTTCTTCAGACACAAAAACATTCTTACTTCAGACTCCACAAGTCACTTGTGTGTGCTATCTAAACTTCTACAGCATTTGGATGCAGAATAACTCCAGTGTGCTTATTTTATACCCAGATAATTAACAGCAACATCCGTCCACTGAAACTTACTGGCACAAGAAAGGGACAGTCATCTGCTCTGCACAGCTTTGTCACACAGTGAAGGAAGACCGTAGACATCTTCTGGTTCTTGTGCTTCACAAAGCGAAACACCTCAAAGGAAAACCGGCCCATTTGGCTCTTGCCATTTTCAATTATAGTTGTCTGCGGGTCCTTGTCACAGCTAGTTTTTGTAGAGAAGATTAAAACTAGGATGAGCAGCTGTATGATTAGCATTTTGAAGCTCTTAGCTGAGAATAAGATAACCTAAGCATCAAGTTCAGTGCTTTAGCTCCTTGGAAAAGAACACAGTGCCCTAATGTTCAACATGGGCAGCCACAATCTGCCTGCTAGGCTGCGCAGTCCTGTGCTGAAAGGCATTCCTACAAAAACATTATGTGTTGTTTTGCAACATCACAGCTATAACCAAGGTACCATTTAACTCCAGTGCCCAAAGAAACTTGAAAACCCAAGGAAACTTGAAAACTGAAGCAAAAAGTAATCAGGTATGCTAACCGATATAGGCCAGTAAGTCCAAATGCAGGCAGTATCTCTCCAGCAACCGTCACTGATAAGATTTAATCTGAGATATTGCCAAGGTGTTTTTCAAAGTTCCAATTCAAATAAATGTTATTACCAGGACTAGAAGCAGGAGCAACTATTTATCTTTAATCATTTGCCTAACTGCTTTCCTGAACTGGAGTCAATGATGTTTTATATCACTGTCATTCACCATAATGGTTCCTTTGGTAAGATAAAGGCCAGTTTAGTCATTCAGTTTGGGTGTTTATGGCATCCCTGGTAAAGGCATTTTAGATACGTGCTTCTCTACCTTTATAATTCTTACAACTTTGCACTTGCTTCTGTGTTTATATTCACAAGCAAGATAAGTCTTGACACGTTATCTGTAAGCCCAGACCTCGGTCCTCACTGCTAATATTGCTTAGACTTTCCAGGCAGTTTAGAACACCACTATTGGAGAGATTTATAACTACTTTTCAAAGGGAGGATCCACAAAACACTGGGTTTGCACAAGACCTACCTGAAAAAAAGATCATATCGAACATCATCGCTAGGATTACCAGATGGCGTGGTGTAACAGTAGTCCATCAAAACATTCCACCTGCACAGGGAGCAAAGTGATAGATGAGGGGAACTGTCAGCTTAAGAGTAGGGGTGGAGAGCGAGTGAGATAAGATT
Organism: Tetrax tetrax; assembly: GCA_009806455.1. Lineage (NCBI taxonomy): Eukaryota > Metazoa > Chordata > Aves > Otidiformes > Otididae > Tetrax > Tetrax tetrax. The sequence goes on along the minus strand of WHYT01015719.1, from coordinate 175,114 downwards.
AAAAGACAGTACATGCAAGCGTACTAACTGATAATGCAGGCTGTTACATTGAAGCTGAGTTACTGTATTTAACAGGTCATGTAAAAGTCATCCTGCATTCCCAGTATATCACCTCTTTCTTTCCAGGACTTCCAAAACTAAACAGCACAGCATAGCAGCAGAATACTATAAATCAAATCATTTGGCTTCATGCAAATCAACCACCATACCAACACACATTATATACTGCCTCTCAGAAGTCATGTCCCCACAGGCCCAGAAATTAAAATCATCCCACTTTTAAAAGCCCTAGAGTTTCTCACTTGATCTTACAGAGGCCCTTTCTTAAATAATAGCAACATAGAATTTAAAGTGTAATTCAGGGAAGCTTTCACAGTGAGGACAGCAGCAAGATATGCATTCACCATCAAGGAGCTGATACTCTCCAGCTGAGGGCAGTGACTACCAAACACAAACCATTATTTTGACATACCAAAGTCTATGACGAAAGACGGTTGCTTCTAAATCAGAAAAAATTGCAATACCAAGAGCTGAACAGCAAGCAAGACAAGAAATAACACCCTTTACAGTACCTGCCGTCAAGGTTGGTTGCTTTTACAGCTGCATATATTTTGGTTTTCAAAGGTAAACCTGCACTTGGAATAAGGAGCTGCTGGCTGTAGGTTGAATCCTGAAAAACAAACACTGCCTCAGTATATTAGAAATCCCACTGTAACAACTCATCAGCATCCCAGACTGAACATCTAATTTTTCTGACCTTTCTATATAGGACAATCATTTACTTTGTCCTCCATAAGGGAAGAAGCAAAAAGCAGTGCCAGAGCATTTGCCTAAAAGTTTGTCTGCAAAGACCAACAACACTTGACTTACCTTATCCTATGCAACTGTTTTGGAGAATCTATTTATGATTTTATGAAGTGGTTGGATTGCTGATTAAAAAAAAAAGTATAATTCATTGACATCTCAGTAAGTCTCCCAGTGCCTAAAGGCAAACGTAGCAGCTATTGTGGCTTTCTAAAAGAGGAGCTTAACTGAGTTGTTGCAGTGTGCCCTTTCCCAGGAAAGGCCGTTAAGCTTATTTGATTTAGTGGAGATAGCAATGCCACAGGCTTTTATATAGTCTAAGCTGTAGTTTTGGAGAAGAGACACATTCCATCATGCAAAATGTAATTTCTGAGAAGTCAGTTTGTTGAAGACTACAAGTAACATTTTCATTTAAATTCTAATATTTTTTTAAGTGTTTCAAGAAAGCTGTTTATAACAAATCTCTTCTATACTACTAAGTAGATATAGCTGTTTTATTGGTTTCTTGTTCAAAGGCTGAACCACCAATGTCATTTTAGCAACAATGCCATGAAACAGATCTCAGTGACAGCCATTAATCCAGCAGATCAAAATATACTTACTGGTAAAGTCACCTATGTTAAATAGGTTGCTAATCCAGAAAGCACAGGGACTCAGCATGTTGAGACCTCCTATAAGGAGGTTGAAACATTCAAAACTTAAGAGAAATTTTGTTGACTAGAACTTTGACCAGGTTCATTGTGGCAGACAAGACCAAGAGCAGCAACCGACAGCACCAAGAAGAATAAAGCACATAAATCAACGATTTTTTCACAGGAAACAATGTCAAAATTCACAGCATACCAAATATTCACTCTTGGCAGCATCAGAAGCCTTGGGACATACATGTGCACACACAGACCAGCTCTGCAACTTACACAGAGCAAGTCCTTGAAGATCCATACAAGTGAGATCAGGTAAGATTGCCTTCTTTAAAAATTATACATTTCTTTAACACATAGCTCTGTCACATTTTGCAAACTGATTGAAAAGCTTACAGCAAGTCCCTCACTATTGCATTCCATATTTGGTCTTCTTAAAAAGTAGCTTTTATTCATTTAGACAAACACACCCAGGAAGGCCTAAAAGCACATAGCCATTTAGGCTCTGTGAAAGCCCATTAAATGTTTTGCTATTAAACTATTTCTGAGGCTGTCATAACGGCTCCTCTTGTCTTTCCTAATGATAACACACACTAACATTACAAAGTAAATATAAACATCACCTTCTGATGGAAAACGGAGGTGAGCTGAGAAGATGAGGAGTCAGTGTTAGGAAATAACAGCTGAAGTTTGAAAGCATGGCTGCCTGCAGTCAAGGGCCACATCTGTACACAACTCCCCACCAACACCAAGGGTGGACAGGAGCCTCAAGGCCCCTCCCAAAACCAGGACTCTTTGGGCCCACAGCATCAGAGCTCACAAGACCATGGGTGTCCCAAGAAGCACTCCCAACCAGGCAAGACTGCTGGCAATGCACAAGCTGTCTGTGTGTACACCCCGCCCTAGGAGATGAACTGGAACAGCACGCCCATCACTTGAATCCACCAGCCTTGGCAGTATTACCCATGCTAGTGCTACTCGCTAGAGAGAGTAATAAGACTGAAATCAGAAGGATAAGACACCACCATTCACGGTCAAACTGTAAACTCACTGGAGTGCAGAGGATGAAAGCCTATCTTGTTATGTGGTATTTGAGGAAAAAAATGTACTCAGTAAAAGCGTCAACAGCATTTATAACTGTGTGCAGAACTGGGCCCTGAAAGGCAGCAATCATGGCAGTCAATGCTTCTCCTGAGAAATTTGGCTACCCTCACGCTGCCTTGTCTTTTTGGTCACAGGTTTATTTAAAAGCGAGAGAAGTATAATCTTCATTTTAACAGATTATAGGTTGTTATTTGGAACCTTGCTCTGTCAAACAAACATGACATTTTTTTAAGCATGCCTTTGGAAAATGTCCTGTTACAATATTTATAGCTCATGATGTTCAAAGCATAAAACATTGACTTTTAAATCAGTTGCATGAATTATAACTCAGCGTCATGATGGCATGAATAATAACACAAAAAAATCAGATTCATAATTTACAAAAATGTTGCTTGATAGATTGAAAAATTGATATTTAAATCAGGTATTTAAAATGTATGAATAAAAATTTTAATCAACACAAAAATATCATTTCAGGGATTAATGTTAAGCAGAGGTCCGTGCATTTTTCATGTTTTACTGTCATCATCTGTATTTACGTAGTAAAAGCTTTTACCATAATGCATATTCAAGTTAAATTATCTAAAACATATTGAAGAAGTGTTAGTCAAAAGCTTTTAAAATCATTAACACTTAAGATCTTGAAAGTCCACATAATGGGGCAACAAGTGCAGTGGGCTATATATTTGGAACAAAACCCATACCCCCTTCACTACAATTACAGATGATCAAAACACTCTGATAAGTCTTGAACATAAAAATACCCCAGCAAAAGTGCTACAGTTTATTGCTAAGGGAACAGGTCTGAAATACTTTTACAGAATTCTACAGAATACTCTCTATCAGTACAATCATAGAATGGTTAGGGTTGGAAGGGACCTTCAAAGGTCATCTAGCCCAACCCCCCTGCAAGGAGCAGGGACATCCCCCACTAGATCAGGTTGCTCAGAGCCCCCTCCAACCTGGCCTTGAATGTTTCCAGGGATGGGGCATCCACCACCTCTCTGGGCAATCTGTTCCAGTGTTCCACCACCCTCACTGTAAAAAATTTTTTCCTTGTATCAAGTGCGAATCTGCCTCCTTCTATTATAAAACCATTCCTCCTCGTCATTTCACAACAGGCCCTGCTGAAAAGTTTCTCCTCATCTCTCTTTTAAGCCCCTTGAGGTACTGAAGACTGCTATCGGGTCGCCCCGGAGCCTTCTCTTCCCCAGGCTGAACAGCCTCAACTCTCTCAGCCTATCCTCATAGGAGACATATATTAGTAATTTGTACACACAAATGCACATAAAAATAATAAATGCAAACACAAGTATGCAATCTGGAGTATAATTACTGTTAGTACAACTAATTAGTTATGTGGTACTACAACCTGAAAGTCAGAGCTGTAAATTGAGGAACTGTATAAATACAGGACAAAAAGACTGTGTGTGTTCTTTCCTGTGGGAAAGGATTAGCAAATAATGAAAATGTGTCTACATTTTACTCTGCTGTTCCAGCTTGCATCCATATAATGCAGAGATGAATTGGACTGTGTACCTGGACTTGTGCAAAGCATTTGACATTGTCCTCCACAAATTCCTTATCTCTAAATCAGAAAGACACGTATTTGACAGATGGACCACTCAGTGGATAAGGAATTGACTGGATGGCCACACTCAGAGAGTGGCGGTCAATGGCTCAGTGTCCAAGTGGAGACCAGTGACGAGTGGCATTCCTCACAGGTCGGTACAGGGACCAGTGCCGTTTAATATCTTTGTCAGCAACATGGATAGTGGGATAGAGTACACCCTCAGCAAGTTGACTGACAACACCAAGTTGCACGGTGCCATTGACACACTGGAAGGAAGGGATGCCATCCAGAGGGACCTTGACAGGCTGGAGATGTGGGCCCGTGCAAACCTCATGAAGTTCAACAAGGCCAAGTGCAAGGTCCTGCACATGGGTCGTGGCAATCCCAGGCACAAATACAGGCTGGGCACGAAATGAATTGCAAGCAGCCCCGAGGAGAAGGACTTGGGGGTGTTTGTTGATGAGAAGCTCAACATGAGCTGGCAATGTGCACTTGCAGCCCAGAAAGTCAATCACATCCTGGGCTGCATCAAAAGAAGCATGAGCAGAACGCAGATCGAGGGAGGTGATTCTCCCCCTCTGTTCTGCTCTCATGAGACCCCACCTGGAGTACTGCGTCCAGCTCAGGAGTCCCCAACATAAGAAGGACATGGACCAGTTGGAGAAGGTCCAGAGGAGGGCCACAAAGATGATAAGAGGGCTGGAGCACCTCTCCTATGAGGACAGGCTGAGAGAGTTGGGGCTGTTCAGCCTGGAGAAGAGAAGGCTCCAGGGACACCCTGTAGCAGCCTACCAGTACTTAAAGGGGGCCTATAAGGAAGCTGGAGAGGGACTTTTGCCAAGGCCATGTAGTGATAGGACAAGGGGTAATGGCTTTAAACTGAAAGAGGGTAGATTTAGATTAAAGAAGAAATTCCTCACTATGAGTGTGGATACCCCATCTCTGGAAATGTTTAGGCCAGGCTACATGGGACTTTGAGAGACCTGGTCTAGTGGAAGTTGTTCCTGTCCATGGCAGGGGGGTTGGAAATAGATGACATTTAAAGGTCCCTTCCAACCCAACCCATTCTATGATTCTATCACTAGTTTAGCCCAGCTCATACTACTGTGCTTTATACTCACATTGTAAAGCAATAAATTCAAAGTGCTGATAAATGTACCATTGTTCTCTCTTACAGAAATAGCAGCTGATGACCTACAACAGAACCAGAAATCAAAAACCATCATGAAGAAAGATATCTTATTTGTGTGTTATCATTAAAAAAAAAAAACCTCTGTTATATCACAGGAGTTAATTTATAAATTTGGGTTATACATTCAGAAATAGGAATTTATAATGGGAGCACTGACAGAACCTTAACTATGCAGAAACTAATGGACACTGTTGAAAACATGAATTAGAAAAATAACTAGCAGAGAGTCAAAGTGACAAGAAAGAATCCTCTTTTCAGGATGTACAAGGTTTACTTATGAAAATATTTTCTCTTGCACTCTATATTCACATGCTTACAAACTATTTCACAAAAAAAAAATCCTTTTTTTTCTGCTACCATTTTGTCATCAGAACACTTAAATTTTAAGAGAACTTCTAGATTATTTAAGGCTTTCTTCATAAAGGCAGCTCTTCAAAAACTATATTATCTCATACAATGATGCTACAATTTTTCTTTTTTTTGCATCACCTCTTCTTTCAGTGCTTTTTTCCTTTCTTTTCTCTTGCACAACTGAAAAACACTATGTTGACAACACTGCTATAGCATGCATATATTTAGGTACACATACATATGGGCTTACACAAACATGGAAATGAAATGCATACAAATGAAAAGCACACTTACGAAGCAAGTTGAGTATTGTTAACCAAGTACTCCAGTGGATAGCTACAGCTAAATTTGTACAGAAGCCCAGGCAAGTAGCTGATAATCGTTGGTGGGTCTGGTGTATCAATATAGCCCGAAACATTGCCTATCTGTACCACTGAGGTATTTCCATAAGCATTGATACCCCGACCTGAGGATACCTATTGAGGGAGATAGAAAATTACTATTGTTAGAAAGTTAACTGTGGAGCAAAAGATACCAAAGGACACTGATGCTGTAGCCCACAATTTACCCAGAGATACCTTCAGGAAATCCTTCAAAAGTTAATTTAGTTTAATCACATGTTGCCTCTGTTCTGTTTTTCACCTCCCAGAAATCATGCATATACTGTTCACAAGTGATAGCCCTGTTCTTAAAACACAGACCTGAGGAACATTTGAAAAAAATTGATGAATCTTTGATGGTTTTTTTTTTTTTTTTGTAGCTATTTTTTTCCCCTAAGTATTCCCAGTGTATTCATGTGACTTACTGGGAAAAGCTGAAGGAACTTTTCTGTTACAGATAAAAAAAAATATTAGCTTAAAATGAGCTTCCAAATGCCATAACAAAGTCAATACACAAGCAATTTCATTCACAGAAACAATACTCTCTCACTCTTGAGCTTTGTTTTTGACACATCAAAACTAATGTACTTTGTGGTCAGATACAAGCCAAATAGCTAAACTTTGAGTCTGTTGTTGTCTACATTATGTATCTCAATCTACATTACAAACTATGTGTAAAGAAACACTGTCAGAAATGCAAGACCTGAAAAGTAATGCAACCTTAATGCCAATGCAACCTTAATTCAGTCCCTGGATGTGTGCTAACTTCTGTTGCTTAGGCTCACAGTGTGCAGGGCCAGCAATAACATGCAGCTCTCCAGAAAGCTGAAGGACTCCCCTTCCTCCTAGGAACAGCCCAGCCTCCCTCCACCTATAGCTACTGATCTGAATAAAGGGGGTGGTTTGAAAACAGACAAATGTCACAAATTACTTTTTCAGTAGGCACATATACAATAAGGACAATTAGCATGGCACTGTAGCATTTCTTTTGTATAACTGTATTAGCAAAACAGATGCTTTCAGTAGCTTTAGAATACACAATTTCTTAAAAAGGCATTTCATTATGAAAGAAACATCCTGAGGGGCACGTGAGTTGTAACATTTTGCATTAAGTAGCACAGGATACATGGCAGGTAATTCAATTTCTCTGGTTACAGAAAAAAAAAAAGAGCTAGAAGATAGACAGAGTCAGGCACTTTGCCAACAGTATACCTAATCATTTGCTAAACGGCAGGAAAATTATGAAAATCAAATTTCCTAGGATCTATTCCTTGCCTAAAAAACACAGGCTAGAGCACTAAGGTAGTATAGCCAACTACAGGTCTGTTTAGCTTCCTCACCACCCTATCCCTCAAAAAATAAGTTGTGTCTGCTCTATTACAGACAGACCTGGGTTTTACCCGAGTTCTGCCTGAACTGTTCTTTCCTTCACTTTTATTGAAAATTATTTTGAAGGTCTTTGCTGTGAAACAGCTAAGAAAGGCATTGTATTGTACTATTCCAGTGTGGGGAATATGATAAGAAATACTCCCTGCTCCTTTATCCTCTTTGTTTGTGGCACAGCATGCATTAACTGGGAGAGGATGAGGGGTATTTTTTGGTTATATTTTTAGCAGCTGTTACTTCGTCTTTGTATTCTGTACAGCCTTATGGGGAGCTTCATGGAGAGCTTCAATTATTTGGACTTAGACTGTTCAGATTTTTTTTTTGTTTCTAAACCTCAAACTCTTACAATGATAATGAAATCGCAAGTTCAGGGAGTTTACAATGTGACCCATTCCAAAGGAACAGGAAAAAGTTACTTCCTGGCAAATTCTTCTACTGCAAGTCACGGAGGTGCTACAGCTTTTCATGGAATATGGGAAAAGAGAATCTTGAACTTCCTGAACTGTTTTTTGTTGAAATTTTAAAAGGAAACTCTGTCTGAGGCAAATAGGTCAGAGCACATTGAACATTTCAGCCTCGTTTTGCAAAATTATTAGCAACAGAAAACAGCGGGGTTATAGAAACTGGCAAGGATCAAGTGCAAGTAAGAATTCCAAATAAAACATAAGCCTTAAAAAGAATACAATTTTACACGTGTTTTTTCTAAGTTATTCATAGATACATTGATACAAATCATCACTGCTTGTACAGTTTGATATACATACAAACTCCTCTCCCATCGTTTAGAAGATTTGAGACCTGACCTCCCCCATTTGGACTGAGATAAGCTTCATTGAAGAAAATGGAATTATACCGGCACAAAACAGACTTCATAGTCAGCTCCCGGATCAGATTCTGGTTCCAACTATCACTCACAGCTAAGGATTATATTTAGTCATAAGTTGTACAAAGATGTGCATTATTCATCCATGAAACAGCAACATAAAATGTAGACACCGAAGTCACACCAACAGGCAAAACACCATAGCACAGAACAGCTGTGCACTAAGAGATCAGATCTGAACATAGAAGTCTGAATTTCAGTTCCATATCTTGACTTTTTTGTCATTAATTGAGTGTAGAGGTTAGAGAGCCTTTTTTTGTGTGTGTGTGCGTGTGTGTGTGTGTGTGTGTGTGTGTGTGTGTGTGTGTGAGAAACATTCCAAGTTTACATGAAAACTGCAGTTTGTTTCCAGGCAGTTCCACACTGAGCCGAGATCTTCCACGGAGGTGCAAGACCTTAAGGCACTTCTAGGAGAGGTGTTTACTGTGGGTTGGGCCCTCTGGCCATACTATCTCCCCTGAGACATTCAGTCACTGCCTTATTGCAGAGCCTACAATATCAGTCAATCAATCAGCAAGCCCCTCTCACGAGAGCACAGAAGTAGATAATCAGACTATAACTCTCATCTAACTCACTCTTAAAAATATTTTACTTCCACTTTTCAAGTGGGTATTTGAAAAGTTTCAGCAAAATTTGTTCAGCAAGAGTTTTAAAAATGGCCTGGAAAAGTCATTTTTCAACCCCCCAAAAAATTAAAATGAAAAATGTGCATTCTAATCAGAGGACAAATGTGTGTCCCACCACATTTTCTCATTAGCAATCAAGATTACAAATTACTGACTGTCTCTGGTTTTCTTTGATGTATGCAATATGTTGCTAGCTGGGCAAGACAATATAAACATAATCTGTAAAAGATACAATGCTGTCAAGGCCATTCACTTGATCCTACGCATAAACAGCCATGCTACAATTTGACTTTGACCTTGTCTTACCACTAAAGTGTTTCCACAGGATTCCAAAGTACTCAGATTGATGATGAAAATGACTACTGCTGGAAAGGTGTTGTTATTGATGAAACCCCTGCAGTGGGCATCCCCATGTTTCCCATTCAGTGCCAGATCTGTCTCAGAATAACCGGAGAAGAGAACTGTACAAAAATTTATCTTCATAGTAATTGTCTGTACGCCACAGAAAACATTGATATCTCGTTCAGCTGCAAGAAAAATACAGGGGAAGACATTGTAAGAAGATGTATTTCAACTAACCTCCATATAACTACTGTAGCAGTTAGTTTAGTGTTGTAAGTTCTGATCAAATCAATTTTTAGAATCCTGTTACAGTAAAATATTGGAATATAAAGGTCAGAGCTGCATTATTCTGAAGGACAGATTTGACTCTACAGCTTCACTAAAGAAAAAAAAAAAAAAATTAATATGGTAACGTAGTCTACCATGCAACAAAACCTTGATTCCAAAATTCCCCAGCAAATCATTCAGTAGCATGAACACAAATTGAAGCACTCCAGCAGAGTGGAAAACAGCAAGTGGTTAAATATTTGGAGTCTGATTAAATAGCCCCCTTCCAGAATGGAAATTTCCAGCAATTTTGAGGAACTCAGGAGGCCAAGCTCTGCCTTCCAGCCCTCTCCGGCATGAAAGTTGAGTATCTTTGAGGTTGTCTGGAGTCCTCTTTGTACAAGACCACAGTCAGGCTGTGCAGACTTTGAAGTGCAATCAACAACATATCAGAGCAATTTATTATATCTTTCAAGTTCAGGATTTTTCAAAGAACCATCAACTTTAGCTTTAATGAAAAATCAGTTGGCTCTTGAAAGACAACGATCAATTCTGCAACACGTCTTGCAATCTTTCATTCTGTACATTATGACAATACAAAAGACGTAGAAAACAGCAATTGTTACAAATGATCAATTTTTGAACAACAGCAAAAAACCATCTCGGATGAATTTGACCTTTTATTCAAAAGTTCTGAAAAATTTTATGTACTTGAATGGAAAAGCACAGGCAACAGTTTGTTTTGCTTTAGAGCTACAACTTAGCTTTTCTGTAAGCACCTCTCTGCCTATAAATGATTGGGAGGGCTACTTTGGGTTTTTCCCCTCGTGCTTTACAGAAAGACATACAGCATCGTGTTAAACACAGACATTACTCCTTTTTATAACAACTCATTTATTACATCTGCCTACAGATTAAGTGCTATTAAAAATTGCAGAACAACTTCAGTCAATACTATACCATTAAGCTTGCCAAAATGAATTGTTTCACTGCATTGTCACAACAGAGAGGAAATGAAGTCTCCATTACAATGAACTAACTCTCCCCTCATGGTACAGGAGCATGAGCAGTTTAATTTAGACAGCTTTAATAGTGGCCTTAAAACCAAAACAATCAAGTGCAGGAAAGAACAGGCTAATCTCAGTCCTGAGCTAATGTGGTGGTGAGTGTTACTGGATGTAAATTTGGGCAGAAAGGTATTGGAGGCAAGACAGGAGTTGAAGTGATTTGGTATGAAATTCTCCTGGTTTGTACATATACGTAATTCCACTAACATAACATACAAAGATCAAGAAGCAGCATGCCGTGGTATTCTCCACATGAGGACTGTTGTGATCCATTTAAGGGGTCTACTAAGGCAGAGGGTACAAAAAGGTAAATGGCAAAGTGCATCTTTACACTTATTTGGACCAATGCACAGATTGTAACAAATTGCAGGATGTAATATAAAATTAACTGAACTGCTTTATCACTTACTTCAAGCCTTTTAAAAGGCAAGATATTACTTCATCTGTTTAACCTACCATTACCACTTGCATAATTCTCATTTGACACTAAAGGAAATGAGACCATGAGTACAAAAACAACCTTTGTGCTATACAGGAGGACAAATGACCTTTCCAGACTGACCCTTTTCTGCCCACGACTTTACAAGGAAGTACTGTTGCCAAATAAGTCTACTCTGGAATTAAAAACACAATTTGTTCAGAAATTAATCTGAAACCAGGTGCAAATACATCTAATCCTCCTTTAGATGCTAAACATCTAGCTGATTTCTTGTGAATTTAGAAAGGTAAATGTTATTCCTATATATTTATAAGTTTAAACAAAAATATATTTGCATTTCTGCAGTAAAAGCTTCTGGTTTTCTGAGTAAGAGAGGAGCAACAGTTTGAAGGTTAGGTCTTCCAGCTGATGGGGCCTTAAATATAGTGACCTCTGTCACAGAGTTTCCATAGGGGCAAAAGCACTTGGCCTCTTTGTGACAGAAGGTACCTATAGTACCTTGTGTCAACAGTACTTACAGGGGTGTCGCATGCAAAAAAAGAGTAAAGCTGAAGAGATACATAAATACTACAGTAACAGAGACCATCTTGAATCAAGGATGGACTCATGGCAAGATGAGTCAAATGCTGACAACTCCACTGCCTGCTTCTGCTCTGGTCCCCTTCCACACATTGCCAAGATTCACTCCAGAGCAGACAGTGAAAAACCTGTAGAGGACAAGAGTCTGAGACAGAACACCATTGACAAAATCATTCCACTAGAAGAGGCATGCAAAGATATTTACAGTTCAAAACCAGCTTCTCTGCATGAACTTCCTCTTTGATCAAATCACTGCTTTGATAATGAATTAAAATGTATACTGTATGTGGAAAAGCTGCAATATATTCTTAGCTCCTACTAAGTTCTCAGTATGTACTTACAGCAAGAGGCCCCTGAATCAAAACTGTGCATTTCCTATCTGAAGACAGACAGACTGCTATGGCTCCATTCCCCAAAAGCTTTCTAAAAGCTATGCTTTACTGCAATGCAGAACTAAAGCATTTTTCTCCAGGCAATTATCTGAAGGACAGCAGGATCTGACCTTATTACATACTCTCTTGAACACATCTTGCTTTTGGTATAAAACGTCACAGAATTGTCAAGCTACAAAATATGAGGGTTTTTCCTTAATCTCTGCTGACTACTGCACACCTACACTCTAAAACAAACTCACAAACTGCAGAAATGAAAGTCTTGCCTGATTATTTATCATCCTATTTATGCAGCACCATCCCTGTGCAAGAGTCACCTAAGCAAAGAATGATAAAAGCACAAACAAATGAAAAATGGATGAGCTCCAAGGCTCCTTTAGGAAGGCTTAATTTCTGATCTTTGCTGAAGACAACTACTTTTCTTCACAGCATTTAAATAAAAAGAGCAGACTATTTAAAAACCCAATGGCATATCTGGTATCCACACACAACAGGCCTCAGCAAGAAAGTCCATCCTCACCCCAGGTTTCAAATTTCAGCTGAAAACAATGAAGATTTCTTATGTGAAACAAATAAGGAACAGGAAGAAAGTCTTATCCATCACCAGACTCCGTGAGCAGTATCTCAGTGTGGAAGATGCTTGTTTTGAAACATTCTCCTTTTTGACCTCTCTCACCACTCCCCTTACATTTGAACTCTGAAGGCAGCGAGGCTGACACCCTCAAAGCCACAGTCTGAGCCAAGCACTGGGGAACCAAGCATAGCCAGGGCAAGCCCCTCCTCACAGAGGCGCTCTCACCCATCTTCTGGGGTTCTTGAATCGAGAAAACAGAGCCACAGCAGCCTCACTCAGCTCCACTAGCCCCAGCCCATTACATAGCAGTCCATTTTGCATACTGAAAATATCTGCCAAGTTTTGGGACAAAATGTTTTTTCTCTGTTTTTCACCTCTATCTTAAATGTATGGCTAACAATCAGAATTATTTTTCTCTCCTAGCACTCAAAATCAGCACTAAATGTTGATTAAATTCCAGCCTTTGATTCTTTACTGCCTGAGATCACAAACAAGAGCTAGCAGGACTCAACTCTCAGCTCCTACAGGCAGTGCAGGGTGATTAGCATTTACTTGTAACCTAAACAGATTTTCTCCTGAGTCTCCAAGATTTTACAGACATGGAATCTAATATGACCCTTTTTTAATGAGGCAGAACTGCAAGTGGCCCCTAAATACCCACAATAAGAGCTAGATTCAATTCACAGATATCTCACTGCAGATAGAAAACCTTGGCACAGGGGCTGGTGAAAAAAAAAAAAAAAAAAAAAAAAAAATTACCAGAGAGACATTTTAAAGAAAGAAATTAAAGAAAGAAGAATCTAAACTCCCCTTTAGCTGTTGCAATCCTCTCAAGAAGCCTGAAACAGAAAAATAATTACATGTAAAAACTATGAAAGGTAAATCTGAGGCAGGTGGGGACAATTCACACACACTTTTGAGGTAAGCCTGTAAAACTTTTACCTAAGAAGAACAGAGTAGTTTCTTAAATACTCAGTTAAACAGTGATTTTGTCAGAGATAGAGACAGCATATTTGATCTTCTTTGCATGTCTTATTTCTCTACTCTTCATATTCACATCAATTAAATGAAAAAGGATCAAATCCACTGCTGGTCTTTATCTCAACAAAGAACCTAGCAGTGTGGTGGTAACACAGGAAACAGACTCTAGGCTTTCTGTTGACTTAAGTTTAATAAAAGAGCTGCTCCTTCCTGAAAAGAGAGGAAAAAAAAATAATCAAAACTATTATTCAGAAAACCACAACACAGAAAGGTATTAGAGCATAATACTATACTGAGAGTTCATCACTATACTGTTCAATTCAATTGCTACCTCAAACACAAGATGCGACCGAGTGAGTACTCATGGGGTTTTTTTTATTATTATTATTCTGTCCAATAAACAACTGAGGCAGGAAGGATAAGAAATGTAAGAGACTAAAAACATTCTTTATCTCAGTAAAGCCTGATACACATGCCACTAAGACTGAAGTTTAATTTCTATTTCTCATTGTATTAACAGCTACGGACATTTGATGTCCCCCGAAACGACTCAATTCCCATTTTCTCAGAAGCTTGAGTGTACATCATATATAGATACATCCCATTGCTTCACCTGTCCCTAACCAAGTACTTAACATTGAAATCAGGAACTGAATTTTGCAATCAACTTCATTTTGCTCAAGAATAGATATATATATTTTTTCTTTCACTAAAAGGACATAATTGTATTCTCTTACTCAGATAAAACATGAAAGAAAACCCAGTTAGAAGTTTCAGACTCTTAAATCTACAGAGAACATTTCCAACAATGCGACCTCTAATTAATTTATTGGACAGGACAGAGCTCTGGCAAAAGCAGGTCAAACCACACTGAGGTGAGCAGAGTTGTATTCATTACTACTGAATGAATTTGACCTGAATTGGCTGAATTTGACCCATCGCGTAATTAAGAAGAAAGTGAAGTGCAACATTAGAAGAGTTTCATTGTTCCTGATATAGTTAACACTCACTTAATGCAGAGTCCTAACCTCAGGCTTCAGACAGATTTAAAGTTCTGTATTTAAAAATAAGCACTGCTTTCAACCACGACAATGAAGAAGCCATTAGAAAAAAGTCTATTAAACACTTACCAGGAAACCTGCTATGGAGGTTAGCATCACAGTTGTATCCATTGAACTGAGCAGTCACTGAAAGTACTTTAATCGTCAGCAGGAGCAGTAACCATACC
>WHYT01015719.1:106737-160285 GCA_009806455.1 Tetrax tetrax | reverse complement strand
AAAACTATGAAAGGTAAATCTGAGGCAGGTGGGGACAATTCACACACACTTTTGAGGTAAGCCTGTAAAACTTTTACCTAAGAAGAACAGAGTAGTTTCTTAAATACTCAGTTAAACAGTGATTTTTGTCAGAGATAGAGACAGCATATTTGATCTTCTTTGCATGTCTTATTTCTCTACTCTTCATATTCACATCAATTAAATGAAAAAGGATCAAATCCACTGCTGGTCTTTATCTCAACAAAGAACCTAGCAGTGTGGTGGTAACACAGGAAACAGACTCTAGGCTTTCTGTTGACTTAAGTTTAATAAAAGAGCTGCTCCTTCCTGAAAAGAGAGGAAAAAAAAATAATCAAAACTATTACTCAGAAAACCACAACACAGAAAGGTATTAGAGCATAATACTATACTGAGAGTTCATCACTATACTGTTCAATTCAATTGCTACCTCAAACACAAGATGCGACCGAGTGAGTACTCATGGTTTTTTTTTATTATTATTATTCTGTCCAATAAACAACTGAGGCAGGAAGGATAAGAAATGTAAGAGACTAAAAACATTCTTTATCTCAGTAAAGCCTGATACACATGCCACTAAGACTGAAGTCTATATATATATATATATATATATTTTTTTTTCTTTCACTAAAAGGACATAATTGTATTCTCTTACTCAGATAAAACATGAAAGAAAACCCAGTTAGAAGTTTCAGACTCTTAAATCTACAGAGAACATTTCCAACAATGTGACCTCTAATTAATTTATTGGACAGGACAGAGCTCTGGCAAAAGCAGGTCAAACCACACTGAGGTGAGCAGAGTTGTATTCATTACTACTGAATGAATTTGACCTGAATTGGCTGAATTTGACCCATCGCGTAATTAAGAAGAAAGTGAAGTGCAACATTAGAAGAGTTTCATTGTTCCTGAGACAGTTAACACTCACTTAATGCAGAGTCCTAACCTCAGGCTTCAGACAGATTTAAAGTTCTGTATTTAAAAATAAGCTCCGCTTTCAACCACGACAATGAAGAAGCTATTAGAAAAAAGTCTATTAAACACTTACCAGGAAACCTGCTATGGAGGTTAGCATCACAGTTGTATCCATTGAACTGAGCAGTCACTGAAAGTACTTTAATCGTCAGCAGGAGCAGTAACCATACCTGTTCCATTGCAAAACCTAGCAAAACAGGAGGTCATTATTACACACATCTGTTCATTGCGTTAAAGATGCTTACTGCAGGCATTTCACCACTCAGGAGGTGATGGTCTCCAGCAAAGGAACTGAGGATAAAGCTTACAAGCTTTTGGGAAGGAGGTTGCAGGCAGCAAGGCCCGTTTCTCTACTTTTAAGTAATGTGTAATTTCTATTAACTTCTACAGCTTTTAATCATGACTTGTGGCAAAAAAAAAGGTACTCAAAGATGGTATCAAATAAAAGGGAAAAAAAAAATCCCTAAAAGATATTGATTAGGATTGCTTAAACATTTAAACTCCAACAGCTTTTTTGACATTTCAGTATGAAAATTATTTGAGAAAGGTATCTTAAAGCAATAGTTTTATTTTAGCCAAGTCCTTGAAAATCATACAGATAAACTGCTTGCTGAGCAATTCTCAGACTCAAGGTCCAAGAATAAAAATCAGTTCATATCTATTTGCCAAAAATCTGTTCTTTGAAGCATGCATGCAATTGCATTGAGCTTACATACAGAGTTGGCACAGACACTTGCTTCTACTTGAATTGTATCTGGCAACCAGACTAGAGATTAGAACACATGAATTTCTAGCATCTTGAGTAATTATTCCTCTTAGAAGGAAAACTCCAAGGTGTAATACCTGGGGTATTTAGCACTACCAAAAAAAAATAAACATTTTTTGTCTATGAATCCAAGTGTTACTGATTTTTTGTTATTATTTATAAGATGTTGTGATCCTAGAAAATGTCTCTGCTGATGTGGACCTCAAATGCAGCGATGCTCTCCATTTGCTTACACAGGAACTGAGCAATTCAAAGATCTAGGAGGTTTGCTTTCTCTAAGACTATAGATACAGAGATACTGATCATCACCTTTCTCCAAGTGGACATCAATGAACATTTGCAAACACCATAGGTGCAGCACACCTAAATGTATCTGTATCTAGCATGGGAAGTGGCTGCCATGCATTGCTGAGAAGGGCTGGCAACAGCACACAGAGAGAACATTTGAGACAAACCCTAATTCTTCATTGGACCTTTCATGGCTACACAGCAGACTGAGCTAAAGTCTACTCAAGTTAATAGAAAGGCTTCTGCTGTCAGGCTCACAGAATATAGAAACCTGGGATTTAAAGCCTTGTGTTGAGAGACCCATAGAGGACGCCCCTCAGTGTTCTTTGTTGGCAAACAAATTATAACAAAAAACTGAAAGAAAACCTACTAAAAAGTCAAAGGCATGTCCAAATGTCCAGTCATTCACTCCTGTGTAATTCTTCTTGGAAGTAAATGGAATAAAAATGGAGAATTGGAAATATCAGCTTCCTGCTAAGCATGCATGTTTTGTAAGTCAAGTATAACTTTCACTATCATATCCAAAAACAGTTTTGTTAGCAAGTTCTGCACAACTTCCTAAAGGTGTGACCTATAGCAATAATGCAACCTCCTTTTAGTTTGAGGTGGATACAAAACTCTAAATGAAAGCACTCTTTGACCCTCTACTCCTTTTCCACTAGATTTCTGTGGAGGTTGGTGGTACTTGCAGCTAATGCTGATGAAGAATTGTGAAAATATAAGAAAGAAAATAAAATTCCTTACTGGGTTGCTATGAAACCTCTATATTTTCATGATCTCTTCACCCTCTCCATTACTCTCCGATGGAGAAGTAAGGTGGTGGTTTGTTTGTTTACTATGAAAATTCATACTTTACTTTTAAAGAAACATTTTTTTTTTTTCCTTCAGAAAATTGGCATTTCTCCAGTATACTGGAGCCTTACCTCTGCTCATACAACAGTTACATCGATAAAACAGCTATTACTGTTCTGTTTATACGAGCCGGTTCCTGATGTCTATTACAATGGTATCAATCAAGGGCAATTTACCAAGATCTAAATTTGACTTCAATTTTCTAACTGCCACAGTATTTTTTGCTACAAAAAAAAAAAAAACCTGTTTGAAAAGAATTTAATGAAAGTTGACACTGACAAAGCTGCAGCTATTATTTTAGATGAAAAGCAGAACTTACACGAAATTCTAGAATTTTAATTATTAAACTTAACTTCTGCTGCTGTGTTTCAGAGGAAGGAGAGATGATTGCTATGGAATAAAGCTGAATTAAGACATTAAGTATTTATAGCATTAGCTCTCTAGCCGTATTCAGAAAAAGTCAGATTTTAACACAACCAATAATGTCCTACTTGCTTTCTGGCTATTGACTCATCTGCATATGGATCAACATGCAGATCTGCATCACCAGTTGAGCTGACTGCTGCTGACTTCAGTTAAATAAGTTATGAACATGTGTTATTTTTCCTTTCTCAAGACTTGTAGGACCAGAAAGCACCCTGAGAGGCCAACCTCACCTATCCGCCTACCTCAGCAAGAGTCAAGGCAGCCATTCTTGCTTTTCCAGCCTGTTCTTAAAGGCCTCTAGCAATTTATTTCTCAACAGAAATTTCTAAAACTTTAGTCTCCCAAATGAATAAGGCATCCAAACCAAAAGTTTTTTAGTGTACTTATACTGCTGAACCTCTCATCCAATTAAAGAAGCATAAAAGTTTTATCAAAATAGTAACAGGAACATCATTATCTTACTTCTTGTACACGAATACGAAATAAAAATTCCATGTATTAAAAAAAAGGAAGGTAATATGCAAGTATCAGGAATAAAGTGATTTATAATCCAAGAGTCAACAAATTCATGTGGAAGATATTTGTCTTTTTTCTTTAACTTAGAATGCAATTCTTTAAGCCTTTTTTTTTGAGAAATACAGCTTTTGGTGCTTTCCAAAAACAGTGCTTCTTTGGTCTAGTAGCAAACATATTTGGCTGGTAAGACGACTTTCATTATTCCAAAGATGCCAACTCATACTGGATCTCTTCCAAGGATCTCTTCCTAACAAGGCCCAGTACTTTCTATTTAGCAAGGGAACCGTTCTTGCCCTTGACTTGGGGGTGAAAGTAAAAGAAAAAAGAAAAATCCCTGTGCAAGATTTCCATTAACATGAAAAGAAGTTCACATGATAATTATCTTAAGCATTACTAGAACAAAAGAGCTTTAAAGGCCAGATATAGTCAAAGAGACAGTCAGAGATTTAAAGACCAACCAAACATGATTAATTAAATCATTTCAGTGACCCCGAGGTTCACATAGATTTCCAAAACAATCAATTCAAAAGAAAAATAGCCCAAGATATCCAGGTTTCAACGTACTAAAATTAGAGTAAACTTACATAATGCTGAAATAATCAAGGTATGAATCTCTGCTGAACCAGAGTTGTCTAGATATTCAGCACTGAGTCACGACTGCAGGTTTTACCGTTCTATGCTGCATATCATTGAAGAGTACAAAGAGGTAAGAGTTACAACACGCAGTCACAATCTCAGTCCTCAATTTAAGTGTTACCATTTTAGAAAGCCTTTATTCCTGCTTACATAAAGTTCATGTCAGAAAACGCACACAAAATTTCAAAGTAAAGATGTTTATGATTTAAGCAAAAGCCATTTTGCAGTCAATTTAGTAATTTAGGTTCCACAGAGAAGCAGTGGTCTGACCTACCTAGATTTCCTCTCTTATCACTTGACATTCATTTCTCTTCTTCACCATTCTCTCTAAAAAGATCTTTACAAAATTTCCATTTCAGCATTCACTGATTCAGCCCTACATTTTTATTAAAATTCATTTGTGAGACAGTTCTGACTTCTGAGTATGTTACTTATTTCAAATATTCATCCTGTATTTTATGAGAACATCCTATAATCTACTATTTGTTCTCTTTTTCATTTGTAAAGTGTGGTAGTTCTGCAAAATAATATGGTGATCTTTATGCCTTCTGACTGGATAGATCTTTCAAAAAGAGTTATAATAATGAAAACTTCTGAAAGAAAATTATAGATGTGATAAGCACATAATAAAGCTGGTGGAACATTTATAAGTGTTTTCATACATATCTAGTAACTGCTTAAATGCTCTCTAGTATTGTATATTAGGTCTCTACAAGAAATGGAATAGAAAAATTACTACTTTTACTCATAAAAAATATTTTCAAGTTATCATTATATAGTTCAATTAGTACTTCTCATTGTCTTTGTCATGACGAAATAGTTCCTTGTTATTTTAGTTTAAATTCACCTTACTGCCACATTTGCTTTTGCATCTGCACTCAAGTTCTGAAAGTTGTGAAGTATGTTAACTGTACCAGCTGTCAGATCTTTCAGACCGCCTTACTTCTAGACATGCAGCAGGTCATTTGCCATAATTTAAAAATAACCCAGTGAATAAATAAAAAAATAAAAAAAAAAAAAAAAAACCACACCACCAAAAAACCCTCCAAACAACCAAAAACCACAAAAAACAGAAGAATACCTCTCTACCTCAAGTTCTTCAGTGGAATCGTCTCTTAACTTACACATCCCATTGTTACAAATTATCCAGATCGTGTTTTCACTATTGCCTTCCATTTCTTCTCCTTGGCTCTTCTAATGCAGATAAAATCGGACTTGGTTCTTTACAGTATCTGTTTTCAAGACAAGCCTACCAAATGGTGGTAATTCCCTTTTTTCAAAAGGATTGTTACAGGGAGAAAAAGGCACCTGAGACACAAAGAACTAAGACACATTTTAACCATAAAATTTTCCTGTTTGTGGATAATGTTTGGTGCCGAGATTTTGAAACACAGTATTTCTCTTCTTACAGATTTATCTGATTTCTGACACCAAGCAAAACTTGCAAAGTTGGAAAAAAATACATATGCAGACATGCACACACACACATATATACATGATAAATACATAGACACAGAGGCACATACATATGTCTCAAAGGTCAGCAGTTTCCTAAACAGAGGACTAAAGCTGATAACAGAGCTAAATCTCTGAAGGGACTATGTTCCTAAAATTACAGTATTTCAGGGCACACAGCACAGAAATAAAACAAATGTAATAATTTAACATATAGGAGGAAATAATAAAACTAAGAACAGAGATCAGTGCACCCCAGAATGTACAACAGCAGTTGATTTTTTTTTTTTCCCCATAAAATGAGAAATAGTTTTGTTTTAAATAGGTGAACTAATCTCTCTCGTAGCTATTCAGAACAAAAAGAGCAGTTGCGGACTACGGAATAAAGAGCATGCATTAAACACCTAGACATAGTCAGGCACAGAGTTGCCTTCAGCATTAATTATTTGGTACTAGAACAACCTGTGTTTCCTAGTGACTTCCACTCAATTCTTGAGATTTAAAAACAAGTGTAATGGATTAGCTCCATACGACATCAGCTTTGTAATTAAACTTTGAGTCAAAGCTTGGAGCCTCTCCTTAAACTTCCACCAGAACCAAACAGGAGCTTTGCCTGATGCAGATAACCATAGCTCAATGACAAGATGTTTTGTGAATCAAACAAGTGCCTACAGTGACCAAGGAAAATGAGAGTATGGAATACATTTTTGCACAGGTTTTTTTTTTTAAACAATATACAAAGCTTTTGCTTTGGTTCTAAAGTTTTAAAAATTCTGGCATATTTTCTGGTCCTTTTAGAATAATCTCTTTCACAGGATAAAAAAAAGACAAAGAGACTGAGAAATAGGCATTAATTTTACACAAAAAGGAAGCCACACCAAAATCACTGGACTTTAATCTGAAAGACTTCAAATTTTGACCAGCACACTACATGGGCAACTGAAACTCAAAACCGCAAAATATTTTTATGGAAGCAATCCATAGCTTGCTTACAAACTGAAGTGAAATAAACATTTTAAACCCTGCTGAACACCACAAGGCTGAAAATCTAGATCTGGTTCCCCAAGACACAGCTCTTTCTTTTTTGTGAATCTTATTACTGGTAGTAAGAATTCAATGTGTATGTTGGGTAAATAAATAGAAGCCTTACAGTCATGCAGTGCTCTTCAACATATAAAAAGAGCAAAAGGTGTGCTTAAAGAGATACACATTAGCATAGGTCCATCTGGAGCTTCATCTCAGCCTTGGAAAGGCAAAACTCCAGTTGAGACTGGTTCTTTTGCCTTTCTAAAGACTAGGGAAATTTAATCAGTGTACTATACTGCTAATAAGCTGTAAAAAGGGATCTCTACATTCAAAACATTCATAATAATCTTTTAAACATTGTACTTTATTATACATGTCTATCTTCATTGTTACAACAAATCCTTGGATGCACTGAGATTTTTTAATCTGCTCTGAAAGGAAACCAAGTTAACTGCATATTTACAAGGTAAGAAGAAAAACAGTGATCAAACAAAGAATATGACTATATTAAATATTTCCAAGAGATTTATACAAAATAGCACAATACCTGCTTGCAAAGAGACAGGCTATTAGGGAAATACAGATACTGAAGTATAAAAAAATTGAACAATTATTTGTTGAATAAACCGGAGATCTTGACTTACTAGATCTATTTAAACTTATTCAGTTAAGACTGTTGAAGTCATGGAATAAACTATTTACCTGCTATTTCATGCTAAATATCAGTTATTCTATCTTCTCCTACATCCACTAGCGAAATACTAATATTCTTCAAATGTGCTACCTTCCCCCTATCCCATCCCATATTACTCTTACGGTAGTTACGCATAATGATGGAATAGTTGGATTTTACTTTACACATTGCAGAATACTTGCTTTGCTGTCCCACAAAGATGACTTAAATAGGATATTTAGATCTTTCTTCTTCATTTTCTGATATTTATTTTAACCACCTAAGGAAATGCTAGTGTTTTCCAAATCATGCTCATCCTGTCCCATCATACAGTAAAAGTACCTAAATATATATCTGAGATAAGCTAAGAATTCTGTGTTTGAAATGATGTTTCCAGTTCCATAGTTCTCAGATGCCTTAATAAAATGTGAAAATACAAATAAGCTTAAAGTTCCAGATATAAAAACACACAAAATCATATCTCCCTGAGTCTCACAGAAAATATGGATTTTCATTCTGTTCTTCCAGCCTGCATGAATTAACCACTGTTTCCCCCTGGACATTCATGCAGATAGGAAATGCAGAACATTGCCAGTGAGAGCAGATTTGAGAGGAAAATGGCTCTGTAGGAAGTTATTTATGGTCAGTGATTTGGCCCTGAATTAAAGAATTTTGGACAAATTCTCTTCTCACTCTCACACTCTTCATATTGTCTACTGCATCAGAAAAAAAAAATTAACTTCAGCAAGACACCTCAGAAAAAGGAAATATATCAGTATAAGATTTGGAGACTATGGTAGGGATCTGAAAAGACCATTTTAGCCTAAATTTGGAGGTTCTTGACAAAGCAAGACCTCCTTTTAATCATTGAAGTCCACATAATTTAACTTTTTTGCGCTTAGTTCTGCATTTCTTTAATCTTGTGTGTTAGAAGTTAGATACTTTCATGCAACTTAGGTGGATCCAACAAGAAATGCCAAGAATATAAACCTATTAAAACCAAAGAGATTTCCTATTAAAAGTCACTGCACATCTGACTCAGACCATAAAACTAAAAATAATTTTGTATTTTCAAGTTCTCACTTCAGCTACAAAATATCATAAAAAAGGAAAAATTCTGTAGTTAAAACTGCCTGATTACAAAACAAGGACCATCAAATAACCATCGGTCATGCCACACCCACCTACAGACTGGCTACTACATATATAAGTATATGTGATGAACGTGATGAATGCTACTACGGTGTTTTTAAGACATTGGCTAATTAATCCAATACTGGGGAAAAAAATGGGCCAATTTTGCTCTCCTGCAGCTCTTTTACATTGTGTTCCTCTTTCACTTTTAGTGGAGACATTGCAATTTGAAAAGCACAGAGACTAAAGTGAGCCCAGGATCATGTTGGACTGAAACACAGAAGCAACAGTCACGTCGAGTTCCCTGTACAGGGGATGTACAAAGAATGTACCTAAATCCTGGAATGAAGAGGTTGTTCCTAGACTGAAATACATTCTCAACACATGCAAATTCAGTCTACAGATTTCCTTCTCAGAACACTGATCATTACGGGCATTTCATCAGCTAGCAAATTTACAGAGACTATCAAATCATTTGATATAGCCCACTGAAGAGTCATCGCATGCTGATGGCCTTCAGTTGCCTCTAACCATGGTCTGGATTCAAGTACACTGATCAAGTGATGAGACACTTTTAATCCTATTGCCTGCCCCCAGAGCCCTGTGGTCACATGGGCAGATAAAGATCTAAATGAGTATCGTTCTACTTAATTACTCTTTTTACACTTTTGAAGAGAGCAATATGAATATAAATCTTGAGTAAATAATGCTTGATGTCACTAGCAAGTAAATTATACTGTAGCCATCTGTTTGCAGTTTGAAAAGTTACCAGTAAAATAAGTCTTCCCTGACAAAAAGCAGCAACAGTTTATGCTATCATGATGACTTCAATTTCCTTACTTTTAGGAACAGAAATTAAGCAGTAAAGCTGTAGAATACTGCTGCACTACAGTACAGCCTTATCTAATCCTTAAAAGTTAAATAAATTTGCAGTAAAAAATGCTGCTAATATCTCAGTCTAAGAAAGTATGTAATACCACAGATTTCATAAACGCTGAGAAATCAGGAAGCACTTATACTGATTTATATTGTAAAAGAACACGGAAAATAATTTCTATTGTGAAATACGAAAGACTCATTTATGGATATTTCTTTCACCATGTTTCAATTCCCTCTCATAACCATTTTGGACTTAACAGCTGAATTAATTTTCAAAACATCCTCTAAAACAAGCCTGAGGAATACTGCTCAAGGCCTAGCTGAAAGCAATGTCACGCATTGATAAAAACATTCTTTGAACAGGAGCGTGTAGGCAGTGCCAACACTCCTATCTTCTGCTGCTCTTAAACCATGACAAAGTTTCCCCTTACAGTACAAAAAGCAATTACAGTAACTATGTCAATTTGGACTGTATCAGTTCATCAGCTTAACTGAAGACTTGATTTCAAATCCCCGCTATCTTCATTCAAGAATATATTGTCATTATTATTACTTTAAAGATAAACAAAGGTGCTGCAATTATCATGTCCAGTCACCTTTGTTACGAGAGACAATATAATTTCCAATCAGCGAAGCCATGTCATTTGACTGCAGTGAAGTCAGATAACAAGTCTCGCTTATCAAAATTTTCTTCCATCAATGCAATGATTGTGGGAACAGGGTGACTGACACCAGAAGCTGGATAACACTGTCTCCTTCAAGCAATTGATTGTCTCCTTTCTGAAAACAAAATTAGTGGGTTTGACATACATTGATACCCTCAGCACTGCAAGGGTTTTGCAACCTTCCTCCCCTCACATTATTAGCGTGAGTCTGGCCTTGGTACCTTTAGGTAAAAGTTAAGTTGCAAAAAATATATTTCCTCTTTTCACAGTTGGATGCTAATTTGCATTCCTATTTTCATTAGCCATTCCCTGCGTACTTCTCTGACAAACTCCCACTGAGACTTCCCAGTGAGGTTAAATTCCTCTGACAGGTGATAATATAAGATTTTTCTTTAAAAAGTAACGAATAATTTGACATTCACCAATATTTTTAGTAAGTTCTAGTTGGCTGACATGGTGGGCACTTACCCAAATTCCCTGTAGCTGTTGAGTCAGCTGTACTCCATGTATCCTGTGCTCCTGCATGTGATCAAGTGTTCAACTCCTCTGCCCTGCAGAACTTTTTCAGAAAATACTCCGAGCCTGTGGATGGGGGTAAAGAAACACTCATTATGAAAATTCTTTTTTAAAATAGGTCTGTGCTTTAGATGGGAAAATTTGACAGGTCTCAGAATACTTTACAAGTCTGTTCATCATCAGACTGAAACCTGAGCAGGATCTTTATGGTGGCTTTTTTCAATCCTCTGTCTCTTTTTTTTCTTGCAGCCTTTTGATCTGCTTCTCTCCACTTGTATGAAGATCTCCAGAGGACCATGTGGGGCAAACAATCGACCTGAAGAAATTATTCTGTCATCAGCTTGTTGAGGGAAAACCTTGTATGCCTAAAAAGAGGGGTGGGAGGAAGGAGAGAGATTGAAGCACTGAGATAGGATCAGTAACTAAGCTGCAAGGTTATGAATGTCCCGTTGTGTGTTGTGAGAAGTGTATTTCTTTCAATTCTGGGCTAAATTCATAGTACTAAACAAAACAAAAGCAAAAAGAGCGACATTTCACGCTGTGATGAAAATGTGATATAGGGGTGTCATCATGAATACAGGTGTCAACAGAATGATAATTACCAACAGGACATCAATGAACACAAAGCCAAGGGCACACAAAGGCAAAGATCAAGCTGCTAGAAACCAAACCTGCTTCATAATATCTACTCCTCTATCTCTGGGATTTGGAGGAGGTGGAGAAGAGATGTTTAACTCCCTTTTGTTGCATTAGGTTTTTTTTCCTCCTGCCTCCTTTCATCCCTCCCTTCAACTTCTGTTGCAACCATCTATGTTTGGAAGCTTTCCTTACACCTTTGGCCAGGGAGAACAGTAGTTTATAAGCTTTGGCACCACAGAGAAAGCTTTGAGGTGCCTGGATTTGTTGGGGCTTCGGGTGGTTTTTAGAACAGAGAAGCCCTACTTCTGTCATGCTTTCGCTTTGGCCAGCTCCTCTTAAACATCAAAGTGCTGTAGAGCACACTGTGCAAACTCACAGTGACCCAGGCAGACCCCAAAGAGTAGCCATGGCAGAACCAGCAACAACACGATGCACTAACACCTCTCCCCGCTCATGGTCCGGGCACTGACAGAGGAAACAGATTTCCCTTTTAACATGGAAGCATCCTACAGAGGCACAGGCCTTTGCGAAGGAGCTCTTGGAGGAACTCCAGAGGGCTCCCGGTTCTGCCTGCTCTCAGTTTCTCCAGAGGTAGCGGGATGCTCCCCTGCCCTTTCCTGAGCTATCCGCAACCAGTCACATCCACATATGGGACATTAGTGGCCTTGTCCCCCAGTGGCACTGCACACAGCTCCAGCACAGCTGGGGAAGATCTGTTTCACCTTCCTCCCAGAGCTGAAAGGTGTTGTTAGCCCCTGCACACACAAACCTTCCGCTCTGCACCAGGGAATGGCAGACCCCCACCTGGCCACTCCAGACTCAGCAAGGAGAGCCCAGCACTGACCCCTTAACTCAGGCAGCCAGAGCTTTTTACTGTTCCCAGCAAGAGTATTGCTCTAGAAGAGATCCAGTCTGAGAGAGTTATACTTTGAAGTCATCAGGCACCAAGGGCTCTCTAATTCTGCAAATTTCTAGTCCTTTATTTACACAAATACCCTATAATATGATTGCTGCTTTGGCTGAGTGAGGACTCATACTAAAGCCAACCTTATAATATTAATAACATAACACAGTTTGGACTAGGGTAGCCTTGAACTAGTAAAAAGATAAACCAACAGGTATGCAGCAATGACACATTCTGGTCTTTTACTTCATTTTAAGTGTTTAGACAGGGATGATATCTCATCACAGAAATCTACAATGAAATATCTCTACTTAATACCAGTTTCACAAACAAGAGTGTTTAAAACACAGTCTACCCTTGAGTAGGTTTCCAAAACAGGAATCTCTATTTATTTTATTATTTCTTAAGAATCTTATAATATCAAAAGTCATCCCTTGCCTTTTGGTCTTCAGATGAGATTATTAAAAACATCAAATCATCTTAAGACACTATGTGCAATTTCTGTTTCCACTGACAGCAAGTACAGCTTCTGCAACATTTGCTTTTCTTCCGTCCCCAGGGATATACACACAATGAAATCCTGGCCCAACATCCCAGATGTTATTCCATCTTTCTCTTGCTGCAGACTATGCTTTTCAATAAATAAAAGAGACAAAGCACCAGGCTGCAGGGCAAGTCCTTGTAACCTGAGACTCACCCAAGAAGCTGGCCATCTCATCTCATCAGCTGTGCCCAGAGGAGAGGTGGCCATGCACTTCTGAGAGACCCAGCTCTCCCCACAAGCCATAGGAGCAGCTTGGCTGAGGTGAACGCACTTCCAAATGGACACATGTGTGAGCGGAAGCGGGCTAAAAGCCAGCTGGGCAGCACAGCACAGCTCACAGCGGCTGCATCATAGCCCTCAGTCGCCAGCAAGATTAGCTTTCATCCCAGAACATCACATCATGTACCCCTATAAAAATTATTGTTGACGTACCCCTCTCTCACCATATGCTTCTCAGGGAAAGAGCAATTTGACCAACCATCCCAACCTAGGAGTGCAGCAGTTCCCCCCTCAATCTATTAAAACTCCATAAGCAAGGGGGGAAACGGCTCCAATGTGCTCTATCAGTAATTAACTGTTCTTATTTATAGAAAACAAATAATCAACAAATCTCTGCGTTTCGTAGAAACAGGCACTTCACTGCTATCACACTGTACTTATAAGCGATCTGAAACGATATGTCACATGCCCCAAAAAATCCAAGGTTCTGTTTCAAGTTCTCTATAAACAATAGAAAATCTGGTAATTCCACTGCTGTGTTCTCTACTTTTTACATTTAAAATAAATCATTGAATTCATTAACATGGAAAAATAAAACAAACCTGAGTATTTCACCATTAATCCTTGAAAGCACATGTCCCTATTTGATTCTGTAATCTTACACAGTTTATTTGTAAATAAATCGTTTTCACTCTGTATAATGCACAACAGTTTTGCAAGCTTTCAGTATGATTTCAAGCAGTTATTCTGGTCAGAACAAGTATAAGATCACAGTGCTATGAATATATCCCATATAAAGCTTTCCAGATGTACCTCATTATGACTAAAAGACATCTTGCTTATTTCCAAATTAAAAGTCTGTCTCCATCCCACAAATCCCTCTGCTTATCTTACTAGTTTGTGTATTGAGATCAGACAAGCTGATTTTTCCAAATACTAATTTTAGAGGAATTTCAGACAAAGTCTTATTACAAGTTTCAGAAATTAGCATCAAAGGAGCTTTCTCTTTTCATAGAGAAAGATACAATGCATAAGCAAAACCATTTCTTCTCCCCTCTCCTCCAGGATTTGGAAAGCCTCTGCTCACCCAATATTTGCTGCCAACATCTACGTACCTTTGAGAAGACAGAGTGGCTGCGATAGAACAAAAAACTCAACAGAAGAGAACAAATTACAAATAAAAGAGTAAGTCCAAAGATTATTAACCAGTCCATATGCAAGCCAAATTCTACTGATGATTTGCCCATGATATAACTTCAGTCTGCCAAATTTGCATTTCTCTTATTAAAAAGAAATAAGATTGACAAGATGGTCATTTATTACTAATCAGAAAAAAAAAAAAAAAAAAAAAGAATTTTTCCTTATGTTTTTATCTCTACTATCCTCTTGTATAGAGCAGTGGGGATATCCTAGACTTGCTTTTATTAAATTTAAGCCAATATCAGAACTTCACCATTACTGTGAAATTACACAAAGCTCAGCTAGATTGCTAGGGTTTTTTTAGGCACAAAGAAGAAATAAGCCTATTCGAAAACAAAACAATCTTTAATTTTATAAATTATATGAAATTCCATGCTCAGTTCAGAAGTGAAATGCTTTGCTCTCTTAAGAGGGACTCTGTCTTTTTGGGAACAAGTTCTGAAGGCGCACAGTGATTGCCAGAGGGTCCATGAAATGAATTCCACAGCCTAAAAGGCCTTCTAAGGGAATAATTCAACCCAAGCACATTTTCCATTGAGCAGATCACATATGTAATTAGACAAGTAGTTTATCTAACCATATGCCTTGTCTAGAATATACCTCACACCAAATATTTCAAAAAAGTTCAGGAAAAAAAAAAACGATGCTTAAAAGCACAACTTCAGCTGACTACACATGCAAGCAAATCTTCCTCACTCAATAACCTGCCAGAAGTCAGCTCATATTTGGGACATATATTGGCATATATAGGCTTATATTTGGGAGGGGATCTCATGGATTTCTTCTCTAGACATTATTGTCATCCATATTCAGCTACTGTGTCCCCTCCTATCTGCCTCTTTTCCAACCAGGCCTACACCAGTACTTTCTGTTCCTCTTAAAAAGAAATTTTGGAAGCCTCCAAACACCCCTCACCTCTTCTCCAGTTTCTCTGTATTTCTCACACCTGTATTTATCTGCATTTAACTTGTCTCCCCCCACTTTTTCCTTTCTAGCCCTTTCTTAGTATTAAGCCCATATTAAGCCTCTTGGTATAAGCAATTCATACTACTACCCAGGTTTATTTTCTGAAAGATCAGATTTAATTCAGAACCCAGCTAACGCAGATTAACAATTTATATCATTCTTACTATACCCACTCCATGTGTGCTGTAGCCACAAGGAAAAAAAATTTGAAAATCAATACTGCATGAGAAATTCCTCTCTAGTTATAATCAAATATACTCACACAAACACATGGCTTAAAAATTGTCATGGCTATTTACATTATTGGCATCTAGAGATAGTGTGCACCCCTTTTAAATAACTGAAGTGACTAGTTCACTTTCTATCTTGCCAAAACAATTCTAATTTAAATCTCTCTAATGCAAGCTGTTAGCAGAACAGGGAGCACAAATGAGAAAAATGATCATGAAATTATACTTGCACTAAAACATCTTGCAAAACCTAAATCCAGTTTATGCAGAGTTTTACCAAGGGCAAAAACGTGACCTGAACAGATTATAAATAACCCTGGCATCAGTTTCATCTGGGTACAGGCCATAGCACTGGGACATATAAATCCGTTAGTCATGCTAGCACACAAAAACATACATCAAAGGACCAACGTGTTTCAGCATTAGTAGAGGCAAACTTGAATGAGAAATGGCTGTGGTAACAAATTGTGAATTGGATTAAAAACACACACAAGACTCCTTCAGCTTCTCTGCCTTTGTCAAAACCTGACTGCTCGTTAGCAATAAATATATTCTCCCAGTGCTTTAGAACAGCATTATAAACAGCTCACTTCTTGCATTAAAATTCCACCTCGTTTCACAATTTGTCTGCTCTTTGGTTTTAGATGTTTAAGCCTCTACTGGCAGAATCTACATCCAGTATCACAGATGAGCTTCAGGCTCACCTGGGGGTGTTTCGAAAAAGAGTTTGTGTTGACCACAACAGACCCGACAACCCACTGTGAAAATAAATCTGAATTAAACTTCCTACAGAGAATTTTTATTTTCCCCTAAATATATTAAAAAAAGTAAAAATCCCTTTGTTACCTCTTGCCATCTTATCTTCAGTCATAGAAAGTTATACTGTCCAAACACAAGATGCAAAGTTTGTGTTTAAGACCACTACTTCCAAATATACAAACACTTTATTAGCATTTGATGAATACTAAACATTATACACTCCTATGTATAATTGAGACACACTCCTTTTTAGCCCTCCTAGACAAACCCACAGTCCCTATTCCTTTCCTTTAACAACTAGATCATATTTAGTCTTTCAGTACTTCAAGCACTTTTCTTCTACTGAGGCCTGCAGATTTTCAGATGAGAAAGAGAGGATGTTTTCGACCTGAAAGGAACATTAATCTGGTCCTTTCCCTTTACAGCATAGCCTTTCCTTGTCTCCCTCTGCCATTAGCTTCCTCAACTAAATGCAGATGTCACCAGCCTTTCTTTAGCAAAGGGAAATAAGTGTCCCATTAAGTACTTAGAGGAGCAGACAGATTCTCCCATTCAGCTGGTTCCCTACACACTTGCTAGTGCTGAACAGCAAATCTTGTATTTCTGAGAAAGGGCCATCACAGAGAGGTTATTCTCCTCTAAGTGGTTTCCTTATTTCACCTGTTCTCAAGCTTAGTGTTAAGTTGCTGAAAGATTACCTCATTCATATGATTGGGAGCCTGTTAGAGTGTAGGGTGAGTGAGGCAATAATTATTTGTTTGAAAAATACAGGTAGTTTAGCTTGCATTGCAAAGAAATATGCCTGAATTTGCCATTATTCCAGGGATGAATTCTGAAGTCTTTATTTGCTTTTTCAAAGACTCAGGCCCTGCTCACAACGGTGAAAAATTACATGCGGGTAGTCCCAGCTGCTCCTCACATTCAGTAAGAGCCCAAAGTGAACTGAAGCAAAGGGGCTGCCTGAGCAGGCGCTGCTGCAGCCCATGTGTGCGCCCACATCCTGGGGCTTCTCCAAGGAGGAAAGCAATCTCTGCACAAGGTAAGATGCAAGTTTAATGTACCTTAATACACCAGTGAAATCTCCCAAGCCAACTGGGCTCCTCCCAGCTCCTTTGGTGTAAGAGGGTTTTTCAGTTTTAGAGCTTGGTTTACATTGTGCTGGAAGCTTTTTTTGGGGAGTCTTATTTGTGAGATTTGGGTTGGGTTTTTTTTTTAGAGGTACTTTTATTCAAGAAAACCATAAGCAAGTGCAGAGCTAGAGCAATAAACACAGAGCTTCCCGTGTTTCTTCAGGCCATAGACAGACTTCTAAGATCACTTTCCATGAGTTTTTTTCCTAGGTAAACACATCCACAGTTTTGGTTACTAGGACCAAATTTTTCTATAATTTATCCTATAATTTAATGTGAAATTAAAACTTCAAAACAATAAGACCATTAGGTGTCAGGAAATTCTAACTGAGGAAAGAGAAAGAGTGACAGAGATCAAAGATTTTTTCCACAGAAGAGCCTTGACCCGTTCCTCCTAGGTTATACTTTTTATCAGAAGACAAAAACAGCAAACTGCCCTTAGGAAGGAAAAAAGCTCATTACACAACCTCTATGAACTAAATTTAAGATGCGTGTTCATTATTTTGCAGAAGGAACGTTCAACAGGATCAATATGCCATCAAGATAAAAGACAAGTATAAATTGTCCTGAGAGTTGGTCAGAATTTTCTTTACTGTCAGCCAGGGAATTAAAAACAGAGCAGGAGGCATATTAAAACTGTGCTTTTATAAGCTTAATCAGTAGGCTGGAAAATGAGTTTCACAAAGAGATAATGAGCTCCCAAATCATAATTTGCCAAGAGTTCATCAATTTTCACTGGCCTTCAGACCAGCACCCAGCACAAGGGCCCCTTTCTGCCACAGGGCCCATCAAGAAGAGGCATGTGCCAGAACAGGCTCCACCTACACAAGGAGGAGTTACTAACTTAATAGTTAAATGAACTAAAAAGGTCATGAATTTGGATCTACTCAAGATCGATCTTTCACAGTTGTTACCAAAGCTGAGAAGGAAAGCATGTTCATGCCCTGTTGAATAAACATTTTGCTCCCCCTCTTGGGCATCCTAACAGAGACAGCAAAGGGCTAATCGTAACAGTTGATCACAAAATCAGTCATGCTGCTACCACTGGCTTCACCAGCCCCATATTCACTGTCTTCATTATCCTCCAACCTCAGCAACTATTAGGGCATTCACCCAGTATATGCAAGAGCAGACTGAAGGTCCCTCCCTCCAGCTCAAGGGAACACATCTCCCCTTGGAGATCGCTTCATGAGGTCAAAGGATGAAACCTACTCCTGGGTTAGTGACAACAGTTTTTGTCCCCACAAACTCATACTAAGCTGTTTAAACAAAGACTTTAATACAAATTCTGGCAAATGTGAGAATAATCCAGTTTAGCATATGCTCTAGATCAGTGCCTAAAGCACCATACTGAGAAACAGGATAAAGTTAAAATAATTTATCTCGGACTAGAGAGGTATTAAAGGCAGGTCTTCTACATCTTAGTCAAGCAGCCCGATCACTGGGCTAACAGAGAGGAGCTACTGCAGAGACAGGTTTCCACCATGGCATCCAAAATTTGTTATATATTACATCACAGGAGTGACATTTTTTTAACAGAAGCTAAAAATTATTTTCATTCACATTTACATTTGATTTCTTCTTCTACAACAGCACACAAAAGCCTTATACACATCTACATTCTTGCTACAGTGAATCAGGCTTTGTTTCCCCTCCCACCAAATATCACCAAACCACAAAGACCTTATGCTGAAAGGACTACATGGATTTTTTTTCAGAAAGAGAAAGGTTGGAATCTGAGGGAACGGTACTGTCATCTAATAGCTCTATGCATTATGTCCTTTTTATTCCTCTATATCTATTAGAGTTTACACTAATATGTACAAAAGTAAATGTTAACCCTTTCTCACCTGTTTCACCCTCTAGTGCTTTCATCTTACTTGGTTGCACCCTGCTCTTGTCAGTGACTTAGACTGACTGGGTAGTAACTGTCTGATGTTCCACTACCTCACTCCTTTACTGTGTAGTAGGCACAATTTTCTATTGTTCAGAGTTATTCTCACCCCAGGACCTGGTTGCATTCCGAGTGAGCTACTTTGTTCACCAGGGCAAAATTCAATTTAAAATGTTGTTTATCTTTAGGAGTTATTTATCTTCTGCTAGGGAGTAGAGTAATTCACAAACAGTATAGGCTGGATAAGTTGAACAGGTTGGGGGGTTGTTTTTTTGTTTTAATTTTGTGTTGCACTCAAAAGATCACTATGACTTAAAAATCCTTTTTTCTCTAGCAAAATAAACAGACTTATAAGGGTGGAGGCTCTGGTCTTTGCATATACCTTTTATTTTATCAGTTCTGTCATATTCCTGCAGTAGTCAGACATTCTTTAAGCTGCTCATTTCGGGGGAGAATGAGGATGAGGACCTTTGCTGTAGTAGTTCGGAAAATAAGACTGGATATTGAGGACTACATGACTGTGGGGAAAAAAAAAAAAAACAAACAACCCACAATAAATCCTGTTATTCACTCTTCCTTGTATTGTTTGAACATGTATTTTTAATAGCACAGTTTATCACACACAACAAGAAACAGCTTACTCCAAGTTCTGCATCGAGAGAACTCAAAGAAGCTGTAGTTTTCTTCCTTTGTTCATTAGCAGAACGTGCCCATCCCCAGATCTTAGCAGATGTGTCTGAATTGGTACAACTGCTTCCCTCTTTGAACTGCCACTCTCAGAAATACTGATTTTGTCCCATCTTTGTTGTTACATTCTGAGTGTCTGCAAAGCAGCATCTCATGACTGAAGATGAAAACATACTGGTGGTACAGCATTAGAGACCTTAATTTTTATCTTTTCCTCTATGCAAAACCGGTGCAAAGAGCTATGAAGTTCTGAACTTCACACTCGTTTGCACGAGATGAATGCTTGCAAATCTTCATTATTCTGTACATTATGGAAAGATACCAGAGCCTAGATATCAGGATTGCCTGTTAAGTACAACAGGAACAGATCAAAGTAAATGCTACTATACTAAATGAAAACATTACAAAACTAAATGAAAACATTACAAAAAGCCCTTGTGATTAGAGCTACTTCTTTTAAATAATCCGTAAAATCAAAAAGTGAGAAAAATGTATCCTCTCAAGAATTACAGCTCCACTTGATCTGTTTCTTCCCTCGCTATTAAGTCCACTGCATTATTTATTCATTCAAGTGCTTTAATCGAGATAACTGCTCAGAAGGCATTTGATTTAAAAGAATGCAGTGTTAAATGCAGCAGCAACAGATCACAGTAATTTGCAGCCCACGGTGATGTACGGAAGCACAAAGAAACTAGCTGTAGATGCACATTACATGGTGCATTACGATGCAGAGCTAGCCATAGACTCTCACATTCATTACCAGCCACACAAGGATAACAATTTTTCCCAAAACAAAGCTTTTCAGGTAAGTTCTTCAATTTGTGAGGTGCCTGGACAGTATAATGAAGAGTAGTATTATATTCCTTATAAAATGTACCTAAGTTAAACTATGCATGTTGTCATAAAACATGCAATGAATGCTATATACTCAGGTAACATGTCAGAAGTACTGAGGTTACACACACTGTTTGAAATAGTCTTGACAGGCTGAAATACAGTCTATGACAGGTTATTTTACCACACAGGAAGAATATCAAGATTACTTTAAAATCTATTTTGCTGAAATAAATATTGCCAGATTAAGTATTTTTGTTGCATTTTTCAAGCTGGTTTTAGCCTTATTTAAAACTTAAATTTAAATCAAAAGTAGGGTTGGTAAAGCCACGTTCAACAGAAGTTTTATTCCTCTACACCTTCTCACATTCTGGCTGGAGAGTCTCCTGTACTTTTTTGTTTCTGAAGGTACTTACGTTCTCTCTACTTTTTTGAGCAGTGAAAAGGAAAT
Organism: Tetrax tetrax; assembly: GCA_009806455.1. Lineage (NCBI taxonomy): Eukaryota > Metazoa > Chordata > Aves > Otidiformes > Otididae > Tetrax > Tetrax tetrax. Next base: position 139,003 of record WHYT01015719.1, on the reverse strand, counting down.
CAGATTAAAGGAGACTAAAACATTAGTATGTGGGTCATTCAGAATATCTCAAAATGTTAAATAGACCATTAAAAAGGCATCAGGGTTTGGGGTTAGGTTTTTTTTTTAGCTTGATACATCTGAAAGATTTTTTTCAGAATCTGAATTCCATAGAAAATTTTGAACTTAATTTCCATTTCAAATCAGGGTACTGTTGAAATAAATAAACCATTTTTCTAAAATAAGGGTGGGGAGTTTTTTTCTCCTTTGAAATGGAGAAATCCATTTCTCAGACAGCTAGCTCCATTAGATCTCTCTTTGAAATCAAGCCACTAAGAGATATAAAAACTCATAACTAATGTAAAAAGAAACACATTGAACACTCCAGATAACTTGGAATACAACAAATTTAAAATGAGAACAGAGAAAAGAACGTGCAAATAACAATGGGTCACAAAACACAGAAGTAGCAAGAACTCTAGCAACATTATTCCTGAATAAAATACAAGTGACAGCTTCAAGAACATCCTTGTAACAAAGGAGAGCTGCAGACCTACAATGAACTTAAAAGAAATACTGGAGACAGACAGACCTTCTATGAAAGGTCATATCAGATTGCAGAGCTACAGAAACCAAAGATCATGTTTTAGAAATGCATCAGACACATACATAAAAGCTCTCTAAAATAAAACTTTAGCCTTGTGTAATAAAACTTTTTTATACACAAAAATATGTTATTCTTCCCTCAACGGGACCTGCGTACAACCTCGGAGACAGTCACTTAAGAGATAAAGAATCACTCTTTTGATACCAAAATAGGTGGAAGCCCATGGCAACAACATTACCAGTAGTAAAAAAAGGGAATCCAAAGAAAGTAGATGAAGACTCTTGGTAAATTAAAGTACAACTCTAATCACTAATGATTACAATAGTCTCTGAACAAATGCACCAGGATGCAATCTTGTGTGTCTTAAGGTGGTATATGTCCACACACTACAACTATACTTGTAGTTTAAGTTAGTGCATAGGAAAGAAGATCATAAACAAGGCCTATTGTTTTTACACTTCATGCAAGAAAACACTTTTTCCACATAGTCCAAATAATTTTCATCTTTACTTCTAAACAAGAGTAATTACTATCGCTTTTTATTATTACATGCAAAAAGCTCCTCTCTCCAGACAAAGGCATGCTACTTGCAATATAAATACATGTGGGAAAACAATTGTGCTTTGGAGAGTTTACCATCTAGTTTAATACTAAACACTGTAAGCAGAGATAAAAATAATATATGGAAGGAATATGCAACATTATGCACAAGTTTTAAAAAAGTAGATTCATTTTTTCTTAAATACCAACCTTTCCAATTCTTTGTCTATTTTCTTCCAGCTAAAGCTCTAGTTAAAGAGCTTTATCTAGTTAAAGCGCTCTATAAAATCTATTGATTTTTATACACTGTTTCTATTGTAACAATGCTACATTTGTGCCAGAGACGGCATAAACACCAAGATGATAGTATCTGTCCCAAAGACTTTGTAATTATATTTGCAGTACGTGAGAACATGGCGATATGGACAAAGCAGCCAGTAAAACAATGAGACCTCACTAAGCAGCATGAGTTGTTGTGGTCTTCGGCTGTGGCTCCTGAAGCCCTTCTCTTGGGGCAGCAGGGGAAATAAGCCATTTTTATTTCTCCCCCAGCCCTAGCCCCTTGATCCCAGCCTTCCCATGCTCTTCCCTGTTATGCTGATGCATGTCTTCTGGGAATGGAAGAGAAATGTCTTAGACCATGAGTAGTCCAGCCAAGATTTGTGCAGGCCTTAAGGCAAAGGAAACTTAATAGGGAGAGGAACCGGGAAGTAGATTTAGAGACATTTGCTGGGATTTCTTCTCTGGTATGAGAGGAAGCAAAAGGATGAAGATACTTTTTTGAAGATTTAACCAGGACACATCGCTGGTAACAAGGAGAGGTCAACATTCTCAGTACTGGATGAGGAAGGAGGTAAAACAGCTAAGGCTGTGAAACAGCAAAGAGCACAGACATAAATCAGTGCACAAGAAGGCAGCAGCAAGTCAAAGAAACAGCCAACACCGTACCCCCAGCCTGGTACTGCCAGCTAAAAACAGTGGTTTAGCATCCTAGAGGAACACTAGCAGAGCATGTATGCACTCAGCAAGCCTACAGAAAATGATGCAGCCCCCATCTCTGGAACAAGACACTTTGTGTAAGGACAACAGTCTCATCTGCTCGCACAGCTAGGAAAAGCTTAGAGATTTCGCAGTAGGGATCTGCAGTCCTTACACACTGCCTGGAGATAACCACATTAACCCAGATCGATACACCTGGGTATGTACATAAACTTTTAGAAGTAGTTACTCCCAGAATTCACTTATTTCTATTTATACTCATGTTGTTGCTATATACAGAGTAAATTAAAGCATTTCATCACTTTATTTCAAAAATCTACATTAATTAGTACCAGACAAGGACTCTCAGCTAGTAAACACTTCAACTGCTCGTATTAAGCTTAGTCAAGGTTCCACAATGGTGTTACTCAGCGAAGAAAAAAAAAAATAATAAAATAAAATATATATATATACACAACAACTATGAACTATGCACAACAAGAGAAGAACAAAACTATCAGCATAAATACCTATATCTGATTTATAAACCATAACTCTGCAATAACATAGCTGACCTAGTGGACAGATTCTTTGACAGTAAAGATGTTTATTTCAAGGATATGAAACACGACGTAATTAATGATGCAGACAGACTTAGCTTGCAATAACAGCTTCACGTGAGTTCATTTATAAACTTAAGTTATAATGTTAAGTTTACTAAGAACTGTTGGAGCTAATACACACACAATTTTTGCATCCCCTAAAGAAAAAAAGCCTACCAACCAACATAGCACCTCAAGCCACTAAGTTTTGTGCCTAAATTTTTATGCTATGGAAAATTTAGGCAGAGACTCAGGTGAGACTTCAGTCCATTTCTGTACGTGTGTGCATTCATGATCTCTTATTAACCAGCTGATGAAGCAGACTTAGTGGCTCTACTAGATTAGAGCACCTTATATTTACACAGTATTTTACCACCTGTACCTTTAAGTTATTTATCTCGGAGAAGAGTTCCTTGGCTTAGATCCAGTTTAAGGCCTTTTAAGCACTAAGCAGGAACAACACAGTAGGTTGAATACGCCCATATACCTGTCCAGCATAGATCAGGGCACAAGGAGAGGTGTTTGGGAGCAAGACGGACAAAAAATTCATATCTACAAGCAGCACTGGTACAGAGAAGGTGACAACATAATCCAGTACTCTGACAAACTGGGGAACAGTAAGGAAATGGGATCTACGTAGTTAAATAATATTATTATTACTTTCCTCAAAATTCATATTCCTCAACGCTTTCCATAGTTAGTGTTTTTTGCACCCTAAAACTCTTTGGAAGATTAGCCTTTACAAACACCTTGAAAGTGTCTCAAAAACTTTATCTTATAAATGGAAGTCAGAATACACACCCTGCCAACAAGTACCTGTTTTTAATTTTTGAGAGAAAGTAAAATCCATGTGGTCACCTTTCTCAGCTACAGAAATTCAGAATCCTTCTAAATCCACGATGTACATAATCTACTACTTTTTTGGTATTCACCCTGTACTATAGCCACTCGACTGGATTTCCCTAACTTTCAGTGCTGTCCCTGTTTATGATTGATTTAACTTAAATATGTAAATCAAGGCAGACCATCTTCCTTTGTTTTTCATGTACCAACTATCACAAATTCCTCTGCTCTCTTAAATAAACCAGGGCCCACTCAGGTCACTACTGCTATGCTCCATATCCCCAAAAACCTCAGTTTTAAGTCTTATGCTCACACCACTTTATTCTCAACGCTGCACCCCTCCAGCCCTCTGCTTTTTAGTGTCACATTTGTACCACATCTCAGAAGCATGAACTTCTCCACCGGGCAAATGCATGGGTAAGACCCCACAGAATACAAAGCAGAGAAGCTGAGTCTGACTTAAGGGGGTAGCCAACACTAATCTGCAATGTGAGACAGTAGCACAAGGTACAGCTGACTGACTTTTTAATCTGTGCTCCCATCAGAACAAGCATCTTCCTTCTTCCAGAAGACAACAGAAAATAAGCAAAAACAAAACAAAAAAAAAATCCACAAACTCTAAAGAACATCTGCTAGGAATCAAGTTCGTAGAACTTGCATAGTTTGTAAGCTCCCCTGGTACACAAAAATTTACTAGTTGCCTTCCATCAATTTAGTTTCTTTTTTTTTCTACAGCACACCTCATGTATTCCATTCCTTCTCTTCTTCCTACAGAAAATGTATACAAGAGACTTCACTGAAGTCCAAGATGTTGTGTTAACATGAGCAACCTGAATAAAATTTCTACAATTCATCCCAAATTTTAAAATTGCCATAAGAAAAAAAAAAAAAAAAAAAAAAAAAAACCAACTAAAAAGCTCTTCACTAGCTGAAACATTCTGCAAGATCACAGCTTCTCTGTGCTTTCATACAGCTAAGCAATTCCAAGCCATTCCCAGACTTCTTCCAACATCTCTGAAATAGTCCTCCAACATGATGACCTGAGCCAAACCACTGGTTCCACTGCCTCTACAGCCAAGCTGTCACATTGCCACCTTCTCTCCTCCTGTCACAAAGGAAAGTACTGCCTATGCTTCATGGGTTTCCACATGTAGAACTGTTTCAGTTCAACTGATGGGTCCATCAGGAGAAGGTCTGCCAACCACACAAGCCTGAGGATCCAGCTGGTAGACAGGCCAGAGGCAAGATGGGGGACAAGCACTCTGCAGTCTTGCTGGAGAGGGCATCAGTGTCCTGGGCAGGGGGGGGCGGGGAGGCTGAAATGGGGCCTGGCCAGGGGCAGCCAGGGCTGCTGGGCCCTTAGGGCTGGGGCATTCAGGACTCTGCATGGGTAAACACTTGTTATCAAGCAGCTTTGCAGGATGTCAGCTCTCTCCAGGCACTCTGCTCCGAGCCAGGCAGCGATGCCACAGTGCTCGCCCTTCTGAGCAGAGGTGCAGTGAGGATGCAGCGCAGCGGTAGGGCTGTGCTGTCTTGGGTGGGACAGGGCATCGGTTTCTCTCCCATCAAATACAGATCTTCCTTCCCAGCAGTGCCCAAGGAAATGACAGACTGGTTTCCTGCTGCCATTCATAGCAGCTGCTACGCACACCTCCCGAAAGCAGCTGGCCTCACATGCGCATGATGCACAGCCTGCCACTCATGCATGGGAGGTGAGTCCACCTCCCCATGGACTGAGCACAGCACAGCAGCCAGCCTGCTCCCAAAATTAAGCCACTTCCTTCTCTCAGCAAGTAGATATGTAAAAGTGCACCTCTCAGATGGTCATTAATGTTTGGTTTCATCAATTATGCAAAAGTTTGATTTCAGAATTAGCTACTCTTAACTTATTTTGATTTCTTAAGGCAAATTATTGAATAGTCAGAAACATATTTACTTATCATTATTTTACACTAGAAGGACACAAACATGTCAATTCCAGGGACCCCTTGTCATGGTGATTAATTATCCAGTTACCAGCCTCCAGATGAATTCCCATCCCCATCACCCACTCATTTCCAGCTGTGAGGTACCCATGCCAGGCCCAGAAACACACTCACAGGAAGCAGTTAAAAAGGGACATTGTGCCATGTCTGTGTCAAGCGTTCCTGCCAAGAAATCTCTTTGCTAGGGTAGTCACTAAGCACCTCAAGGAAAGACAGTCAACCCATGCAAAGCAAAGGCACCAGAATCTCACATGAAAAGTGGTATTGTTCAAAACCCTACAACACACCAAAGGGCAGAACCAACAAGGCAGTGGTGGGGGTAGAAAATCACCATCAGTTTTCACAAGTGCCAGAAAAAAAAAAATAAATAAATTCTGAATTCTCTGTATCATGCTCCATAGCATAAATTCAATTACCAGTATCTCCAGCACAATCAGAAACATTTGTATGTTCCCTCTCTAGGCTGTGATTCAGCCTCAAAACAGGATAATTTTTACTTCTAACTTCAAATCAATACTGAAGGCCATAAGGTACTTCTGCAATGTTCTAGCCTGACCTTCTGTATGACACAGACCAGAAAGCTTCCCAACTCTTCATATATGAGGTTCTAACTCCCATTTGAGCAGTAGTTGTTGGTTCTGGGTTTTTTGTTTAGTGGTTTGTTTTATTATGGTTTTTTGTTGTTGTTTTAGTTTGGTTTTTTGTGGTTTTTGTTTGTTTTGTTTGGTTTTGGTTTTTTTTTTTATTTAAGAATCATATCTGATCTTGATTTGGAAGCGACAAAATATGCCTTTTCTAACCCTCAATTAGCTGTGAACAAGACTTGTCAGTAACACAGGACTGGATACTGCCAACTCTAGGTAGCAAAATAAAACAGTAAAATAAACTAAAAGAGTATATAAAAGTGTGCTTTGTGGTTGGAAGAGATAGAATATTTAAAAGGTAAGTTGAAACAGGTGAAAAAAGTATTTCCTTGAGACTCTCAGATTGTTTTCAAGCAGTAATTTTAGTGCTGGTGGAAAAAAATAAATCAGTAATCAGAGTCCTGGGCTAATGGCCAAAAGTGGCTTTGATCTATGCCTTCCCTATAGCGTTTGGGAATTTATTCACATTACATATATAGCATTTGTAGAGAAACAAGTGTCTATACATTCATACAATCTTTCAAAATCTGCTTTGAGAACTACAGTCTCCTAAAATACCTATCCCAACCAGTACAAAGTTGATACAAACACTCCAATGATCACCGTGGAATTTGCAATTAGATGAACACTGACAAACACACAGTGCTTAATCATGTGTTATTAGTGGTGTAAGGCACACAACACTTAGTCATACCTTATTAGTGGTGTAAGTACATCTCTGGTGCAAGTACCAAAGCAGCAGAGAAGCTGAGCATAACAGAAAATATCGAAATGGTAGAACATGGCACATCTGATTATAGGAAAACTCTCTATTTTGGCAGGACTGAATATGACACTGGCAAAAAAAAACAAAACAAAACAAAACCAAAAACCAACCAACAGTCATTTGGCATCAAATAAGAGGGAGACAGGAACATAAAACAAAGCAGTAGGAGATTTTTTATTTTTTTTTATTTCAGGGCTAGTTAGTGCAAAGCAGCCCAAACTTTAGGAATAAGTACTACTCCAAAAATGCCATGTCTTGTTTGGACCAGCTCTTCTTTGAGAAAGGGAGAAGCTTGAGCAAGAATCTCTCTCCCTACAGTTTTTATTTCTATCCATAGAATTTGAGACTAACTCAGAAGCATTACAGAAGCATTTAATGTACAGCTTTATTTAAATTTACTGTGCAAATCACAGCATCCAATTTTCAGCAGTTGAAGAACTGATTACAAAACTCATTGGTCTTTACAGTAATAAAATGGAGATCAAACATTATCTGCTGGAATTATCAGCACTCACTTATTCAAAATTTTTTTTCAGGTGCCAGCTATTAAATCTGTGCAAGATATAAGAATTAGGACACAAAAAGAAAGGGAATAAATACAAAAGGAAAGCAAATTTAGGGTTCTTAAAGATCAAAGAGACAAGATAAAGAAATCAGATTTAAAAAACCAAAAGACCTTGCACTTCATCATGGAATATCAAGACATTTGATGCTCAGATAATCTAAATATATCATAAATAAATATCTTGAATGTTGATACACTTTCATTTATCTAGGAAAAGGATTTGAAAAATTAACAAGGAAATATTTCTGTATTTGTTCCCATTCAAACTCCATTAACTTCTAGGAACAGTTGTGCTCACAACCAGGCAGACTATAAGAAATGGAAATACCTACAAAATACAACACACAGCCCTTCCAAGCCTCAAAAGTATTTCTGTAAACTCAAAAGTAGTTGTATAGCATGCCTGCTTTACAATGCTATACCATTTGTGCACTTGTAAAACTATGTTTAAAATGCTTCTGTATTAATAAAAGTACAGCAATTTGCACTAGTAAGCTCACAAGAGAAGGCAGATCCTTAATCCAGTTTCATAAAACAGGATTTTCCAAACACCATTAGAGTTGTACACACAATACTGCATGTGTCGTGAATAGCTTCAACTGCAGACAGAATTCTAACAGCTGCACTAACTAGAAAGGTATTATTATTTTAAGTTTAAATTCCTTGGACAAGAATCACCACATTTTCAAGCAGCTGAGATATTTTAAAGGCCAAGTCCTGCATATGCAGGTTCCTTGCACAATATACATTATTGAAAAAAAAATAACCAAACTGTGGTCAGTAAAGAGTGAGCATTTCTTTACTTACAATAACACAGTTGTAAATAGCTAATTACATAAGTTGGTTAGTTGCACATAATTACACAATGTAAATACACATCAAGTAAATTTTATATGAATAATTTTATACACTAAATTGGTTTCTCATGCATGGCATGCACTGCTCACACACACTTGCCGCTTCAAAAAGGTGTTGCTTTCTGTTATTTCAGTGAATAAGAAAGTACAGCACATCCAGAGAAACACCAGCCTGGCAGCATCAGCTGCCATTAAACTTTAAGTAACAGGTAAAATACCATTCAAGTAGTGAAAGAAGCACAGAAACGTCCATCCAAGTATTAAACTTCTGCTGAATAGCAGAAGAGTGTGTGGTTCAGTAGTCTGACATTCCTCTGATCTCCACATCACCAGGCTGGAGATTCACTCCTCATCTCTGCCTCTCCATACGTACTTCACAGCCCTAACGTTTTTTTAATGTAGTTGTTTGTTGGTGCTGTGAAAACAAGCATGTGTGTGCTCAGTTGCACTAAGCAGAAGATTCATAGCCCAGGTGACGGAACACTTGAAATTTCATTCCCACTTTGTAATTACAGCACAAAGCTATGAAACAAAGCACAAAGCAACTTTCCACCCCACACAAAAAAAAAAAATGACTATTTTCTATCATCAAAATGTATTCAAAGAAACAAAGCACTAAATGGACTGCAGTTCATTTCCATATGTCATGTGCTTACAATGCATTTTCAACAGAAGGCTCCATCATACTCCTCTAACAGCTTTTTTATTATGATTGTTATTATTATTGTTATTATTACAATACCTTTCTCCCAGCCTGGTCAAGCAGCACAGGCACTGAGACTGATGAGATAGCCCTATCCAAGCAGGCAAATGACAGCTGTGCCACATGCCAGCAAGCAATAACACAGCCTTTTTGTAATCTAAAATGCCTGAAGCCATAACTACCTGCTGCAAGGCATGAAGGCTGCTACTATTGTATTTGCACTGCTTGGGGTTTTTTTCCCCCCTTCTTCATCCCTTAGGAATAAAACCAAAAACCCATAATCCCATAATGCTGTTTGCCTGCAAGATCATCAGTAAAAGGTGTTGGTGTAACACCTCACCCGGGTGCTCCGTGTTTCACGATCTATAAGCTACATTTCCCCTACAGCAGTCAGAACAACAACTTTCTTCCTCTCCTTTTTCCTACTCCAAAACACAGGAGACAACGCCAACTTTTACAAGTCGGCCTTTCCCAAGGGCTTTAAGGCCTTGTTTTCTGCAAAAGATGCTTGCAAAGGGGACAACATCCCCTTCACAAAGCTCCACCGTAAGCAGGTTTTCACAGCTATGCCACTCTCCTTGCTGGTCTTACTGCAATTTAGTGCAAGATGAACGAAAACCAAAGCAGATGCAGACAACATATTACTTTCATTCAAAGATCCTAGCCCTGGAGAGTATCAGAACTGGGAAGGTAACTATCAGGCTCACTCCTCTCAGACAGGCACACAGGCCCTGAATTATCAGGGCTGAGACCCACACCAGTGTCTAGTTTCCCACTAGCTAACCCTAGGCCAGATATAGATCCATCCGCAGAGGCTCCTGACAAAAGCCCTGTCAAGAACTAAGCTGGCAAGATAGGCTACTGTGCAAGCTCTCACAAAGAGTAAACAAATGAGCAATATTATGTTTCCAAGATTAACCTAGTAGGGAGCCTGCGCAGGCAAACCCCTGCTGTGTTTTCACTCCACTGCTGATTTTCAAGCCATACCCATGTTTGGCTCTTGACTAAGATGTGATGGGGTCAAGCTTCAGCCTGAAGCACATTCCTCAGATCCACTGATTTCAGCAAACATTTGAAAAAACCCATCCCAAATATCTGCCTTCATGCCTATCAAGTGGGCTTACACAAGCAACATCTCAAAGCAAAACTGGACAAATTCAAGTTGTAGCATGTCTTCTATGTACTTATTCCCCATTAAAAGTATCACTCCATAAAATCTAGTTACAAGGTGAAACAAGTATGTCATTACATTTAATAATCAACCATTTTGAATTTGAAAGAATCTAGCACATCATTCGTCCCATCCATTCCCTGAACCAGCACTGATTATTGTATGCTACTCTGTCTAGCCCAGATTTGAATGTCTCCCATGATTAACCTCCATATGTTCAGGCAGTCCCAATCTCTCAGCACAAGAAAAATACATTAATCACTGATTACATTCTGCCTACAGACAATATCGGTCTCCCCCAGCAAGCTAAATATTGATGCTCATCACTTTTGGGCACTGAGAGCAGCGCTTTGGAATTTCTAGATGCTTCATTTGCTCTGAATTTGTTCTGCTGGGTAAAGAGCTGAAAAAAGCCATTGCAACCTAATTAACAGCTAAATTCTGCCCTTGAGTACATAAGCATGTCTCTGCTAAAGTCACCGAGAGCTGTACTACTTAGGAATCAGCAGAGCTAAGGTTTAACTAATGTCAGAAGAGAATGGGTGTTACGGGACCAGCAAGGTATACGGAAAATGATAATCCTCAAAGATCAAGTAGTTGCACTCACACAAAAGCAAAGCAAACATTTAAAAATCCAAACTGCAGAATGAGAGTTGTAGAGCACTGGAACAGGTTGCCCAGAGAGGTGGTGGATGCCCCATCCCTGGAAACGTTCAAGGCCAGGTTGGATGAGGCTCTGCGCAACCTGATCTAGTCAGGGATGTCCCTGCTCCTTGAAGGGGGGTTGGACTAGATGACCTTTGAAGGTCCCTTCCAACCCTAACCATTCTATGATTCTAAGGTGATAGAGAAATGAATTCTGGCCATAAGCCCTTCTTTTCTTTCTTTGCACTAGGATCTAGGCTTCACATGCTATGCATGGCTATAATTCCTATGAAAAAGAAATCAAATGTAATAAAAAGGAGAATTCCCTCCACAAACAAATAAATGCTACTCAAGCCTACCTATATGACATTAAAATTGCCACACTCCTTCTCACTGACGTCCTTTAAATGGGTCCTTAGAGAGGACCCATTGCTTAGAGAGTCTCAGACAAGATCTGAGATATGAAATAGGTAACAGTATATCAGGACTTAAGTGCTCTACGGGGAATCAGAAAGAACCACAGGTATTTCTGTTTTATCCATGTCATTGTATAGAAAGAAAATTACAACTTGGAACTTTGCAAACAGCTGGTATTCAGCTTAAATGTAACTCAAACTGCAATTTTAGGAACTCCAGTAAACTAGAACATAATTTAGGAACAGCATTATCTTAATTATGAATGACTGACAAAAGACAACACTAACTGAGCATTAGGAGACTGAGTTACTTCAATATTCCTGATTTTTTAAACTTTGTTTTTAAAATATAGTTGAGAACACCAATACCACTTTAGTTAGGAATGTCAAGCTATTTGCAAAGCAAAAAGGAAGAATAAGTTTTACAGATCATTCAGATTTGAATTATTACACAGAACAACTCTTGCAGTGTCTTTGGACTAATACAGTGAAATATTTAGACAGCAATCAACTCCCTGTGACCAGTGAAAGTAATCGCTGTCATGTCAAACTGGTAAATGTCATGTAACGTTTACAACTACAAAGAGTGGTCATAGCACTGTGCTGCAGTCCAACTTCTTGCACAGCTGTAAGAGCAGTTGAAGATCACAGGAGTTTGGAACTAAGGAAATAGGAAGACAAGCAGACCTAGGGCTTTTTCTTCTCAGCTTCACCCACTCATACGACCTCCAGTCACCACCATACACATGTATCACACACCCCTATGCCACCCTTTACACTGCTTCTACTCATGTAGACACATCTGTGTCTACAGGAGCTCTGCTGAAGGATCCACCTCTGTCAATGTTATGTCAAAAATAATATTGGACTACATAACACAATGGCAGCCTGCTGTTAGACTGATGACTGACTTTGCAGGCATTCTTGTTCCCATGCTTGTGATTCCCTAGTAGCATTGATGGGAATAACAATGCCAGAGAAAATATGAAGGTACAGAGCAGCATGTTCACCAGAGGAACTGGACAAGATAAATAATACTTGTATCTCCTTTGCAGTACATTATTTGCTCTTGCTGCTACGTGTGATGGTCCATCCACTTTGCACAAAACCCCTACCTAAAATAAATAGGTATTCCTAGAAATTCTGCATTATTGATGAGGAACATTCATTTAACAATAGTTTCTTTGGGATTGCCAAAACTGATGACCTGAAGTGCTCACTTCCGAGGCATTAGGTATTGATAAAAGCATAAACTGATAATACAATTTAGAGTGGATTTTTTTCTACAATGCTATATAATGACCCATGCTAACACTTTCAAAGGTTATTTAAATTACTCTGGTCTTATTCCTGGAAGGAGAAATGTCCATTTTTTGGCAGTTGTTCCAGCTTGGAAAGGTGGAGGAGCAAGACAGGCAGGGAAAAAGACATAAATAGGCTTGGGCCATTTGTCAGTTCATTTCCCAGTCCATGTGAAAAAAAAAAAAAAAATCTGTGTCAGTACAACATATATTTAAGTATAACATTATATTGCCTATATAGAATGTAATTTTGGATTTAGACCACTTCTTGGAATAAGGGCAGTTCTTAAACAACTTCAAACAAAAAAATTATCAGAACTAGAAAGGTATGTCTATACCCTGTATGTGTATGGAAAAAACTGTATTAGTATAGCTATAGCAGCACTACACCAACATCATTCTGCCATGAAAATTCCATAGGAAGACAAGACTTCAGGTTACAATTTTCTAAAAAGTCTAAAAAAATTCCCAGTCATTCCAAATTTTGATGAGAGCTGACATTCCTAGAAGGTTAAACAGGATGCCAGATTATAGTCTTCCAGGCACTGGGCAGCAGGAGCAGAATATTGCAGTGAGTCCGGGACTCTGTCAGAGCATCTTGGCCTAGTTTTCAAATCCTCAGCCAGAACAAATACATCAACCCACTTAACTTGCCATATGCAAGCATAACCTAACCCAAACGTCAGGTTTCACATGGACATCTCCCAATGTGAAGTTCAGCACATGGACTCACAGTTATGTTCAGGTCTGCCAGGAGACCTATTTAGGCATAAGCTTAAAAACTGAGGCAATCCTGAACTAGTCTGATATTCACAATTGCAATGAACTGATATGTTCAAAGTAGCGTGGAATCAGTGGCCATATCGCCGCAGGCTTGAATCTGAGGGTCCTGAATTCAGTCAGGATAGCTCTACTCATTCCAGCTTTGACTCATTCCCAGTCTCTGTCACCCTCACAGTGAGAAAAAAAAAAAAGTGTTTCCTGATGTTCAGAAGGAACCTCCTGTATTTCAGTTAGTGCCTATCGCTTCTTGTCCTTTCACTGGGCACCACTGAAACGAGCCAGCTCTGTCCTCTTTTCACCCTCCTTTCAGGTATTTGTATACATTGATTAGACTGCCCCAGCTTCAGGGATGGCATTTTTCAGCCCAGGCCTCAAACACCATGCCTCCTTTCAGAAAGGAGGCGTCCAGGATAGCAGCATGGAAGAGCCTCCAAGTGGAAGGTTGGCCAAGTTACATGAGGGACAAGAGAGGAAAAAGGCTCATCGTTTTTCTCTGCCTTGTGAGTGCATACAGAAGCCAACCTAAACTGTCCATTCATTATGCAAAACTACCACCCTTGAAACAAGAGATAATATGGGGTCACCATGACAGAAAATAAAATAAAATTTAATATCTATTCTAAATATAATAAGCAGTCTGTTTAACTTTAGTTCAAAAAAACCACATACCTGGTATTTTTCATCTTAGAAGAAAGCAAATAGCAAGAAACATCATGATCACTGCATTTATTCCAAACAAATACCCTTTATTCCCTCAGCCAGTGGCTAATTGCCAATTTGTTTCATGAACAAAACCCGAAACAAAAAACAGAATCCAGCTATTAAGTATAGAGGGTTACAAAAGAATGCAGGTAGTATTAAGCTTAAGGCAGAACTGCTCTGCCAGCAAGCATCAATGTGCTAAGCACAATTCCACCTTCTCTATCTCCTGATCTCAATCTAACTTTTTTGCAGTAGATTATCTCCCTCAAGGGCAAATGTATTCCAAACATTTAAGGGCTCTTACAAAAGGCCAGCACTGATCTCTGTACTTGAATAATTCCCCAAATGGACCCTCACTGGTAACATGATAACAAAATCAGTGTTTCAGTCAAAAGAGAAGAGTCTTTTTGCTCCTGTTCTTTTCTTTTTTGTGCATTGATATAAAGATCAGAGTCATCTGCATGAATAAGATTTAGAATTCTGATGAAAACAATAAGAGATACTAAACACTTTCTGGCCCTCCCAAATTTGTATTCAAGCCTCTCTCTTTGTTAAAGCTGTAATCACACTCCCATCGGTATTCAAGGGATTTATGCAAACAAGGTCTCTTCTGTCAAAAATCATAGCAACTTAATGCAGTCACAGGCTGTTTAGTTGTGTAGATTACTGGCACCAAAGATGCAACTTAGTATTCAGATGCATGTCAGCTCTCTATAACACAGATCAGGTGGTCTTCGCAGTCTCATCTCAGCCATTCTAGCATAAGACACTGCATCTGTATACAACCAAACCAGAAAAATAAGGGAAAATAACGAGAGAGGTGACTTGAAGCTATCACAATGAGGAAATTTAAAAATTAAGCTAAAATTCAGCCTGTTGCTTAACTGTAAATATAGTACTAGCTGAATATCTTCTAAGTTTTGTCTCCATTAAACGTCACCCACTTGCATAAAGATGAACTTAATGAATAAAAGCCTGCCATCTTTACCCCTGTGCAAGTGCTGGTTACTGTTTGTGCAGTACATCCACCTTATACACATCCACCTTATACACCCAATGCACAAAAGATTAAAAGTCTATTATGCAGTTCCTAGAAACAGGAATTAACTCTTCAGATCTAGCTGTAAAAATTAACACTTATAGCTCTAGTGGCTCTCTGGCTGACGTTCTCTTGTGCAGCATCACAGGTCCTCCGTCCCTCAGGGCCACATCCTGCCTCCTTTGGGAAAGTTGTGCAGTTTGTTTCAGTGGGAAAAATTCAATCACTTGAAGTGAAATGAGCAAGATTTAGCCGTGACCTAGCCCCCTCACATTATTGACTATTTACAGACAAATCTGGCTGTGTCAGAACAATTCTACCTGCACTTGCACAGCAGATGTCTGTGCTCACTGCCACTCTCTCAAGAATGAAAAATGGGTCTGTCTTGCTGGCTTAACACCTTTTTCCAAAACCAGTTTGATGCTGTGAGGAAAGGAAGAGAGAGAGAGAGTTGATTAAAAGCCGTGATGAAATGCATGCAATAGAGAGGAGTATCTGCAGTGCTCTGTCACCCCAATCCAGTTTTTCCCCAGGCAACCAATGGCACTTTACAGGAAAACCATTACATCATCAGGGCAGTCTCTAATTGGCTATATTCTGGATACAGTTTCTGACCCAAAATATGAGTTAGATAAAATACATCCTTCCAAAAGTATGCGTTAATTGAGGCAGCATATTATCAAGCACCTTGCAGATGTGCAATAACTTCTGCAACTCCCTTGAGTAAAAGACAGATGAGTGAAGATCTGACTGAATACTATAGATATATATTTATTTTATATATATAGTTTAGCCTGAAAATATGCAGACTGGCTTTGACTACATGGACCTCTTTGCATTTAGTTTCCAACATGTATATGCCACTGTGTTACACTAGCAGAAATGCTTGAAACAAAGAATTTAAGGTGCTTATTTGCTAAAAACAAGTGTGACTTAAACACAGTTCTTGGTGCTAAGATGACCGTACAAAATTATGTAAGCTTCATGAGCATCCATCCACGTAACAAAAATAATGCCAAATGACTTACTCTAAACACAACTCATCTTCCTAATTCAAACGTCACATAAACGCCAACAGAAATGGGTTTATGTTCAATCTATTAATGCAAAATATTTACTGAGTAACCACTACAAGAAAAATCAAGAGTTGCTCATGAATTTTCCACAAGTAGAAAAATAAGATGCTATTTGCAGGATAAATAATTGATTGTGTATTATTTACTCAGCTCTAGTACGATAATAGCTGGTTGCAAATAAGGACATTCAGGCATATACAGCACAGAGCCTTAAAATAAAGGGCTCATTCTGTCAAGTGAATTGGGGCCAAATATTTAATAAGGAAGTATCATTCAAATCTAATGGGACCGGAAGTAAATCAGGTTCTATTCCTTATCTCCTTTCACCAAACACACAACACGCATAATCCAAATATTATGGCATTCTGCAAAAATGAGCTTCATTATGCATAAAAAGAGCCACATTAGAGAAATCCGTAGAAGCGGATAGAAAAGGTGACACTCATCCTTTTTTCAGGTTGGCGTGCAGATCTTTAGAGCAACGATCACTTTCGAGTTCTGTATCCACAGCCTGCATATTACTCATCTGCTAACTGGCTGTTCCATGCACTGATGTAATGTAAATAAATGGGCTAGTAAAACACATCATGTAATGGTGGGGAACAGTGGCTGCCTGAAGTTCTGCTGTTCTCTGTCAAGAGATGTTATTAGGTCTAACACAATACAGAAATGCCTAGTTTAAAAAGAAATAAAAAGTGCCTTATCTAGGATTATAAAACAAGGAATTAAATCCTGCAAACTTGCATTCTCTTTGAAAGCGTTAAGAGAAGGTGGGAGCTCTGTTTTACAAGTGCCCCCATCACACCATATCTTTATATAGCCTTCATAGGAGCCTGACACCTCAATATTCATCTACTTTACCTCAATTTAGCTGCAGAAGCTTTAGCTGCTTTTAACATTCAGTCGTAATTAGGGAGACAAAAGAAGTTTCCTTAGATGTTTAAGTTCGCTTCGGTGGTGAATAAGATGTTAAAGACTAGGTGATGGACTCTAAAATAGCTTCTCTGATCTCCCTCACTCTACCGCACTCCTTTCAAGTTCTTCGCTGGCCTGCCCCACTATTAACCTCCCTCCACACTGAGAATTAGCTATTTATTCTCAGCCTTTGTTCCCTCTCTCAAAGGGCTCCTCCTCTCACTCTTTACCCAAGAATCTTCAGCGGTCTTTTATGCCTGTGTATAACAAAATCCTTTTGAAAGTCAAAATAAATTATTGCCACTGGTCAGAATACAGAGAAGCTTCTATTTTGACCACTTACAGCACACTTTGAAAGCCCTGCTGCTGACGCAATGCTGCTTACTGCAGTCTTATGACTTAACAGCGGTATGAGAAGCATATCCAAGTTAAGCTCTACGATCTCAAATCTGTCTCTGGTAAAGAACAAGCTCTTTGTCCTTGTGGTGTCCCAGCACAGGAGCAATATGTATCTAGAGCTCTCTCCAATGTTTAGCTTAATACATCCCAGCAATTCATCTTTTAATTGAGAAATAGCTACCGTTCATCCTGTCCTGGGATCTCTCTCAAGGAGGTACAACAAGGAAAAAACATCACTTAAAACTCACTTAATATTATATTTCCTTAAAGTTACATGGAAATGTAGGAATCAGAAAATTAGTTTACTGAGACCTAAAAATTGAAACCAGCACAATCCCAAAGCAACTAAGTGCAACACAATCTTGGTTAAAATGGGCAACCTCCACATTTGTTACAAAGAAAACTGTAAACTGCCTGAAGTGCAATCCCTTCCACACCCATAGGGTGTGCCTGTGAGGAATAAAACAAACCAGAAGCATGAGGCTTGGGTGTTCAGTAAACCAGGAGTGAACTTGATTGGATAGAAAATAAATCTAACAGTTAACTAATTCAGTGCCTAAGGACAAAACCTCATTCCCAGCTCCTGCACATCACAAAATGTCACAACGTTTGGCTGCCTCCTATCAAGCAAGAGCAAAATACCATGACTTCTCTCAGGGCAGTATTAAAGGACAGTGTCAGTTCTTTGTTAGAAAACTGGCAAATGTCTTTGTTTTGCTCAAAGTCACCCTGTCAAAGTAGCATGGTAGTAAGAGGCTGAATGGAAAAATGGGCACAGGGGAAGAAAGAAACATATTCCATCTGCCTGACAAGTGTCTGATAAAAACTGATCTCCTATTTCCTTTAATCATTGTGATTTTCTAACAGAAAGATATAATGTGTAATATAGCAAAGCTCTTTGCCATCTTTATATTCCACTGGAAAACAGAACAACAGGATAATACCTGATGAAAACCTTACTTTAGCAAAAAAAAAAAAAAACAAAACAACAAAACAACAAAGTGAAGTGAAACCACAGAATCTATTTTAAAGAGTCAACGTTTGGCCTAAGTCTCAGCAGCATATCACATCTGAAAGAGGAAACTCCAAACCTTAACACACTTAGCACTACCTCAGAGACTTCAGTTCAGTTTGGACTAAGTGGGAAGTGGAGGGTTTGAGTCATCAGGACTTCCTCCTACCAAACATGTATCTTCTCCGGAGGTCTTCCAACCTCCGGTCTTCTTCTCGTCACATTTGACGAGACAGGAGACCACAGAAGTAGAACTGCTCAATTGGATCTGAGGGTAATCAGACTTCCTACATCATGACACAGCATTATGGTAAAGCAGTGCTGTGGAACATTGCATTCAGGCTTGGTAATCAAATAAAACTGTCATTCAAGATTCACTACACTCCTGTGCATAGTTATCCATTATCTGCAACAAAGCCTGAACTTATTAAATTACTTCATATTTTCAGTACTACGCTTTTGTTTATTATATAGCAATATTAAGGAATGCAGAAAGAGTAATTTTCTACTAATACTGAACAAGGAACATTATTAGATTAAGGACAGAACATTAGCCTTGAAGCTTTTCTCTCAGCTTTATGCCACTGCAGAACATCTAGTCATATACTCCTCCCTGATGCCTCCTGTCGCAGATTTAAAGAACCAAGGCAAATCACTCCCATTACTCTGCTAACACTGTGAGAGACACAAAGGAGAAAATACATTAATTTTGGTAACAAACCAGAAAAGTACATTGGTGTCATATTCCTTCCATCTGCAGAGAACAAAAGGCCAGTTGGTTCCCACCACACATCTGTATGATGAGACAGGCAGAAACATCCTATGACAAAAGGGTGTTTATAAAAAAGGAAGGAGGAGATGAAAATTGATACACATGTAATAGCAGTACCTGGGTGATAGACAGGAGAGAAAACATGTTTTGGACAAGGCCTCAGAATTCCCTTTTCAGTGTTTCAAAGACAATGCAGGAGCATGGGGGGAGGAGGCGTTAGAGCCCAGAGACTCTGCCCTTAATCCTCCGTTTCCAGTCTTGTCCAAGCAGAAGCCCCAGGGTAGGAGTTTAGTTACTAGTATTTGCCCATGGTTTACTCTTCTAGCTATCAGTCAGTCACTAGTTCGCTGCTTGCAAGAATTGAGTGCAGAAGCCCACAGAGCATGAGCAGTAGTGCACAAAGATCGCAGCTTTGCAGGCGGTCTGATTTCCTTTACCTCCCAGTCACACCAAGAGAGCAGCAAGTCACAATATTTCAATTCTCCAGTCCCCTCAACTTAACACACTGAGGTAAACGGAAACAAAGTAGGGGTGAGGCAGAGAAGCCCAACCAGATTTACTTTCCCAGGGGAAGTCAGCAAGGTAGTCTGGAGCCCTGTCAAACTCTGCTCTCCTCCGAGAACTCTTTATGATGAGGAAATGTCTCTGCACACAGCTGACTGTGATTCCCTTTTAACCTCATCATTTGTCAATGCCCACAAACAAGGCTGTGGAAATAATCTTTTTCACTCAGTGTTTTCACATGTTACTGGCTCATTATTAAGAAGCTTGCTGGTCAGACAGCACTAGAAGTTACATCATTTGCCAAGAGAATATGGAGTGCGCTCAGTACTGGTGAGGAACAGATACAAGGTACGCTCAACTACTGCAGAAACAATGATGACTTCTCAACCTGAACTAAGCTTTTCCTGACTTCTGGCCACTTCATTTTACTGAAGAATTGAGAGTTCCGCAATGAAAACCTTCTCCAACTCCAAGATCCTAACGAGGACTTCTTAAGCCTTATACCAAGATCTTGGATCAGGAAAAGGAAGGGGTACCAAGGTGCATGTCATCTCAGGACGCACACAAACTTACATTGCTTTTTTTCCATGTCCAGGGCAAACAGCGCACAGGAGGAAGCCACAAAGTTAGCATACCAAGGGCAAAAGCCCAATAAGCCTCTGATGTGGATAACTTAAAAAATATAAAGACTTGAAGAACATTTTAGCCTGAGGTTGCAGTTTCTGTAGGTAGAACAGGAGGCTTTATATGGCCAAAGGATCCAGACCTAGATTTAACACACACTATAAACACAGCCTACCACATGGGCAACATGTCTTACCAACTTTGGTACTGACTGCTCTCAAAGTATAAGTAAACTGAATTCACATAACAGTGCTCTTATGAGACTGACAATAACCTCGGCCTACCCTCAGTTCCTAAAGCAAACTCACCAGTGAGCAAAGTCCATCCTTACAAGCAACTTCAACAGAATAAAGCTATTTCTGGCTTTCATCCAAGAAAAAAAAAAAGATCCTATGTTGTTTAAAAAGTTAAAACAAGGGACAGGAGACAGGCATGGAGAGATCTACAAGCTTCTGAATTAGTGTCATGAAGAACATGAGAAGGTGAAAACTGAAAAGAACAGCCTCTTAAAAATGGAAGCAAAAGGAAACTGCTACAGATTGCTCAACTAACATGCAAGAAAAGAGACAGGGCATTTCAAAGCAACAGACAGAAAAAGGGGAGAGAGTTGCTGTATGTGCTATAAACATGCTGCAAAACCTAATAAAATATGGGCAACGTCTACTATCTTCTGGACTTCTCTGATTACACCACATGTTGGAAACGCACATCTGCTCTTTACACAAAATGGGTTTTATGTACTTTAAAAGCAAATTTGAGGAATCCATAGGGTAGATGCTGATTAACATTTGTTAGTCCAATGCCGCATGTCTGACACTCACTGTCATACTGGTGCAACGTTCTTTACATCCACTGCTGTGAAACTGGAAATTGAACTTCCATTTCGTGCTAACAGCAACATTTCCAGCAAGGAGCTCCTGGGAGAAGTGAACACTTTGCACTGAAATATTGGGCTTTTAGAAAAAGCACTTCTTCCTCTTTATCAGGTTATTCATATCTCAGTCTTATTTGTATTTAAGAAGAAAAACTTGGATTGTGCAACAATCTTTCAAACAAAACTGTGCTACCATTCCGCAGTGAAAGGTAAATGCATGAATCTGTAATGGGCTACTGATCAATTTTTGACAAACTGATATTCTCATGACAGATTAACAGGGCATACATTTCACAATTTATAGCGCTGAAAGGCATATGCAAATGCATACATAGCAATAAACACTTGGGGTAGAGTTTCCTGTCTAGCAAGCTTTTGTACAAAAGCCTTTTAAAATATTTTTTGTCACTAACATGTCTACCTTTCATGCAGGATTGATCTAAAAGTGGATGTTTCAGCACAGCACCATTATACTCAACTTTTCCTTGCCTAAAATACAAGTAATTTTAATTCAGAAAAGAGGAATTGCCCCAATCTTGTATAAATAGTAACAGTTTATTGTTATTACTGTTAAATAGGAATGTCAGACAGTAGAAACTCTGCAACAATAGTAGAAACAATGCATACCCATATTTTTTGCATTTTGAGACATAAACCCATGACTACGGAGTATCAGGAAAATACTTGAAAGAGCTACATGAAAACAAGCAGTCCCCTCCCTCTCAAAAACACACTCAGAGTACTTTAGAGATGTATCATTTCTCCTTCAAAATTTCCACAAAATACTGACTTGTTGAAACTCAAGGTTTAATTAAGTTAGTCACAATTATGTAGTTTCTGGTTTTCAGCTCTAGTAATTCCACTCAAGTGTTGCTTGTTTTCTAACCATCTATAGTTGTTTCTAACATCCAGATAAAAATACTAGCACCCTCCTAGAGCTCCTCAATGTTGAATGCAACATTTCATTCTAGGAAGCTCTCTGGGTTTGGACAGCATTAAAGAGGAAAAACAGCCTGATAAGAAGGCTGGGTTGAAAATAATCTCCCATACAGGAAAACTAACTTGAAGTCTGACACTGAACAACCAGATAAGGAAATTAATTTGTACACAATCATGGAAAACTACCTCTTAGTAGTTTGATTCACATTTTGTGGAATATAACAGACAGGGTTTGAAAATATAGCACAAAAATATTAGTTTAACATTTAAGGAAGCAATAATTTTTTTTTTTTCTAGGTAAGAGTTCTCTCTTGAAAAATCAGATACTTAGACACACAGAATGGGGTAGGATAAAAGTTTTGGCAGCTCTTCCTGGCCCTTACAATGGCTAGAACCACAGCACCACTATATTAAACTAGTTTTATATTGATCTAATTCCATTCCTGTACCATGATAAACCTGAAATAATACCAAGTAAGATCCAGACTTGAAGCTAACTTGACTTTTCAAAGCATTTCTTTACAGGATGTTATGCCTATGATATCCATGAATGAAATTTACACAAATGAGTTTTTCTGAAATTTTCAATCAGGCAAGGACAATGAATATTTTGTGAAACGGAATCTTACTTGAGCAAAAGTTACTTTGTATAAACAACGCATACCCTAACAACTACACCCTGAAGGGAAACAGAGAGATTGATAAAAAGTGAAACATCTTGCCCTAGAAGGTGCTGAAAGCTGGATGATTGCCAAAGGAGCAGGAAGTAAGCAAGGATCTGCACGAGGAAGGGAGAAACAAGATAAGCAAAGAGTAACATGGCAGACATGGCCCTGAAAGAGCAGGATGATGCTGTAAATCTGCCAGGACAAAGAAACACCAAGATGGGCTCATAGGAGAGCAGACCTGCTGAAGAAGCTCAAACAGATAAGGAGGGATCTGGAGTATGAAAACATTTATTAAACTAAAGGGATGTATATCCTTGCAGGTGCATAACATTGATAAAGGTTGTGAATAGTCAAAATTCCACTAATCAGTATCCTTAAAGCAAACTCCCTCATTACAACATGAAAACCACACCTCTAGTGCTAAAATCGCCCACTCCTCAGATAAAGACCCCTACTCACCGAGCATATGCAGTAAATTTTAGAAGTATTGTATCTTTAAACTAACATGAGGAAAAAGCTAACCAATTGTAGTTAAATAGGTGTGACCAAAAGGCAGAACTGTTATTTTGGAACTGTAAAACTATGTAATGCTATTGTAACCAGGTGTGCTAGCTTTGTGGGTTTACCATCTAGCACCTATCTCTGTCCAGAAATAAAATAAGATACCTCTGCTTTGTGTGCAAGATTGGTGTACTGCACACTAGGTAAACAAACACAGATTTGGGACAACACCTACACAAAGTGTATTTGAAGATGAACTGCAAAGACGGTTAACAGTGGAAAAGATATTATTTCCTTTTTTTATTATTATCAACAGGCACTTCAAAAATCTATTTTATACAATAACTGCAACATTTTGTGTTCTATGCATGCATATTTCTGAATACCAGCACCCGTAAAATACTGAGATCCACATCATTTAAGTGTCATATTACTGTTTTAAGAATTGAAATAAAAATTCTTATGCACATAGCAATAGCAAGTGTGTGTAGACTGATGGGTAGATAAGTAGATGTTACTAACTGTAAAACGTGGAGTTTTATATATGTCTAAAACACACAAATTTTTAAGGTTACAGATTATCCTAAGGGAGAACAAGAGTCAGTCCAATTACTTCCTGAGTAAATGGTCTGGTGATTTCAAATGTAGGTTTTTGGTTTTTGAGGTTTTTTTTTTTTTGAGTCACTCACGAACCAAACCCATTCTTTCTCAATGTATTTGCCATTTGCAAATTACTCACTGAATAATTTATATGAAGGAAATTCACCCTAAGGATTTGTCTGCAAGCTTGTTTGCTTTTACTGTTCCCGACCTATTATCCAATGTGTTTGAGCAGGTTCCCAAGTCACACAACATTATTTCAACTCCCTAAGCAAATGAGTGAAACTTTAAGCTGCTATATCCATACAGGAGGAATAACAAATCATGAATAGCCAATTTTGTTTCCTAATGAAAAGTGATCTTTGCCTAGCTGTTTAGAAGCTGACAATATTGCCTCAGAAAGCACATCAAGGAGTGTGACCAAGCTCACTAACCACAGCAGTGGGGCTAGCAGCATGCTTCAAAGGGCAAATTCCATTTCACATGCAGCAGGAACAATGCTACATGAGGCTCTCAAAATGGCTTTTCTTTCATTTCCAAAGCCCAGAAGCACCTTCCAGACCACCGACCTCCTTATGGCAATGGCAAGAATATATACTTCGCATACGTTCATCAGGCAGTTATATTTGCCATTACTGTGGCCCCACAGTTCTTTTGTGCTATATTATGGCTGTACCGTACAAATCACGAATTGGAAGAGCCCATCCAACACAAGTGCATCACATTCTCCAAAAGCTCATCACTCTTTTCAGAAAGCATGGCATTCAGAACTATGCAATAGTCAAAGTAAGCTAGTTTAAGATTTCTACTCAAGCTGAGGCAGAGAGTGACCAGAGTAGAGGCCTCAGGAGGGACAAGCAGGGAGCAAAGTGACGCAAAACTTGCACTGTTCAAAACTGGGATCCAGTTAAAATTCAGGTAACTCTTCAGGAAAACTGACCGGGAGATGCTGTGCAGATCAGTCTACCAGCTACATTTAAGGTAGGATCCTGCCTTGCTGCGAGCACTGTGGCCCTTGAGCCTAGAAGGCTGCAAGTGCTTAATTATTCTTATGTGAGCACAACAGCAACTCAGGCTACTGTGTTAAGACAGTGACATTTAGCACCTGGTAGGTGCTATGGTGGAAAAACCATACTTGGGAAGTGCCATTTCGCTCTCACCAGATCTCGGTATTCCTTTTGGTCCAAACCCAGACCACATCATAAGAGAAAATTACTTTCAGAATTTTAATGAAAATAATCAACTTTCATGACTTCAATGCTACACACAGGGCCCAGAGAATACCTACATTACATTTTCAGTACCTTTTTTCTCTTTTCCTTTGTGTGTGCATATAATAGAAATTTTTACGCTGGAATCATGTAATAATTCCAATATTGACTTCCTTTTCAGTCTACAGAAGATTAACAGTCCCTTTAGGGTTATATTGACCCTGGCTTTGCCCTTGCCAATATTTACCTCTCAGGTCAATGAATCTTGATGCTGAATACAACAGAAGTCAATACCTGCTTATTACAGTTAGAATAAAAATTACTAAGAAGGGTTACAAACACTAGGTTGATGCCTGTCAACACTACCATAGTTACGGAGACTGTCAACGTTTCCCTCATGTCTGTCTTTTTTTCTAGTAAAACTTGTCCCAGATAACAACAACAACAAAAATCATTTGAAGTCTCAATAGTCAAGTCTGTTTTTATAAAACGAGTTCTGACAAGCATACTAAAATGTAAGACATATGCAAGTATTCAGAACTATATAAATTCAAGTACATAAGCCCAGATTTTATATCAGATTACTATATTTTGCGGGAGGGGGGAGCAGCTGGGAATTGTTGTGGATTTTGTAATAGTTACTGCAAGTTTTAGGACTTAAGTCTCCTTGTATTCAATGTCAAGAGCTGGTCCCCAAGGCAGGCAGTGCATTTAGTCCTCTGTTCCCATTTAACTTTGTTTTTGTGATAGACTAAAAAAATGAGCTCTAGAGCTCAGCTATTCCTAAGTTTTCAATTAGAGAACACCCAGAAGACTAGCAAGGTAAAATCTTTAGTCTTAAGAGCACCAGAATCTACAAAATCCATCCAGATCTCCAGATCTTGAGGCAGGAGAAAACAAAATTGTAAGACTGTGTCTTACACATACATATATACACAGTGGAAGGAAAGCATCAGTGGAAGGAGTATAGCTCAGTAAACCTTGAGAAGAAAGGTGCAATGAGTGCACAGCTTTAACCACGTTTGTGGCAAACAAGCAGACATTCTCAGTTGCACAAACCTGGGCTGTCCATCCTTACTGCTCCTGCTAGCAAGATCTGTCCTCATTATGCAGATAAAGCACACCAACAAATTTATACTTGTTCATGTTTTATTCCACTGATAGTAAGCTATCAGTGTCTCGAAGCCATAGGCAACAGCTAAATCTACATTAGACATCCTACTTCCATGCACAGAGTGAATGCGAATTCAGACAAGCACTATCAAAATTAAGACCTTCCCACCTTACTCGTCCCATAGGCACGTACATCTCTAGTGTAATTCAGTAACACTTGCCTCTTTGCCCACTGTTTCTTTAAATGGCTCTCAGTCAAATGACTGAGAAATACTCTGCTTCACAGCTGAGCTTTCATGGGCATTAAGATATATAAGCCACTAAAGCTTTGAGAAAAAGTCACCAGCATAGCTTTAAAAGAAACATTTTAAATATCTTCCAATTGCCCACTTCCTAACTTAAAAGAATAGAGAATCTATAGGAAAAGGGTTAGGTCTACACTTATGATCTAAGGTCCTCCAATGGGCAAAGCCATTGCGTGTGATCGAGATGCATTTCTCACGAGGTCCAACACCCTTCTAGAGATTGCAATGTTTCTCTAAGGACTGCTGTTTGCCTTTTTGCTTAATAACCTGCCCACTCTTCAATCTTTTTACTACAGGGAGAAAGGGGTGTTTCTAAACTGTTTGTTATAGTTAAGCATAAAAATTCAGAGTAGATTTTTCTAGTCAGTTAACCATATTCTTGAGGGAAAACATAAGGTAGGATAATTATTAAAGAGCACTCTCAGTAATACTCACATCTTTATTATGTCAACTCTTTGCCAAAAGAAGTAAGATTTATAGTAAAAGCCACTTACATTTCTTCTTTGCAGAACCAAGCCATCTGCCTGAAATATACCATCAGCCCCTGCTAGAAAAAATTACACATATTTCCAAGCCCCAAAGTAACCATTAGAATGGAAATTGGACACTACTTGTCATTTGCAAAGCTTTCTTAACTGGAGAGGCTTCCCATTTGTTCAATTAAATGTTTGTATGTGCAATACACTTTATGAAATCTATCCCAAAACAGTGAGGACTGAAATAATATTGGAGGCAGATGGCACAGCTGTTTCATTTACAGAGCTATTCTCAGCAATATATGAAGTGATGGACAGGACAAGGAAGTGGGACTGAAAACTTGGTCCTATGAAGAACATCATTCACTGATCTTAGCAATAAGCAAACTGTTTCAGCTCCAATCTTCTCTCCTCTATCATATGTAGCTACTTGACTCATTTGGGTTTATCCAATTAGAACATATTGATTTAATTCAAGAATTCAGCCTCTGAAGCCACATAAGGTTTTTGCCCCTAAGAGAATTCATCTCTCTGCCTTAACAGCTAAGGGAGTCTGAAAACATGTCTGTCACGTTGAGACAAGGAGGCACGTATTTGTATGGGCTGATGAGGCAGTGTGCATGCAGAAGAGGAAGGGATACCATTAGGAATAGGGAACAAGTTCAAGCTGCTACTTATTTGCATGCCTCACACAGAACAGAAATCATTGCACCATGCTCCAGATGCTGCAAACCTCAGGATGCACATCCAGGGCTCATAATTAAAACTGGCAAACATTTACACTGAGGAGAGGGAGGGGGAAAAAAAAAAGAAACCCAGAGCTATCCCAGTCAGTCTGCATCTGCTTTGAGATTTCTGGGGTGCTGGCCTGTTCTGCCATCTCAGTAAAGTCACCTTTTCAAAGCAAAGGGCATGCAAAAACACTCCCTCAGATTGAAGACTTGAAAGAACCTGATGAGAGCATGCCTCCTTTTTTACAGAATAGGGCTGAAGATCCAGTAAACTAAACAAGCAAATCAAACATTTCTTTAAATAGAAACAAACATTTCTTTAAATAGAAATTTCAGCTCTCATGAAACAAAATTATAGAGAACACAGGAATAGATTTAAACCAAAGAATAGCGGCTGGAACAGTTTTCATTTTGGAAAGCACTGCTTTACAAGGAATGTGGATCACACTGTCCACCACAAGCCATGACGTAGCTCTTCAAAGGTTTTATTTAGGCACCTAACAGAACCCCCTTGGGGCCAGAAAGCAGATCCCCATATCCATAGGCATACAGTGACACTAGCTCTGCAGAACTGCAGTCACCTCTTGTGTAGATTTAACAGTGTCAACAGTCAGAAATAGTTACAAAACCAAATTTAGTTAAGAAAGAACCATAGAGACCACAGGATAAGTCTCACCACCTCCTTCCTCCTTCCCTCCCCCCAGCCTACTCTTTCCCTGCATTCCTCTTCAATCCTACAGCCTATAGAGACTTTCACAGCTGGCATGCTGCTGGGAACTCACTTTGTGGCTGTGAAAAACTAAAAGAAAGAAAAGTCTGTTTTGTATGGACTGTCAGTGAGATTAAGAAAGTTCTCTGTAGGTGCCACGCAACAATAAACTGCCAGGGGAAAGAATGCTGAAAAGCCAAGAAGTACATCCCAGCTCACCAGAGCATCCATAAATACTTGCTATGTTTGAATAGGTTCAGCTGGAGACTTTATTATGCCTAATGCCTTAAGAATTATTAGAGGAAAAAAAATACTGCCAGTGCACAAATAAGGGAGGTGAGAGGGCATTTAAAGAAATCCTTTGCTAGGCAGAGTGCCATTCATTTCCTGTGACAGTGAAGGGGCACCAGGTCATATATTCAGTAGTGTATTACTTTAAAAAATATTTTCCAACCTTGCTGCTTCAGTATAAATGCTTCCCTCCTCAACCAGCCCTTTCTCACTGGTAATACTATAAAAGACATGCCCCAAGGGACAAGTTTCTAATAATGTTCTAATCTTGCTTTCCAAGCACTTACAACAATTGCAGTAGCAATTTTAAAATACAAGAAGTAAATTCATAGGACTCGACCTCTTCTTTATTTGCAGGGAACTTAGGCTGTTCTGGACTTATTGCAAACTATATCACCACAGAGATATCTTTAGTTTCTAACGTTCATTTCCTCATAAGTCATAAGCACATACTGCTGTAAACAGCACAATACGTGGAAACTCCAGACAAGCTATGAAAAGTAAGTGTCCTACTTCACTGTTTTTATACCCTAGCTTCATTTCAGCTACATCTTGGAAGGCCAATATCTACATATGATTTCCAATAACTAAATACATAAAGCAGCCAATCGTAGTAGCTATTTTCCACCAAAGATATAAATATGGAAGTCATCACAAAGGCATAAACGGACAACTAATTCAGAAGGAATCCAGCTTGTGCAGAATACCTCTACAACGCAGTCTTAAAAAATCTTCCAAGCCAGATGGAATTAGCGTACCTTCTAAAAAGCCTGTCTTCTTTGAAGCACCACTTCCCATAAAAGCAGTTCTTCCACTCTTCCCTGCCATTCCTGCAGCCTTCTCATTCTCAGAGGGCCAAGACGTGGAAACTGGTTATACTCACACACACAGTGCCACAAAAATGGCAACCGTCCACTTTCAAATGCTTGTCTTGCTCTACCCTCTCACAAGGGCTTCTTATAAGCTTCAGGTCACTCAATAGATGCCCATTACTTGCCAGCTTCTGCTCCTGACTTTTGCAGGAGGAGGGGAATTCAGCTGTTGTCCGCGCAACTGCCACTCAGTAGTAATCAAGAGTTCTCCCCTTCTGAACAGACAAATGACAACAGATCAGGGCAGAAACTCAGCAGCTACAGTAGATGTTACCCTGATGGACTGGGAACTAAAGGAGATCTAGAGAAGATTCCCACCATGAGGCCTTGAAGTAACACAGGAGAAGGGAACTAGCCCACTAAAACATCTGGGGAGTCCGCAGTGGAATGGGAACGCTGACTTTTACTTACCTCCTCTATACCTTGTACGAGAGACTTTTCACTTTGCACTACAGAAATCAAGGAATTGCAAGTAGTTGGAAGAAGGTTGTTTCTTTTTTTTCTCTCCACTCCAGTTGTCTTCAACCTACTGCAAGTTACTGCAGCAGCACAATGCATTTCCATTTTTTGGGGTTTAATTGTCGTGGGGTTTTAGGGGAACTGTAGGAAAATGTGGGGGTTTAGGGGAACTGTATCAGAAAATGAAAAATAGTAGTTTCATTTTTTCACTCCCTTCAGGATTCATGAACCCTGACAGCGCAACTTGCCTCCTTCTCCCTTCAAGCTACAGGGCAAAGTCTCAGTACCTCAGGAGACGGCTGTCCTATTTCTAAAAATGACCAAAGAAATCTCACTGAATAATCAGATCCCAGGTATATTCCTGAGTATTTCAGTGGCACAAGACCATGCTGTGGCTTTTACAATGAACACCTTTCTGCATCTCTGGGACAGCTAAAGAAAAGAGAAACAGCCAAGATGGCTCTTCAATTCACTGATCTTCTGTTACCAGAAAAGTCACTGTCAGCATATGGATGCTGTAATTATGGGGACCAAAAGAGTATCAAGTCGGTCAAGAGCCAAGATTTCAAAGCCATATACATATGCTGACCATAGAGACTGAAGAGTCCATATTAGTCCATAGGAATCACCAAGGAACGAAGGTGTTCCCCACTTCTGCCTAGAGAACACAACTAAATCACCTGTCATCAGATCCTCTTTTTGTCTTCTGGGAAATCTTCATACCCAGCCTTAGATTTTTTTCACTACTGTCTGTGATCGGGTTTCTTGCCAGGTTACATTGTTGTCGATCCAGCAGCAAGGAGTGACACATTAGGCACAATTTCAGCTGTGCTTAGAAATTGTTCTACCCAAAGCACAAGGTATAGTCTAGCCCCAAATCCCCTTGCTTGCATCTCAGTCATTACACCAGACTTCAATGTGCAAATATGAGCACTTCTGCATGGTACTAAACACCTGTTGAAACACTTACAAGCTGCATCGTGTTTGATTTAGCCTGAAAAATATCGGTAAGAAGGAGTAGGTCTGTTCAGAATCTTAAAACCATTAGGCTGGCAGTAGCACTATAATGGTGCATTAAGAAGTGATAAACTTGCATGAACAGTGTTCCATACCAGCAGTGAGAAATAAAACTCTTTATTGCTCAGATCAGAAGCGCGTAAGCTTATTTTTTTCTAGCATTTACCCTTGACTATATCACAAAATGGTCTCAAGTTGGGGACCACCGCAATCTGCCAGAGGCTGAAACAACTTCTAAGTCCCGGACTTCTCAAACTATTATCTCATTCCTTGAACAATGAAGCTGCATGAATTTTGCATGTTTCCTCAAGCACTTTACTTTATTCCAAGAATAACAGTTCCATTTCAAACCATGTTAAACTGAATCCCCTTTTTTATCATCCATACAAAATGGCTGCCAGAAGATTAAATAGGCAATGAGAAAACAACATTAAAATAATATTTAAATAATTTATAAGGAAATTCCAAGTAAACTTAAAGAAATATAACTATCCCTTTACAACAAAACACAAAGAATAAATTTTCTAAACTAAACTGAACCCCTTGCACCTATTGTAGGTGTCTGTGGAACATTCCCATAAAGTTAGCAGGACACTAAGTATAAATTTAAACCTTTTAGTTAAGTGAGAGAATATATCACTGTCACTGAGGTAAGGCTGTGCTTAAAAAGGAGTGGCTTGATGCATCAAGCTATTAGAAACCTTGTTCAAACCAGCAGAATCAAAAACTTCGTTCTGAACAGCACAAAAGTGTGAGAAAAAAAAACTGATGGTGCCTGACTCATGATGGTTTACATCTGACCCCCATTCTTCACCTCTTCTCTCACTAATCCTGATTTTAATTATCTACAAATTTGTACTTAGTCAAGACTAGCGCTTAATTTATCTACGGAAATTCAAATCATCCCGTGTAAAAACAAAGTTTCTAAAAAGGACAGGTTTGTCAGCCCTTAATGAGATAATTATTATTCATATTAAATATAGTTGAAAATGCATTAATAGCAAAATGCTTCTTTTCATTTCCAGGGAACAAGAGGCAAGACACTGTTCACAGATAAGTTTGCAGTTTGGGA
>WHYT01015719.1:85391-97947 GCA_009806455.1 Tetrax tetrax | reverse complement strand
CTTGCTTGCATCTCAGTCATTACACCAGACTTCAATGTGCAAATATGAGCACTTCT
Source organism: Tetrax tetrax (assembly GCA_009806455.1). Classification (NCBI taxonomy): domain Eukaryota; kingdom Metazoa; phylum Chordata; class Aves; order Otidiformes; family Otididae; genus Tetrax; species Tetrax tetrax. The sequence goes on along the minus strand of WHYT01015719.1, from coordinate 97,891 downwards.
GCATGGTACTAAACACCTGTTGAAACACTTACAAGCTGCATCGTGTTTGATTTAGCCTGAAAAATATCGGGAAGGAGTAGGTCTGTTCAGAATCTTAAAACCATTAGGCTGGCAGTAGCACTATAATGGTGCATTAAGAAGTGATAAACTTGCATGAACAGTGTTCCATACCAGCAGTGAGAAATAAAACTCTTTATTGCTCAGATCAGAAGCGCGTAAGCTTATTTTTTTCTAGCATTTACCCTTGACTATATCACAAAATGGTCTCAAGTTGGGGACCACCGCAATCTGCCAGAGGCTGAAACAACTTCTAAGTCCCGGACTTCTCAAACTATTATCTCATTCCTTGAACAATGAAGCTGCATGAATTTTGCATGTTTCCTCAAGCACTTTACTTTATTCCAAGAATAACATGGTTTGAAATGGAACTGTTAAACTGAATCCCCTTTTTTATCATCCATACAAAATGGCTGCCAGAAGATTAAATAGGCAATGAGCAGCAGAGAAAACAACATTAAAATAATATTTAAATAATTTATAAGTAAATTCCAAGTAAACTTAAAGAAATATAACTATCCCTTTACAACAAAACACAAAGAATAAATTTTCTAAACTAAACTGAACCCCTTGCACCTATTGTAGGTGTCTGTGGAACATTCCCATAAAGTTAGCAGGACACTAAGTATAAATTTAAACCTTTTAGTTAAGTGAGAGAATATATCACTGTCACTGAGGTAAGGCTGTGCTTAAAAAGGAGTGGCTTGATGCATCAAGCTATTAGAAACCTTGTTCAAACCAGCAGAATCAAAAACTTTGTTCTGAACGGCACAAAAGTGTGAGAAAAAAACTGATGGTGCCTGACTCATGATGGTTTACATCTGACCCCCATTCTTCACCTCTTCTCTCACTAATCCTGATTTTAATTATCTACAAATTTGTACTTAGTCAAGGCTAGCGCTTGATTTATCTATGGAAATTCAAATCATCCCGTGTTAAAACAAAGTTTCTAAAAAGGACAGGTTTGTCATCCCTTAATGAGATAATTATTATTCATATTAAATATAGTTGAAAATGCATTAATAGCAAAATGCTTCTTTTCATTTCCAGGGAACAAGAGGCAAGACACTGTTCACAGATAAGTTTGCAGTTTGGGACTAGTTTGCAGACAAATCTGAAGGCCTTCCAGTCCCACAGAATCCTGCTTTAAGAGACATGCAGTACATCCCAAATATTCTTCCCAAGACAAAACAACCTAACAAAGCAAAATGACAAAAACTTCAAGGCTTTGCTCCCAGCCTTTGAGAAGGTGACAGTACTTGGAAGGGCTCATACAAGAAAAGATTGCATCATCTCTTAATTCTAAACAACAGAGTTAACCACATCACACTGCATTTGTGATTGTCACATGTTAAGCTACTCAAGGGCTCAGTATTAAGAATTCGGAGCAGAGACAGCAGATAGAGCAGGTTTATTCTGTCAAAGATTAAGTTTTCCAGTTCACCTAAGGGATGCTCTAAATTTTGCTCTGAAGAGGATAGAAAGTGTCTAAAACCTAAAGGTATAGAAAGGTACTCAAGTACCTAGAGTGACACCTATGTAATAAGCTCCTCAGAAGTCTGGAAAGCTAATTAGAGAAATGGGACTAGCATTCATAAGGAACTTCGGATGTTCAAGAGAAGGAATAAAATAATAGAGCTGGAAGTGACCATTGGGAGATCATTTAGTGCACGCCCCTTCCAAGGTTTGGAAAGTAAGTGATAACTGCTCATATCCTGACAGAACCTAGCGAATCTTCCCTTATTAAATAGGCCTGTTGACATAGTCCCCACACCTCCTGCCTTGGGAAACTTCCAGGGCTTCAGTCTTCCCAGGCACCAAAGTGCTTTCCCCACAGATGACCCACACACCCTCTGTGGCAACTTCAGCAACTGTCCCTTGCCCAACCACCACGCACACACGGATAGCAGGCTAACCCTAACCCTTCCTCTTCTCCGGAGGCCTTTCAAGAACTCATCTTCCCCCCACTCCAGCTTTCTCTTCTCCTAACTGAACCGCCCTGGCTCACTCTATCCGCCTGCTTTCCAGCCAACAGCCCTTGAACGGCAACAGAGGGGCAGGAGCACGGCCATGGCCACGTCCAGGCTGCAGGCGTCCCCAGGCCCGGCCGTGCCCCTCGCCACCTGCCATCTCGGTTTCAGCCGGCACCCAGCGCCGCGGCCCCCCACCCCGCGCCGAGCGGCAGCAGCTCCCTCCGCCCTCCTAGGGGCCGCCCTGTCCTCGGCGGAGGCAGCTAGAGGTCCCCAGCCGCCTCTTTTGGATGCCCCCTTGCCCCCCGAACCCGACCACCCTTGGCTGCCCCACCCCGCCCCGGCCGGGCTCCGGCGGCCGCCGCCGCCGCTCCCCTCACCCCGGCCCCGTTCCTTGTCGGGCAGCGCCCCCTGGCGGTCGCCCCGCCCCCCTCCCCAGCGCCCGGCGTTTTTCCCGCCGCGCCGAAACCGTTGGTGTCCGTTAGGCGCTGCTCCCCGCGGGACGGGGCGGGGCGGGGAGGCGGCTGCCAAACGCACCCCAGAAATCCGGCCCCGCAGGCCCTCCCAACACCCGTCGGTCCGCGGCAAGGCCTAGGCAGCCCCAAAATTATTCTCAAGAGGGTCGTAGGGGCAGAGGGCAGGGGGGAAGGGCAGCAAACCACCCCGAGGCCTGGAGGTGGTGAGGGCTCAGGAGCAGCTGCGTTCACAGGCTGAGGGAATCAGCACTGGGCAAGCTGTGTGCGAAACTCCAGCAGGCAGGGATGGATTGCCCTGGTACAAAGGTGTGCTTGCAAATGGAGCGGGGGGAAAAAAAAAATCCCACATGATTTAAAAATGAGGAAAGATGGAGACAGTGCTCAAATAAATTATGGAGGCAGCCCACGGAAGCACTGTAACAGGAGGATCATAGGTTTCTGGTGTCACCCATGACAGGTGTTCAGTCTGTTCTTGAAGAGCTCCAATTGCAGAGAGTGCAATTGCTCAGAGAGCCCCTCTTCCCATCCTTTTCATCTTAATCACAGCAGATTTCTCCCAACGCCTTCCCTAAATCTCTGCTGCAGCCATTCAGGTCCATCAGGTCTCATCCTACCCACTACAGAGACAGAGAATGGAACATTTCCCTCCTCTCCAACAGCCAGATTTAAAGACATGCCCTGACAGAGGAAAGCTGTTTTCTGAGCTAAATGCCATCAGTTCACTCCATCCTGTCACAGGTTGTGTTTTCCAGATGTCTCAGCCTTCCTCAGCACTCTCTGCTGAACTCTCCCCAGGAGATCACATCTTTCCTGGAGCACTCCATGCAGAGCAGCTCCCAGCACTCCAGCCACACCAAGACAGAGCAATGCTGGGCAGACATACTGCTTCACATGTCTGGTGGACTGTAACCCTTTCTACTATACACTCTAGTAATGCATTTATCTCTTTTCCTAGTGGCATGGCACTGACTCCTATGCTGCTTGTGATGCATTACCATCCCTACGTCCTTTTTTTTGCAGAAGAGACTGGAGTTATTCCCATCCTTAAGTTACACCCGTTGAGTTACTCCCCTATCCTGCTTCTGTGCAATTCATTTTTCCTGCTCAAGTGAAGTACCTCATACTTGTTCTGCTGAGTTGTGTTTTACTTCTTTCCTTCCATCCTATGCTATTTCTCTTTATCGTACTCACAAATTTCCTGATTTCTCAAGCTATTTTTCATTTTTAACCTATCTCCAGTTCTTTCAAGCTCAGAAAATTTAATATCTAGGAACATTGGATTTAACAACCATTTTCTCTGTCTTAGCAGTACAGGCTCCAGAACACACCCTCCAAGAGTCCTCCCATTTTGGTGGCAAACCACTGACAAATACTCTGAATTCTGTTTCTGTCTATCTCTGCACGTGCTGTATTGCTGTCTTCATCTAAGACACACTCCTCTGGCTCGCAGAGTTGGTTGTCTTGACTCAGAGATGGCCTACATATCTTTCCAGGTCCTTCTCCACCCTGCACAACCTACAGTTCTACAATGGTCCTATACAGAAGTGCTGTTCAGGGAGAGGTGATACAGGGGAGGTACCCCGAGATCTTCTGGAAGTGGTGAATACTCAGGGAAGTCCCGTTGTCTTAAAAACTTTAATGGCAACAATAGCAATGCTCCATTTCCTCGCTCCTCACCTGACTGCCAACCTTTCCTAGTGGTCCATACTTTGTTAGAAACCATCAGTATTGTTCTTTCCAGTCACCAGTGCCTGAACTTTGCAAACAAAACCCCACGTAAGCCAGGATTCCTGCATTGTGTGCCAGGCTACAGATATTTCCTCTGTATGTTCTGTGTGTACTGTGGCACACCTGGCATTAACTATATGATTGCAAGATGCCATATTAGCCAGCAGAAAATGGTTTCTGGGAGAAAAGTTGCTTGAGTCAAGCTAAGGCAGCACATGAGCAACACAGGCACACAGCTGACCACATGGGCAGAACCTAAGCAGTGTCCATGAGCACCAGGGCTGCAATATGAAAACTAGCTAAAGTTTTGACAGCATTCAAGGAACACATTGCAAGGCCAGTGACTAAAATAAGGGGAAGAAAGATGGGAATATTGTTTCAGAAATGCTTCCAAAGCAGTCTCTCAAAGTTTGGTTGCCTAAAACTCCGTTCAACCCATGGCAAGTCATCTGCTCCCCACTTTTCCACAGCTGATGGCCACTTTAACTCTTAAGACTTCTGTGAGTAAGCAACAGTTTCAGTATTCTTGCACTTGCATAGCCTAGGATGGCCCAGTGGTTGGGACAATCACTGGATGTGAAACACAGCCAAGTTTCCTCTGCAGAAGGATCCTCATGACTGGATCATCTTCCAAGAAAAGTGCCCAACTGCCAGCTAATGTATAGTGTGCCAAGTGGGCCTGCTGACGTGTTTCATTAAATATAAAATTTTGAAATCCTTTCTCAGAAGTAAGGTTCAAATCCAGATATTTCTTGTGCCAAGAAGTGCTGTCACCGCTGAAGACAGTCGTTCTCTCAAATTCATAACTATTTTAAGCAAAACAAATCAAGATCAGCCATACAAGGCTGATCAACATATTGCAATACCCTTTAACCAACAGGTACTCTTCTGAGACAGAGTCATAGAATCATAGAATGGTTAGAGTTGGAAGGGACCTTCAAAGGTCATCTAGTCCAACCCCCCTGCAAGAAGCAGGGACATCCCTGACTAGATCTGGTTGCTCAGAGCACCATCCAACCTGGCCTTGAACGTTTCCAGGGATGGGGCATCCACCACCTCTCTGGGCAACCTGTTCCAGTGCTCTACAACTCTCATTGTAAAAAATTTTTCTAATATCTAATCTAAACCTACCTACTTCTAATTTAAACCCATTACCCCTTTTTTTCCAGTCTCTACACAAGTCAAATCTAGATCTACATTTCTCATATCACAGCTGAGGTTTCAGATTGTGATCCACTCCTTTTAATCCTACACCCCAGTACTGTGGCAGCCTTAAGTATCAAAGCAGCTTGGGTCAGGAAATTGATAACACGATGGCACTTCTGAGATTCACCACTTTTCATTTGACTGAAAGTACTTGACAGTACTGCAAAATATTAGGAGTCAGATAAAGATTTTCATTATTTAAAGCAAATAAATGGGGGAAACAACCCCCACAGCTGACCATCTAGTGCTCTATCTGGAAGTCAACAGCAGGGCTAGTATGTGTAAAGCAAAGCACTCCTCCTGCTGACCATTATGTTAAAAGCAAACTCAATTTTGAGCTCATTTTCAAGCCAGCAAGTACTACAGCCTGACTTAGAAGTATTTGGCTACACACAGGTTCATTGATCTGTGTATTACTGCTCAATATGCCTAATAAACCACATTATATAGAACATTGCCGTTTGTTTAATTTTTACAGCGATTGTGAGAAGTCACAAGCAGAAACGTGACTGCAGACATAAAATTGGTATACTGGCATGAGTATCTGAAAAGATTGCAAGTACACTGTTTAATTGCACATCTTCCAGAGGTTATGTACTACCACCTGCATGTGTATTAAAAATACGTCATAAAAATATCGCTGAAGAGGAGTTTTGCATGGGCAATAGCCTTTTCTCATAGCGGTCTTATTTTGATTGATATCAGAACACCAGAACCATTGCTGTAGGGACTTTTACTAACAGTAAAATACACCAACAAATAAAATCAGCAGTTATTATATACAGTAAATGGCCTCTTCAGCCTGCTATAATGATTACATTCACCCGCAATAATAAATAATCACAACAGACACCCAGAGCTAGATCCTGGCACATAAGCTAACCATGCAAAACAGGCTCGTAACTAGCTTCAGCAGCTGCCTGAAGATTTTCCCAGAATAAACTGAGTACTCTGGGAATGATGGAAATTCAGAGCTAATGCCGCTTCCCTCCTTATCACACATGTGGAAGGACAGTGAACTTATGTCTCAAGGGAGAAAGTGCTAATGTGAGGTTTGAGCTACTCTGGGAATGAGTTTCTCCCAGTCTGTATCACTGAACCTGTTTTGCTTTGCAGAAAGCATCCCTCAGCTCAGGCTGAGAACAAGAACTTTCATCATGACCGTAGTTAAGATGCCTCATGGGAAACACATCCCAATTTGAGTTCCTTTACCAGTATCTACACAGTGGGGCAGTAACAGGACACACGGAGAGGACAGCATCTTATAATACACTATTAGTATGTATTCCGTGTTTAGGGCTTTTTCTGCACACACACCCCCCCTGCCTCCTTTATGGCTCAATTTCTTCCAAAGCATTATTTTCTGCCGTGCCTGAATGCAAAGCCTTGAACTCCAAGACGAGTCCTTCGCACAGTTTGAAGATCTGAAATCGCTGCCCTCGCCCTTCAGCCTCGCAGAGGGATTCAGTGGAAAATATCCCAAGCTATCCCAGCTGAGGCACAGCCGGGGATGCTGCTGCTGCCGCGCCGGGTGGCCCGGGCTCTGCCTTGGCTGCTCTTCTGCTGCCATCTGGAGGGCCCTGCTTGTGCTCATCCCTCCTGGCACTCAGCAGAGCCAACCCAGGGTAAAGGCTAGCTTGGAGGCCCTCTATGCCAAAATATGCTGACAGTCACACCGTGTGCTCCTGACCTGCCTCGGTAACAGGGATTCTTCTGACCTGACACACAAGGGATTTAAAAAAAAAAAAAGCAACCAAAAACAAAGAACAAAACACACAAACACCAGCATACAACAAAAATTTGGGTCTTCACAAAGTGTTCAGTTTTACATTGCATTGGGTCAGAACACAAAGACTTTTGATGGTCCCTCATCCCACAGCTACAGTGAAAGCAAATTTTGGGGCAAAGAATAATCACCAGTTTGGACTGCGTAGAACCAAGCACTCTGCCCCTGAAAATTTAAGAGGACTATGTTACCTAGGAAAGGTTGAATCATTTTATTTACATTCCTAATATTTTCAGCTCCACAAGCTACAATAAAGGTTAGAATAAGATAATAATCAAATTTTGTGCTTCAGTGCACAGGCAGATCACCCTTGTAGACAAGGGAGCGTTTCTCACCCAGAGCTCTCCACGCTGTGTACAGATGTACTGCATTTTAAGGCGTTCGTTTTGTTTCTTCGCCTTTCCCTGAAGCATCAATTAATACAGAAATCAGAATACCAGATTAGAACAAAAAAGGTCTGAGTTAGTAGAGAAAAGGCAAATGTAACAAATCTTTTTCAGTTAAAGGACTTCAAAATTACTAGTTTCTTGCTATAAAATAAATTGGATATCGAGTTTATGCCTGTGAAAAAAAAAAAACAGATATGCTAGAAAACACTGCTCAGACAATGATCTGGTTTCATGTCTTATATTCTATTTCCCTATCCTTTCTCTGCACAGATCCCTTTCCTAGCCCCAGACCGATAAGCATTATCGTGTACATAAACCAGCAAAGCTGACTCCATCCTGCCTCTCCTGAGCATCCACCTGCACATGAAAGGCAGCAAGAGCACATTGTCTATTCACCAGAAAAAGCAACTCCATCAAGAAGCCCAGACAAGGAGGCAGTTTTCCCCATTTGCCAGTTAATATCACTTTTCAGTCTGCCATTTGAACACTTTTTGTTCCAAAGCTATTGCTTTTTCCACATATGAAGACAGCCTGCTCCTTTCCAAACAACATCCAAAGCTCTCTAGGAACCAGCTGGGTTGTGGCTAAAATACAAATTTAGTAGTTTCACCAAAGCCAGCTTTTGCCAGCCATAGCTTTTCAGGGATATCTGAGACATCCCAGTCTCATTACAAACAAAAATAATGATCTGCAGATGTTAACATTAAAACAGGTTTTACTGTACTATTCATGCAAAAAAAAAAAAAAAATAATTTCTCCTTTTTTTTTTTCAGCATGACTTTAAAAAACAGGGATGAAGGTGATTCTGCCTAAAGAGAAAGCAGCTATTGAAGTCTTTCCTGTGCCCTTAAACAGCAAGGAAGAACAAAAGAGCAACAGGTATGTTTTTCATCTCCTCTACCATCTCAGAGCATTCTCACATCACCTTTCTCCAAGGGTGACTAACCTCACCACTGAGAGAACCCACATCCATATCAGACAAGGACAAAAAGATTACTTAAAACATTTATTTTATGAAGAAAAAAGTCAATTGACCTGGGAAAAAACCTTGGGAGATAGACTCAAGAGGCAATTTTTAGAAACACTAAGTGTTATTTATACACTTCTGGAAGCCCAGATGTGCCCTAACTGATCTCTGCAACACTCTTGCAGGCATACTTTGTTGAACACAATCACGAGAGAAACCACTGCAAGCAGAAAACCAGGAGCTCCACTCATGCTCAAGGCTAATTTGCTATGCAGATGCTAGGCAGAGACAGAAGGTATTTAAACTGTTTTATTTCCCAGGTTTCTCTCTCTTCCAAGGGAAGGAAGGCTCTCCCTAACTGCTGAGTTACTGAAATGACACAGAGCTCTGCTTGAAGAAGGGAAAAGCATGAGTTGCAGCAGACTGTATTCCCAATGGCCTCAGACTTTTCTGGGCCAGCTGCGGGCATGACTCAGATGCTCACAAAGTAGCTGCTTAGTTGCATCATACTAATATATAATCAGTGCTGGTTTCAGCTTTCCTCAACATGCTGGGCTGTCATTTGTAGTGTTCAGTGCCACAAACAGTTGAGTCACTGCTGAATCAGGGCCAGATACCTCTGAGGGAAATAACCTCTGAGTCAGGGGCACGATGAATGGCATGCTGTGCACCAGTGCAATTTTACAATTTACTCGTGTTTGTGAGTCAGCACCACAATCAGAAGTACAGAATTATGCAAGTTCCTTATTGCAAAGAGCATTTTGCACTTAGTGAGCCCTGGTAATTACTTTCTTCAATGATATCAAAGTATATAAGCACCTCAGAATTGAAGGCAAGCACAGATGTGAACACATCTACAGAAGGATGCTATGGAAGATGAGAAGCAATATTCTTCACACACACATTCCCCAGAAACTAAAAGCAAGACAAAAATGCCACTTGCTCCACCTTACCTGCTAGATGCTCATACTGCTTGGGATTAAAATGAAAGATAGCATATAAATTGGTAAGGTGACTGTAAGAACTGTTATCATTTGTCACTTAAGTCTTTATTTTGGGGAATGGACACTTCAGGGTACACAGGTTCTGTAAGGCTATGGCTTCTTGGGCTATATCTAACATGCTCAGGATGAGCAGTTTTGCTTTTATAGTTCTCTTGTGGAGGGCAGTAGATCCTGCTATAACTCCAGTGAGTTGGGCTGGAGCTTTTGAAACTACATCTCAGATTATAGTTTTGAAACTACATCTCAGATTATAGGAGACCATCTCAGATACACAGGGGGCCAAAGACCTTCCAACAGAGGTCTGCAAATTAGAGAAGTGAACATTAATAAATTAAAGTAACTGATCTAATATTTACTTTTTCATTGCTTGAAAAATCTTATCTAATAGAACTTTTAGTTTACTGAAAGCTCCTACTGTATATTTAATAAAAGTACCGAAGTTTTGGCAGTGAGATCCAATCGTGGTGCCATTTTAAGAAATCTGCACGTCTTACAGTGGCAGCCCTTCTAGTGCACTACAGATGCCCACCTGAGCACGTGCATGATAGCAAGCAACCTAGTTATCCCAGCTCTCTGGCGGTCTTTTTTTTTTTCCCCCTTTCAGATTTGCAGGTCTTAATTCCCAAGGAACGTCAAGGATCCCAGCAGATGAACAACCCAGCAAACCCCGACTCTCGTTTTCTCATGTTACAAAGCCACTAGAGGCCACAGTCAGCTCAGTTACCTTTGCATCAACTGAGGGACACAAGACGCTTCCCATTAGAGGCAGGATTCATTGACTAGTACAAGATACAAAGCAGAAGCAGCTCTGGATATTACAAGATATCACTGTCACTCACCTGGGTCAGGAGGCTGAGAGCTCAGCTAAGCAAAGAGGAAAACCTTTCCTTGCCCCCACTGCTATCATCTCACCCCAGGTTCCAGCATACCCTACCACCCTGGTGTCACCTCACTTCCCCCAGCTCAAACCCCACAGGTATCCTGTCCTTCCTCAGCCACACACTGCCCATAGCAGGGGCTCTGGGAGAGCCCTGACTTGAATCCTGTAGGTAAGACACTCTTTCCTTACAGAGAGGAGCCCTTCTCCAATAAAGAAGGTCCTAAAACCTTGCTTCAGACATCAAAAGGTACTAACAGGACCAAGACTATTGCTGATCTCTTGGAGGTATACTCAAGCCCAGCATATTGCTTGGATATTTAGAGTGGGTGCCAGCACTGTACTACAATCAATCCCATACAATCTGCTATAATTTTTTAAAGAGAGGGATGAGTTTCCTGTCAGGTGCAGAGAAACTACTTATCTTTGATTCTGGAGCCCCACCACACCAGCCATAGCCAGGGGCTTCACCAGCCAGTGCTAAGGTGGTGAGAACAAGACCAGAGACAACAGTGTCAGGTCAATGTGCCTTGGGCTCAGTATAACAGGAATGCATAGTTATGTGTTTGTCTTGTCCTTGTACTCCTCCCCAGTCATCCACTATCCATCACTGCTGCAAGACTAGCCAGAACTTTTGTTGAAATCTAGATGTCCTCCTCTAGCTATTTTGAAAGGCCCTGGAGGTGAGGGTGGGGAACCAAAGTAGATAAAGGCCTATGCTGGTGCCCATCTCCAGGGAGACACAGTCATCTCCATGCCTGGCCCAGGGAGCAAAAAGAAACCACATGAAGGACCACCAGCCTAGGTCTTCTGTACAAAATGCAAAGTTCTTTAGATCTCCTACATCATTTTCACAGCCATACAAGACTAAAACACAACCTGAATTTAAATAAAATAGGGCAACAAAACCCCACAACAGTCAGCTACATGACAGGTGCTGAGAAAAAGCATTGTTAAGATTTGGTTTCTCTGCGTGAAAGATAATGCTCATCAGGAAAGTCAAGTGAAGTTAATAGAAGACAATGCATGGAAATGGTATTTAGCATCAGCCACTTCAGCATCCAACAAGAAATGACACTGTTTAATTAAGAAGGTGCTTATTAATCTAACTTGAAATTTATTATTAGACAATAGATAAATGGGCTTAGTGTGTTGGCAGCATCTTACATCACATAGTTGCTTTTTGATCCCACCATCTAATATAAACTGCTGAACATACATTGTAAAGTTAATTAAGCACCAAGTACACAGTTTTTCATTCTGTTATTATCTGTAACATTTCAATTAAAAACCATCTTGGGCATCTTAAAATCACTATGTGGAGAATTCTGTGCTTTGGCTTGATTAATAATATAATTTGTTTTCATGGAGTATCTTCCAGCAGTCAGTCCTTATGTTAACTTTTAAAAATACCCAAGAGTATTCCACAATACTAGATTAAAATCTTGTACCATGTTTTTATTACCAGGGTAAGATACACTATAATGAAGCTGTTGCTATAGATTACGGGTAGTTTTCTCATTAAAAATTTTGGAAGCGTTCAATTGATTAATCTATAAATTACAGAGAACTCAGCACACCAAGGGAAATGTTAGAGATGCAAAATTTCCAGATTTCTTTTAGGAAGGCTGAGAGTTCCATGTCTCATGCCTTCATTTAATACAATTACCTACTCCATCTCATAAGTTTAAAAAGCCAATGACAGCCTTAATATACCTTATGATATATATTTCGTGGAAGGGAACAACAGCAGAAAACTCAAATTCAGTTTCACAAGCCATACTGCAGCAGAGCAGTTGTGAGGAGGACAAGGGACACTGCCTACAAAGCTCATGGTAACTTTCTCAAAAGAGCACCTGCCACTCTCATCTAACATGGCAAGGACACAAAAGGAAAGTAAAAATATATTATCAGGTGGGAATGAGCTAGAAACACAGCTAGTGGTTGGGGAAAGAGCAGAAAGGATGTCTTAAGCAGATAAAATCCTGTGTGCATCCATCAGCAAAATTTTTTTTTTTTTTTTTTTTTTTTTACTTTGAT
>WHYT01015719.1:0-73119 GCA_009806455.1 Tetrax tetrax | reverse complement strand
TTTTTTTTACTTTGATACTGAACTCTCCCTCCAGCACTAAGTCAGTCCATAGCCAGGATCCATAGGACACCTGTTACCCTTTGTCATATTACCTGTTTTCACTTCTTCTCAAGCCTTACCACTGAGTCACAGTTCCCATGCTCTTTCCCTCAGGTAGGTACATATTTTACATTTTACAGAGCAGCCCTGCAAGCTTTTCCTTCAGTTTTGAGTTCCATGGACCAGATCCACCTGGTGAGGCCAGAGTTACATCTATAGCAAGGCAGCCAGAAGGACTACCAGAAAGCACCCAGCCCAAGCCCCAGCATCTGCTTACTCTTCTGCTCTGGACTCACACAATGAATGGAGAGGCACCGTGGGTCTGCCAGTCTCTACTTTCTATTTGAGATTAAAACCTAGAGCCTGTCCAAATGGCTGCTTAAGATCACACAGTTCCCTCAATCCTCCTTTCCTTCCCACATTCAAGAGCTGAGGTAGTATTCCACTATACATTGGCTCCTTTCCCAGAAGATACCATTCTGTCAGCATAGTGCCACCCAAGTCAAGTGTGATCATCATACATATTGGATCAGAGCCGTTATATTCTCATCACACTTAACTAAGCACTACATTCCTCCCTGCCTATCCTAGAACTGGGTTGTAGCTGGTACAACACAGGAAAGCAGCAATATTCATCCTGAATTTCATAGCTGTAAGGGTATCTTTAAAGAGCACTTCAATCCTGAAGTTCAAACACTCCAACCATTCTTCCCTAAAAAACTAAAACCAATTACTGCAGCAATGCAGTCTTGTCAGTCCTGATTTCTTTGGGGTTTAGTCATTGTTGGAGTTTTTTTTGTTTTTCATTTGTTTGGGTTGGTTTGTTTGGTTTTGTTTTGGTTTTTTTTTTTTAGCAAGAGCAGCTTCACTCTCCCACTATCACCAGGGTGCTGACCTCTTTAAAGTTTAAGGAAAGACTAGTTTCATTAACAGGGAAATTTGACGTCATTTTCAGTTCAGTCATAAATTTTCCCTGAGGCATTTGAACTGATTACTCAGTCTGTACTCTACTTCCGTTTCTCATAGCCAAAACAGGGCTGAAACCTCCCTAGGCAAGTTCTGTCACCAAAGATACCTGGAGAAACACTCTAAGGCTTTTGATCTTTAATTAACTATGTGTAAAACCAAAATCTGAATTATCTAAGGTGGTTTCCTCTCCTCCTTCCTCTCCCTGGGGGATCAGGGGGGAAGAATTTAGGTCTGAGCTCAACTACAGTAAACACTTCAGTATCTTCAGTTTCCAGCACATACTACTTCACGTTTTCAATGTCTCTTACATTGCATTTGATATCCCAGTTCTTCCTGTAACACATCAGATTTATAGACAATATTCTAATGAGCCTAAAGGAGATAGTCCTTGCTAACATGTTTAATGGTAACTAGCCGTTACTTGCTAGCCATCACTTGCTATAACTGACTCCACTGAAGAAACTAGAGTGAAAAGGGGAAGTAACAGTTTAGAGAAAAACTCACAGACAGCTCGTTATTTTTCTTTCACACCCAAAGTAAGTTTTGCCCTGTGGCAGCATGATATGTAGGCCCTGTTTGCCTTGTAAAGACACACTTTGCTTCCATCTGCCAATGGTTGTTTTCTATGGCTCTGGTAAAGATACATGGACATCAGGAACATTATCTGAAATCGTGGCCCAAAATTAAGATCATCACTAATGACACGTCCCACCCTTCACCCACTGAGCTATGCAAAAGCCTCTAAAACATGTATTAAGGAAAACTTCTTATTCTTCCACTCAGGAGAAAGAAGGCAGAGCTACAATTAGAGGAAGAGTAAACTACCAAATGGCTCACCTTCTCCCTACCTCCACAATTATGGAGAATTCTCCTCAGTCACCTTATCTACTTTCTCATTTTCCTTTTCCAGCTATTTATCCCTTTCAAAACACTCAGGAACATACATATTTAATAGCTTTCATCAAGTCCTACTCCAACCGTGAACTCTCTAGGTAATGGTGAATTCAACATGTATCCAGCCCGACAACTTTTAATGATGCAGGCAGTCTCCTGTTTAAAATCACACTGCATGAATACATAAAACAGCACATACAGCACCTTTGCTTCCTTTTTATCAACACATCCCTAAGAACAAGTGCTGGAAAGCATAGTCTTTATGGACAAATGGTCTAGCAAACCTCACACAGAGTAGGTAAGTGCATTTATTACTTTTTATATTTCATAGTGTATAGCCAAAGAAATAAAAGTATTTTCCTTTTTGGACAGAAGCTGTAGGAAAGAGTCTACCTTAGAAAGGCAAAGGGCCTGCATTCATGTATCTGCAATACTAACTTCAATCAGCCTGATTTTGCTGGGTCTGCTGTGGAGATAGAAAGCTTTCCCAGGAAACTGCACTTGGAATCTAAGTGATAATGAAATTTAGTGATCTGCTTTGGATTTTCACCTAGATGTAAAAACATTTAACTATATTTTCTACTATACAATGCAGATACCCAAGTATCACTATTATCGTGGATTATAGAATTTTGTACCTTATCCCCTGACAAAGCTTTGACATTTTAACTAGGAGCAACCAATCTGAACAAGACACTGCATCAAATTAAAGGTTCCCTGTCACCTAAACACATAATAAAAAGTTTATAAAAGCTATAAAGTTAGAACCATAATTATTGTCAATATTTACTTAAACACATGCATGTATTTAACCATCTAACACTGCATACTTTAGAATGAAGCATGTTTCCTGCTAATTGATTTCCCGCTTGCTGATATCAGGTATCCAGAGACCTAAGATTTATTTTGCTCTACAAGGTTTGAAAAAGGTTTAACAGTTTTATTCATCTTATATTTTATACTTTCACCCCTTTTGCACCTGTATGAGATTTTTTTTTAAGTCATAGTCTTTGCAGAAAGGCATGTGTCTGTGCATATGCACAAATATTTGTACATGCAGAAATATATACAAGTATATACAAGTATGCAAGTATATTCTCTGTACCATTGTGAAAGTGTGTGATTACACACATGCTTAGTATTAATATTTAAGAATGCTATATCAGCTCTTTCACAATCTGAAACATGGCTGGGAGAAATATCCTTTTTTGACTGTTTTATGTTTCCTGCCAAGTTTTACATTTCTTCTGCATATACAGAGCTTCAAAGAAGAACTCCCCTGAACAGATTCTGTTCTTGGCAAGGTATTTCAGATGGAGGTTAATAAGCTATTAGGATAATTTATTAAAGCTACACTACCTAGCCTTTATTTACTTGACCTTCAGGGGCATTTCTGCAAAATTCTTTAAAACTGGTTTGTGTAACAAGATCCCACTTCAGCTAGTATTAGATACTATCACTACCCAGGGGGCCAGTCTTCCAGAACACTAACAGTATTGCTGTAAAAATACCCTCATTTTCTACAGCCTGGTTTATTAAACTAATCAGCTAAATTCAGACTGATATGTATGGTTTTGTTCTACATAGTCCAGCAGTCACTGAAGTCTCCTGTGAGACCGTTAACAGGTGCTGCTCCTTTGCAGAGTACCCATGAAAAGCATTGCAACAGCTCCCTTTCCTCCCTGTTCCCACTCCTTTTCCTTGTGTAGTATCTCCTGGCCACTGCAAGACCTCCCCTTTCTCCATCTCTTTCCAAAATGAGCCTCACCTCCCCTCTTGCAGCCCATGCTCTTCCTCTCTAGGAAGAATTGCTGCCTTAGTTTCTGTTCCCTCCCTGCAAGCTCACTGTCCTCTAACATTGCTCCCCCTCCTTACAAGCATGTCGCCACAGGGGGAAAACACTCACACCACAGCCTGCTATGCAGGTGGCTATTTCCTCCTCTCATTTAGATGCAAAAGAAAAGCATAGCTAAAAAACTCTTTTGTATGTTAGAAGAGGCAGTCTGATAATTTGAAAAATATCAGTAGTCAGAAAGTAAAAGGCCCCAAACAATCAATTAATACTCCTTTTGTCTTCTATAAATTGAAGATAGTATCCCAGGACATCCAGGCAAGAGGAGCAGCTGAGTTTAGTGGTGTTTGTGCGATTTTTTTTTTTTTTTTTCGGTATTCCAATCAGAAAGATGCTGAGAAAAAGCAAAGATTTTTTGGAAATATTTTAGTACAAGGCAGGCAGAATAAAGCGGCCACATGATGCCAGCATTGTCTGGGAAATGGGAGAAGACTCCAGTCCCAAGAAAAGCGTGTGTGGATTAGTTTCTTTTTCATTCTGACCAGGGGGCTTTTTATTTTCTTTAGTGTGCACGCATCCAGCCTCCCACTTCTTTTTTAGTTTTTGCTACATCCTCTTCATCCATCTATTTTACAGCCTGCTTAGTCCACCTTGAAGAGCATGAAGCCCCCCTTTTTACTCTTCAAGAACTATGGAGTCTCAGCAAGCCTATGCTTAGCCATATTGCAGCTCCCACCAACTCTGCAGCGTGTTTCTCCTTTCTGCTTCACATAACAAGCATCGACTCAAACTTTCTGCTTTTGCATACAAGGAAATCCCACTGAATGTTACATTGCCACCTCATTACCTGAGTTTGCTATTAGCGTAAGTCTGATTGAATGTTCAGTATGTTGCTACAGGCTACTACAAATTTTGATCTGGATTACAGGAAGTGAGAATAAGGATGTTTATTCCTCAAAAATATCAAGTCCCTCCCCACCACTACTTCTCACTTCAAAACTATCTTTGCAAGAGTATCCAAAAGATATTCTTGCTCCCTTCCATGAGACCTTACATTCACCTGAGATGTACACACACTTTCATAGTTTCCCCTCCAGCGTTGAAAACTTTAAGAAAGAGCAAGAGAAAAGTGGAATCACAGAATTGCTTAAGTTGGAAAAGACCTTTGAGATTAAGTCCAACCACTACCCTAGCTCTGCCAAGTCCACCACTAAACCGTGTTCCTAAGCACCACATCCACATGTCTTAACGACCTCCAGGGATGGTGACTCCACCACTTCCCTGAGTAACCTGTTCTAGTGCTTGACAATCCTTTTGACGAAGACATTTTTCTTAATATCCAATCTAACCCTCCCCTGGTGCAACTTGAGTCCATTTTCTCTTGTGCTATCACTAGCTATCTGAGAGAAGAAACCAACACCCACCTCACTACAACCTCCTTTCAGGTAGCTGGAGAGAGCAGTACGGTCTCCCCTCAGCATCCTTTTCTCCAGACTAAACAATCCCAGTTTCCTCAGCCACTCCTCGTAAGACTTGCTCTCCAGACCCTTCAACAGCTTTGTTGTTGTTCTTTGGATACACTTTAGCACCTCGATGTCTTCTTGTAGCGAGGGGCACAAAACTGCACACAGTATTTGAGGTGCAGCCTCTACCAGTGCTAAGTACAGGGGGACAATCACTTCCCTACTCCTGCTGGCCACTCTGCTCCTGATACAAGCCAGAATGCCGTTGGCCTTCTTGGCCACCTTGGCACACTGCTGGATCACATTCAGCTGGTTGTCAAGTAACACCCCAAGGTCCTTTTTCACCAGGCAGCTTTCCAGCCACTCTTCCCCAACAAGCATTGCATGGGATTGTTGTGACCAAAGTGCAGGACCTGGCACTTGGCCTCATTGCATCTCATACAGCTGGCCTCGGCCCATCGATCCAGCCTGTCCAGATCCCTCTGTGGAGCCTTCCTACCCTTAAGCAGATCAACACTCCTGCCCGATTTGATATTGTCTGCAAACTGACTGAGAGCGCACTTGATGCCCTCATCGATAAAGATATTAAACAGAACTGGTCCCAGTACTGAGCCCTGGGGAACACCACTTGTGACCAGCTGCCGACTGGATTTAACTTCCTTCACCACAACTCTCTGGGCCCAGCCCTCCAGGCAGTTTTCTACCCAGCGAAGAGTACACCTATCTAAGCCATGAGCAGACAGTTTCTCCAGGAGAATGCTGGGGGAGACAATGTCAAAGGCTTCACTAAACTCCAGGTAAACAACATCCACAGCATGTCCCTCATCCACTAAGTGAGTCACCTTGTCATAGAAGGAGGTGACAATGGAATAACAGGAAAAGCTCCAGCCATGCTCAAAAACCAAGTGGAAAATGTAATCTGCAGGCCTTCAATTCACAACTCAGCAGATGCAATTGCATACACAGTATGGGTTTTTCAGGTAGCAGTGGGCTGCCTGTGTAACAACCAGCCCAGCGTTCCATGTCACTAGCCCAGTGGCTGAGCCATTGCCGTTTCAGCTTCTAGCAAAGCTAAGTCTTTCAGCATCAGAAATTTGGTCTCTGCTCTGGAATAATGACCTAAAGAATTCAGAAGAGGTTGTTACATTATTACACTTACATTTAGAGGATTTAAGGTCCTTTTGTTTTAAATGAAAAAGGTGAAGCATCTATGTGTCTTTTACAGTGATACCCAGCAGTTAAAGATTTTTTTTTTTCCCCCAGAGCATTTTGTGCATATACCCACACAAGTACAACCTCTAGGTGGAAGAGTTGTATTTTACATTTTTAAGTGCGTTTGAGATACACTGATTGGCAGACCAGCTGCACAGCTTGTCTTACCCAAATAAAACCTCCCTCCAGGGTCCAAAGCTGTCACTCAAGCTCCAGACAGAAGCACACTTGTCTCTCCCCCCGCCCCACCTCCCAAAACAGATCGTTGCTTTGCTTGCCCTCCCTCCTCACAACAGCATATTGAAACAGAGCAGAAGTAAATCCACACCCGCTCCTTCTAGGAAGGAACACTAGCAAATTAGTCAAACAGCAGCAGCATTTCAAATGTCACATGTGCTAGGGGATAAATACACAACACACAAGTCTGACATATCAAGTACCAACCATGTCACTCAAGCAGAAATATTTCCCTCAGAAAATCTTCAGCAGAGGTTAACTGGAGCCCTTATTCAGTTGGATCTGCCAACACAACCCCAGTATTCATCTCCCCTCATACCAAGTGAAATATTTCCAATTGCTCACAGCCATGCTGAGTTCAGGCCTCACAGCCTGGCACAACAGAAGTTGATCCCCGTGGCCTCAAACTCTGGGGAATTGTGTCAACGTAGATTTCAAATTCCCATCACGCAACAGAAGGATGAGCGTACAGCTATGTGAGATATATTTACCTCTGTTTCGTTTCATTTCCTCAATACGTGCCCTAGCACCATAATGAAGGGGGCTGTTTCAAAGAGGAAGGTGCTGGACAGAGCTGGCCAACAGCCATCTCCAACACTCCCAATCTTTTAGCTTGTCACACAAGTGGGAAAGGCACCTGCCTCAGTGCAAGAGACAGATCCTTCACCCAGCTGGTTCTCATTTACTGTTGCCACCAACAATGACCAGTTGCAACACTGATTGCAATAATACCACAACCCATGGTTGCAACACCTTTGAAAACACAAACAGCACATTATTTTCAATTTCTTCAATTAAAAACCTCTATTCTTTCTACACAGTGGGATAATCCCATATTAGGACAACATGACCAATATAAATTCAGATAGGACCTTTATGACTGGTCAGAGCTCTTCGGGCAGAGTCCACTCCACAAGTTGAGCATACAATAAAGTGGAAGAGCTGGGTTAAGTGACATAAGGCAGAAGAGGGCTAAACCTGGGTACTGCTCACCACCAGGGCCCTTTCCTCTTCCTCCCACTGGCATTGGTGGTGTATAGGCAGCACAGCTGCTCCTACCTTTATCAGCCAGACTGATGAGCAGGAGGGATGTCCATGTCCTGCCCAACAGGAACCAGCTTACAGCACGAACCAAATCACAGTCCTTGGAGGTCTTGGGTGCCAAAGTGCCAGACTACCTGTTGACCTCAGCTTTGGCCAGTGTTTTCGAAAGCCTCAATTTTTCTCTAGCCCCACCATCTCAAAAAAACCCAAAACCAAACAACAATAACAAAAAAACCCCACCAAACAACAAAGAAAAAAAAAAAAACAAACACCAAGCTAGCATGCCTAATTTCCACAGTGCTGCAACAGGCAAGTGTGCTTTCCTATAGATGAGATGCATCTGCCCTGGAGGCAAATCCCACATTTCCTGGGGAGCCTCAACATACAATTATGCCAGAGAACCAGGCACCAAAGCCAAAGGACCTCCGTGTTCCTTGGCTGCTGCTCATCATTCTTTCATACCAGAGTACAACCATGGGCTCTTCCTCAAACATTTTTAGAAATTAAAAACACAACCAACACTCAGCTTTAACATGCTAAATACCTTCTGCCACAGAGGTGTATATCCATCAAAACTTTATTTACTTCATTACAAATAAAGCATCTCTGCTATTTGATTTACCCAGACATGCCTGGTTCAAGATTTCGAGTGTTTGAAACAACTTCACCTTTTAAGAAAACTTTTACAGTGTTGTCAGAGAGAGGAGGATGGGTGTTCAAGCAAGCTAGATGACCCTGTTCCACATAAGAAATCTGAAAAAGGGATACGACTGAAGTGTGTGAAGAGTATTACAATCACTTGGACCTCATTGTCTAGCACTCAGTACCACATAAAGGAAGTTGCCAGTTAAGTAGGGAAAGAAATGAGTTTTGCATCAGAAATTGCATCAGTGTATAGACCATAATACACAGGTGCCAGCATCTACCTTTTATTCAAGTAATGAAGAAGGAAACAGAGAGCCTATCTTACTGCGAATGTCTTTGAAAAGTTCTGTGCTTTTGTCAGAAAAAAAAGCAAATTTGACTAAAAGTCACAATACAAAAAAGTCACATTCCCATTTGCAGGAACTGAAATTCAGTTACACCTTATGATATGAACCTTTGGTTATTCTAAAAATCCCAGAAATGCAAAACAGTGCAAGAAATTTCAGGTAATTTTTTTGTTCATCATACTTACTAGCCTCAACTGTACAGCTATATCTGCTTCAACACCTCTGTTTTTCTTTTAATTCACCAAACTATTCCTTGAAAAAATGAGCTAAATGCAGAATTTCCAGTCTTCACTGGATGCTAAATAAAATGCCACAAGCTGAAGAAATGCTGACCTTCAGTACTAAAGGGTTCAGTCTTGTTATTTTCCACAATCCTCTCTTGACATTAGAATTTCCGTTTACAACTGCTATTTTTCTAATCTATGAAACAATTATTTCAAAAATTCATATCTTGGCTACACTATGGCTTTCAACAACATTGAAATGGAGAACACTTAAAATGGAATTGAAGTGTTTTCCAAACAATTATTCTGGTCCAGATAGCTGCATATTGTTATTCTTAATGTCATGACAAGTATCTATCATCTGTTGTACACAAGCATTTATTAAATGTGTACGTTTTCATATAGCTATGTGTCAGCTGGCTATTTGCACATAAAACATGACTACATTGGCACTGGAAGAGAGTTAAGTGTCCCTTACCATATCATGGTATTGCTTCAGTTTCCTGGCAAAGATGCCTAATAAAATGTAATCTGCTAAAGGAGCTTTGCAGAGTCTCTGGAAACTGCTTTGCTTTTGTAAGTGCCTTGGCAAGTCTTTGCTAGTAAAGCCAGAGGAATGTAGATATGTCTGCTTGGATTCCTGTGTGAGTTCATGTCAGCATTCATTTAGCTTACAGGGTGCCAGGAACTGGGACCAAGTTTTGTTTGTGCATCACTTAGTGAGATCCCAGATCCATAGTGCAGAGCAGTAGCAGTGTCTGAGAGCAGAGGTTTCCACTTTGTCCTGCCCAAAGCCCATCTCTGAGGCACTATGCACCGTCTGCAAAGCAACAATGGGCTTGACTGAGTCGCTTGTGGAGCCAGTGGCCACCCTGTATTAGAGCCAGGAGCTGAGCCTCCTGTCACAGCCAGGCCAGCTCTAAGAGTTGGAGATCACAAAGGTGATGGAGAAGTGAAATGGGAAACACTGCATTGTTCACAGAGGTTATTTGCTGTTTAAAACCTTGACTCATGGGGAGTTCCCTGTGAATGCAGAGAAGACAGTAAAACCACATGATCATAAGGCTGTAAAAACCCTTAATAAGTGCACAACAAATTCCTGGATGACTTTCAGGAAGTCATGTTATTGTGGACAACCCCTTACAAGAATATTCAGGAGCAGCAGTAACACACACATTTGCTTCACTCTTTCCACCATGATGTCCATTTAAACAGCCACTCTTGGAAACAGGACAGGGGCCAGGCAAGCCAGTACAGCTGTTCAGGTAGGCTCACCATGGCATTAATGGAGATACTTGCCCAGAAGAGTTCCCAAATCTTGACATTCAAGTGAGGCCCCTATGCCCAACTTGCATACAACACATGGGCAGGGCAGGTTTAAATAGATAAGTACAGTTACATGAGGCCCCACATTTAAAAGGGTTCCATTTCTCCAGATATATCCAGGCCACACTGTACCACCACAATTTCTCCCCCCACCACCATGTGCTAGATAGCACCACTACGCACACTGCACATCTCCTGCTCTGCCTACAGCTACCTGGACTGACAAGCTCATCTGCCACCAAGAAGGGTGTTTTTTCACTCCAGAACTAAAATTAGACAATATTCTAACTCCAGTTGAGCAAGCACACATTGATTTGTCTTTTTAGGTCCCTCAGCATCTTCATCCAGCACTAAAGCATTTTGCATGTCACATGTTAACACAAGGAATGTGTCTGCTCAGGCATAATTGTATTTACACTGTTCAAGACAATTAAGAGGCAGTATTGATTATTCCTGTC
The DNA here is from genome assembly GCA_009806455.1 of Tetrax tetrax. Lineage (NCBI taxonomy): Eukaryota > Metazoa > Chordata > Aves > Otidiformes > Otididae > Tetrax > Tetrax tetrax. The sequence goes on along the minus strand of WHYT01015719.1, from coordinate 62,469 downwards.
AGAATCAATTCTTTTGACTGACAGTAAATCCAACAAGTTTCAAGCTGAAAACCCTGGAGCACGACCCAGTTATTTCACGCTTAGGTAGAATTTGTTTCTATAATTTACAAGCTGTATCTCCACCATTTTTGTGGGTATGCTGGCTGCTGTGGCTATGTGAGTTGCTGTCCCAAGTGCCCCACGAAGGAGCAAGATATCCTGGGGCCATACTACTACAGCATTGTATATGCACACCACTTTCTCATACACTCTCCTACCCACTAGCCAGGCAGCAGGCAAGGTGGCCAGCCTCAGAGACTGAGACAACCAAGAAGGACTTAGTTCATAGTCAATTGCAGTGGAGTAGCCCAGGTGATGTAACAAGGGTGACACATCAAGCTGTAACCATTTTATGTGGGCACAAGACATTCCTTGTTCCTAGAAACAGCCCTGTTTTTTGTTTGGAGCAGCATGAAGAGACCCCTGAGCCAAGACAGCCACAGGCATCCCTGTGGCTCAGGCCTGGTTGGGATCTGAAAGCCATCCAGCCTCATGTGTGCAGACCCACAGTCCAGCAGGGCCTTGCTGATACAACAACAGTGCCTTCAGGGCCAGCACCAACTCATGCAAAGCCAGCCAAGACATCTCTGCAGACATGGCCTCATCATGCCCATAACTAGGGAATTTCTGTCCTGCATTAGACATGACACCACCATTCATGAAGTAGGACCTCTTTCTGAAGGTTATGGATAAGCCTACAATATTTAACTGTCAGGAGGGCCTCCAAACCATAATTGACGAACCTTTTGTTAAAAAAGATAATTGGTGCCAGCTGGAACAGAAAACTCCCAAGAGCCACCCACTAAGCAGCCAGAAGACAGGCAGACAGCTTTGCAGCACACCATCAGACAGATGAAAAATTGAATATGAGCCAGCAATATGCTCTTGCAGCCCAGAAAGCCAACCACATCCTGGGCTGCATCAAAATCATGGCCAGCAGATCAAGGGAGGTGATTCTGCCCCTCTGCTCTAGTGGCACCTCACCTGGAGTATTGCATCCAGCTGTGGAGCACTCAACATAGGAAAGCATGCAGCAGTTGGGTCCAGAGGAGGGCCACAGATGGTCAGAGGGCTGGAGAACCTTTCCTATGAGGACAGGCTGAGGGAGCTGGGGCTGTTCAGCCTGGAGAAGAGAAGGCTCCGAGGGGGACCTTATAGTGGCCTTCCAGTACCTAAAGGGGGCCTACAGGAAAGACAGGGATGGACTCTTGATCAGGGATTGTAGTGATAGGATGAGGGGTAACCATTTTAAACTGAAAGACAGTAGATTTAGATTAGATATAAGGAAAAAATTCTTTACTGTGCAAGCAGTGAGACACTAGAACAGGCTGCCCTGAGATGCTATGTATGCCCCATCCCTGGAAGTGTTCAAGGCCAGGTTGGACAGGGCTTTGAGCCACCTGGTCTACTGGAAGTTACCCTGCCTGTGGCATGGAGGTTAGAACTAGATGATCTTACAAGTCCCTTCCAACCCAAACCATTCTATGATATTAGCGCAGGGGCCTGCTCCTTTGTGGACAGCAAAGGAGGAAGCAGAAGTGCTGACTTTGTCAGGAAAAAAGAAAAAGCAGCTGGTCACTGCTTAAATCAGATGGAACAGTGCATGCTGTGTGCATCAGTCATGTCAGTGAGCCAGATAGCAAACTCTTCTGAAGACTTTCTAGACTTACTCGATTCACATCCATAAAAATAGACTTTCTCTAATTCAAAAAATACTAGCTTCCATGCATGAAACTAGTAAACTATTAAATATTTCTGAGTTTACTTAGGAAGGAAACAAGTGGTCCTGCACTGGACAATTTCCCAGTAGGGCAGTCTCATTATCTTTTGGAACAGCTGCTCCAGTTGACTTCTTTCTAGCCCAGGACCAAGTCAGCACAAATAACAATCTAGAACTTTGCTCTACCAGTGAGTGGAGCTCTTTCTACATAACTAAAGCCAAGACAAGCTCCATCTGGTATTTGAACCAAGAGTAGAACTCATTCCTCTTTTGTGCCAAGTGTTTATTTTGCCCCTCCCCTATTATCTGTTCTGAGAAATATCAAAGTCTTCATTGCAGAAGATTTTTAGCTTTTATAAAATGCTTAAGAACAAGATTGCTGTTGCTCAAGAATAGCAATCCATCCTTGCTGGTTTTATTGGTATGAGTTGGTTGACATCAGTCTACAAAAATGAAAATTTATGATACTGTGCAAGTGCTACACAGCAACTGTGTTTGGTATCTGTACAAGGCTGGATTATGGCAAGCTTGCACACTCTTTCACACCAAGGAGAAATAGATGATGTGCCTGTGCATGCAATCCACACAAAGGCAAAACAGGTGTTTGAAACCATGGCGTCATTTCAGAGACAGTTCCCACAAGGTGAAGTGTTGCCTCAATAGGGCAGTTCAGCAAACCAAATCTCCTTCAGCCATGTGTCAACAGTATCACTAGCTAAAACACTAAAGGCCTAGATGAACCCCTCTTCGATAGTAACACAGCAGTTCATGTCCACTCCATAGAGGAAGGAGCTCTGAGAGCTTCCCTGAGCATCTCCACCTCTGTCCCCTTTTCCTCCCAGCCCCACTCCAGATTTTGTGCAAAGGCCCATGCCCTAGCAAAGCATGGGTCAAGAGCACTTCACAAGCAATCACTCACCCTGTGCAACCACTAGCCCTATGAAAGTGGCCACATTTTACAGCCCAAAAGCTGAGAGCACAAGTTTCCTAAAGCCAAGCAACAGCGTGCAAAAGTGTACACAGACACACTGAATGTTAAAACCTCTGAAAGAATCTCTGTCAGAGGAAAAAAAAATCACTGCAACTCTATCACAAATTAAAATGCTACAAGTCATAACAGATCTGATAATTCAAAAATAAGTCCATGAAAAAGCTTTTACAGTTCTCCAAAATCTTTCCATAATGATCCTTTGGCTTCCAGATCTTTTAAGTAATAAAGAGGGGGCAGAAGGAAATTAATTTTGCTTTTAAAAATATGCTGGTGAGGAAAGAGTACCTTTAGGCTACAGTTCCTGTACCCACACCATGGAAAAATCAATAGTACTATACCAATATAACATCTTAGGTCAAAAGAGAGTTAACAACATGAATGAATAGGTCATAGTCTGTTTAATGAGAAATGGGAGCAGGAGAGCATTTGGATTCCAGTCAACAAGTAGAGTCAAGACAGCTTTAAGCTTTGCTCAAGGAAAGAGGTTAAACACTCTTTACCACCTGAAGAGTTGATGGAAGTTACAGTTTTATTGCCTCATTGCAGAGGACAGATGATCTAACACAGGTCAGGCAGACCTTTACTCTGTTGTGATTCTGGATAACCTGCACTTCCCTCTCACATCATCCCTCAGCCCCTCTACTGATGTTTCATATCTCTGTCACCTTTTGTTAGTAGATTTCCAGGGCATCAACTCCTTTTGGACAAGATTAAGCAGTACACAGCGATAATACAGTTGAGATAATACAATGCTTCCTCTGACAAAGGGGACATTCTTGAAACCCTAATGTCTTATTTTGGTAGAAGACTTCAAAATATATCTAAACATCAGTATATGCATCAAGCTGTTAATTTGATCAGTCACCTTCAGAGCACTAGGCTTTAAATGACTTCTCTGACATTGTGACAAAGGAGGAGGTGCAGATAAATTCATGAATTCAGAAATAACCAGTGGAGAAATGAGGTCTCTGGGTTTACTTCACTAGTCAGTTAAAGAGATAGACTGGGGGGTAGAGCTTAATGAAGCAAATTTGGAGTTACATCCATTTTTTTAAAACTATTGCTGAAAATCAGATAAAGTTTCTGATCCCATAGACATCAGAAAGTGCTGTATTCAGCCTCTTCAGTTTGCTTTATAGCTCCAACCGATACAGAGGATTTGCTCAGGCATTACAAGAAATCCATAACTTCACTTCCATAGTCCATCTCTGCTGGATCTGGAATAAATAAAAGGAAACGTTCGAAAAAAAAGGTAGGTGGAAATCACACCCTTTACTCAGTAGATATGACAAGAGCGAGGCAGCGCTTACCAGGGATCACCAGCATCCTGCCCCCAGACAGGCCTGGCAGCAGCTCCCCTGCAGCCCCCCAGACCTCACCTTGTGGGGTCCTCTCTCCCTCCTGAACCCAGAGCATACCAGCCTCCTCAGCCTCTCATGTGCACTTCATCAGACTGCTGTAGCCCCCAGCCACTTATTACTTAGATAATGAAATATTATTACATTTAATTATTAAGTTCCCTCAGAAAACACACGCATATGCACAGGCTTTCTCCTGCCACCCTGTACAGGTCAATAGATTACTGGCCTGGACTGTTTTGACTTTCAAAACTTGCCACCTGATGGGCTGTTCCTGGCAGGGCAGGAGTAGACAGCAGTTACGGGAATTCGTGTCAGCAAAGCCATTACTTAACCCTGCACTGCTCACACCCTTGGCTGCCTGCCTCTGAGGTTCCTCCCTTCGCCTGCCCTCCAAGAAAACAAGAAGAAAAAAACACCACCAAAACAAAAAAGAAAACAGATAAAAACTCAGAAGGCAGCAAGAAAGAAGACTTTGTAACTTGAAGGACCATTCATGGGGAATTCAACAAAGTAAACATGCTGGAAAAAGCTTTTTAGAGTAATTGACAACTGAGGAGATACAAAGGGTTGGAGCTTGAATTGGGTGCACTGTTTCTCACTAAAGAATGTCAACATAGATTTTTGGGTTGTGGTGGTTTGTTGTTTTGTTTTGTTTTTCTTCCCAAAAAACCTCTTTCTTTCTGCCCAGAGACCCAATCTTAACCAAATCAAGGCTAGTACAGAGACGTCAAAGTCGTGATTCAGAAATACTGGTTTTGAAGTTCTTGGCTCAGACATCGGCTTCCTGCATGACCTTGGGCAAGTCATTTAGGCTGTGCTGCACTTCAGCTTCTAATCCATAAGGCGAAGACAATGCCTTACGGGCAAGTTATGAGGTTATTAGTTACTGTAAATAGCTATGATGATGGGAGGCAGAGATGTGATCAGGGAGATAGGGAGATCCACCTCCTGCAGGATCCTAATCCTTTGGGGATTCTGTCCAAGATCAAACCTCCTATAAGTAAAATGGCCACTGCGTAATCAGCACTCATTTCTAGTGATGTTTCAGCCTCTCATACTGAAATTGCATTTATTATTGAAATATGGTTAAATCAGAATAAGATGGACTGTGGGTTCCTCCCTATACAAAAAGGTTCTCCAGCTGCTGGGGAGAGAAAAGGCCTTGTCCAGCTCTGTGGTCTTCACCTTCCCAGCTCCATGCTCACTTTTCATACCTGCCTCTCTCCATTCCTCCTCCTGCTAAAAGAAATAAACATCCATAATATCCTGATTATAAAAGGGTGGTTAAACATTAAAGTCTGAAGGCTAGTAGGGAAGCAGATGCTTTCCAAGCCATTTTCAGGTTTAATCTCTTCAATCTTGCAGCACAGGGAGCACACTCTAGAAGAGCTGGCTCCTCTCCAGCACAAAGGAGGCTTCCTCTATATTTTATTAAAAAGGAGCAGTCTTTCCTTCAATAAACTGTTTTGCTGAATAACTTTTCTGACCTGCTCCAGTTAGGAAAGGGCTCTACTAATTTGTAGCTGCTGAGTTCTCAGCTCTTTTTTTTTTTTGGCTGTACATACTGTATGATTACTCAGTGGGCATGTTTATAACCAGCAAGGATGTTTTACCGAAAGACTTATGATACATGAAGTCATAAATTGGGGAGAATCCAGTAGCTAGTTGTTAATTAATAACTTCGCTCAATTGCAGGTTTTTGACCTTCACTCCCTTGAGCTGGAACTCTAAAAATAATCATGTTTGATTTCTCTGTTTTTGTTAGTTTTAGAAAGCATCCCAACTTGTGCTTTTTTTTTTTTTTTTTAAGTATAAAGGAAGTGAGAAGATTACAACCCTACAATCCACAGCACACAATGTGCTATGCTGACACAGCATCCCATTTGGGAACAAAACCTACTGTAAGTTACAGGATCATGACTAATGTAACATCATTATTTCAATGTTGGTGTTGACAGAGGCAAGAAAACATCACAGCCAAGTTATAGAAAACAACTATTTAAGTTAAAAGGGATGGATGAAGACATTCCCAAGCACAAAAATACCTTTCAGATTTTGAAACCCCAGCCTTCACTTGTCTTTGAGTCACTGATCAGTCAATGGTAAGGCAGGAAGAAAACCCCACAGTAGCATTTCACATTACTGCTTTGAAAGCTTAGTAACAAACCAGGCCAACACTGCAGTAATTTTAGAAGATACCACCAGAAAGATGAGCACAGCATGTGAATTGCACTTGTTTTTTCAAGAAAGCTTCCACTAACATATGTTGTTTGTATTTTTGTTCTGCCTAGCAGACCTCATGAGCAGCCACAAAATAGTTGTCTTTTCAATTTTTGAATCCTCTTGGACAGCATATCTTAAAATCCTAGGCCAAGCTTTTGGGAACAGCTAATGATTTCACTGCTCTCCTGAATGTATTTTAGAGGGACATAAGTTGTACGAGCTGAGTACCTGAAAATCCATGGGTCATTTTTGAAAGTGCTCCAGCAGCACAGCATCACCTTATTTTGGAGCTAAGAATGTTGTACATCTCTTTAGCTTCTTTTATTCAAAGAGTCAAAAAAAAGAAAAAATTTAAACAGAAGCCCAGAGACTTTGGCTTGCTGCATTCCTATACTGTTCGTCAGTGAGGAGGGTAAGCGTGCAAGAACTGAAACCATGGGCTGTGCAGGAGGTGTTGCAACAACAACCACGTTCATTTCAACGCCCCAGGCTTGCCCTTGCTCCCAAACAACTCCTGTATGCACGACAGCAACTCTTTCATGAGTATCGGTCAGGGGTGGTGCAGCCAACTTCTAGCCTGGGCTCTGCAAAGAGGTAAAGAGGGAGGGGGAACAGGAGCCAAGGGACTCCCTGAGGAGCACAGCCACTGTGCTCACGCTGGCACCACTGTCAGGAGCCCGGCACAGGAGAAACCTCCCTTCCAGCGCTGTCACAAGGCACCAACGCACCTTGCGCTAAAGCATCCTGTTCCCCACTGCTGGGCAGGAGCGTATGTGCATATCCAGACCCTTCTGCCAGTGCACTGTTACTGTCAAGAGGGGCTTTAGCAGGAGAGCTGTGATTAGTAACCCTCCTCTTCCCCTCTTTCACAGTGTTATCCCACCCTGGCAGATCACTGCCTGAGGCCACTGGGACCCTGCTACCTGCCACCTCAAGTTAGGAAAGCTAGATGTTTCCTCCTCCTGCCCCCATCTCCAGATCACAGACAGATAAAACAAGCCAAGTACGTGTCAGCAATAAATGGAGGTGATTAGGAGCAGCATACCACAGGCAAGCACAGAGTAACCCTTCAAAGACATGGGAACACCTCAGCAATTTGAACAAGATGCTAAACACAAGGGTGATTTCTCCAGAAACAGAAAACATGGGAAAAATACCTCAACCGTTCTGCTGCTTGCTGTTGTGTTTATATCTTGGTTTGGATTTTAAGCTGAGATCACATTCATAGGATAATGTAGAAAGCCTCAGGCAAGCAAACAGCAGCAGGAGCATTTACACTGGAGAAGGGAGGAAGAGCACCTGGGAGAGGGGAAGGAGCAGTCGCCTTTGTAAGCATAGGCAGGATAAATATTTCTCTTAAGCTATGGCAAGTCTTGCATACCAGGGTTACATGCATTTGATGAGAGACAGAGTAATAGAAAGCCAAATCAATCCTCTTCTGCTCTGAAGACAGGCACAGAACTTCCTCATAACTGTAACCAAGCAGCACTCAAACAGGTTTATCTTACACAGATAGTCAGTGCCTGGGCCTGAAAGATTTATTTGCAGATCTGTGAACCTAACAAGTCTGCAAATTAAAGAGATTTGAGGAGTCAGTCCTATTCCTGCTCCTGTCCATAAATTAACAGGCTGACTAGCTCAACTCACTGTCTTGAGTCACCACTACAAAAATGCTTTGTCTTCCCCAGGCTCTTATAAAGCGTTAACTACGGCATATTAAGGATATCTATTTTTTTTGTAACAAAAACAAGGTCCATGTTCCAAACACATCTTAAAGCAGGAATTTTTGTGAGAAGGAAATAAAACCATAATTGCCCAGTGACAACAGTTATCTCTGTTCATAGCTACTACCAGTTCAATGGGTACTGGCAAACACTAGAGGTGGCTCAAATTAATTAGCAAATACTCCTTTAGAAGCCACACAGATATAAATTAATTTACCTCTTCATGGATGGCTTAGAAAAAACAAGGGCACTAAAGAAACTGCAGTTAAGCAGACTCAAATGATTCACAGAAACTCAGGAAAAAATAAACAAAACTGCACTGAATTATTGAACATATCCACAAGCACAGCATCAGCACAAGAAAAGGCACTTGCTTCCTGTAGAACACTTACAGAAATGACAAATAACCATACCTTTTCATTTTGTTGCTTTTGTCACCATCTCCTCTCAGAGCCAAAGAGAATCAACATGCAAGTACCCTCTTGACCACAGCCACAAGGGACAGGTTCTATCACAGCTTTTCATCTCTGTTCTGCCCTCAAGAAAGCAAAGATGAAACAAGGCATTTCCAGGCCTTTTATACCTCAAAGGAGGCACCTCAGAGCCCAGTTAACTCTTTTTCACAGGTGATTCTCCCTTCTGTAGCACATTCATGCAAATACCCACAACCTCTTCCAACATCTTCAGCCCCACTGCTGCCTTCCCCTCCTGATGAAGCCCAGCTGGTCCACTTGGCATCATTCACCTCACTTCATTTAAAGAAGCAGCAAAGTTCACTGGTGACTTACTAGCAAGTGGAAATAACAGAGAAATAATGGGAAGGAGAGCCTGGAAATGCTCAGCTGTCCAGAAAAATCTCATGCCACTAAAGCTGATGCCATTTTACCTGAGCTGGAGGTGGGTTAGCCTCCACAAGCTGTATCCTAGTTTGCTGGAGTCAACAAAACCAAGTTAGTTGACTTCAGTGGATGCAGAATCCAGCTCCAAGGGAGCATAATGAAAGATTAGCCTGTCTCTTAGCACATACTGTTATAATCCAAACAGCACAAGCTCTCCAGTCCATGATAAACTATCATTTCTGCTTCTCCCATCTCTGGGTCTTTGAATTAATGGTCAGAGTAATTAACGTGGCTTGGGAAAGAGAAATCTGCTAGCAGTGATGTGTACTCATAAACACACGTGCTCATGCACACACATTAAGTAAACTAACAGGGCTTAGCATCATAATAATAAATACCAAAACAGTCAGCTATGACAAAGCAGTTTTTAATACCTTCTGTAAAAAATAAACAGAGCTCTCAGGTGCTGTGTGTCATATCAGATGTAGAAAATAAGGGTACTCCTGACTAAAGCTCATGTCCACTGACTGGAGAGCATTAATAGTAAGCCACACCTGAAAACTGGGCTGGAGAATAAGACATACAAAAATTTACCCACAGGTTCTGGTACACCTCTGGCAAGTATCAAAGGTCTCATGATTTTTATGATTTCTCTTAACAGTGCCAAGTACCATGCAATTAAGACAATCTGGATTCTCATTAAAACAAAATTAAGTTCCCGGAGCTCAGAAGTGCTTCAAAGCCAGTATCTTTTAAGAATCAAAACCAAAGGCAAGTGAAACCTGAGTGTCTAAAAACATCTATGTTCAGATCAGTCTCAAAGTTTTCAAAGGTCAGCTTCTAATTTGTGTGTGTGTGTGTGTGTGCTGGTGTTAGAAATACTGGATTATGCTAGCATTGTGGGATACACACTCATCACTGACAAAGCCCAGAGCTAAACAGGTATGTGAATGAGAAAGGGTATAAAACTCTGCCAAATACTGAGGCCTAAAATCATAACAAATACGGAGTTTGTTTTGCTAGCCCATAAGAATTGCCTGCCCCCAGAAGCGTAATACTGAGAGGCCAGATGTGCTTCCACACTACTGCTTGGACATCCTAGGCGTGGGTAGAGGAATACTAGGAAAAATAACCAAGCCCACAATATACTGGTTGTTTAGGAGCTGTGAGTCAGACAGCATGAAAACTGATATTAATCAGTACCTGCGCAGAAGCATAAGCACAGGACAGCTCAATCCACTCTTTAATCTTAGGTTTGATGCTGCACAGTGCTTGTGCTTGCCCCGATACTAAAAAGCTCTGACATTAACCAGAACTATCATGTGCCAGCATTTCCCAGTACTCTTTGTCACATAAGGTCCATTCACTTTTCTAAAAGTTAGCAGGAGCAGGATGCCTGCTTGCACTGCCTCTTTCCTCTCAGCAGCGTGAATCACTGGTGGTGTGAAAGTCCAAGGCTCCCCAGCCACTGCCAGATGTCTGTGTGGCATGTCCGGTGTGCCATGCAGGCAGGTTTTCTGCTGCACACCCCCATCCCTGCGTCAGCTCCTCACCACCAAGCTCCTGGCACACCTCTCCTCCACAGCCTGGCCAGTGAAACCCTGAAACCAGGGGAAGGTCTGAGAACGGGGAAGCAGTCGCACACAGCGGTGGCTGACAAAAAGCCAAGGACACTTTGGTTTTGCTCCCAGTATGAATTTCTTCAGTTCAACACAAACACTGACACAGTCATTGAAAGCACAGAAATGGAAACTCCCTCTTGGGTCATCTTGTCCACTTTCCTGGAAGCCAGCTCAGAGAAGGAAGACACTGCCCATCTAATGGTTGTTGTATGGCTCTCAGATATTTATTTATTTACACTATATATTTGTTTTCAAATAAACTTCCAAGGAGAATCAATCAACAATCACACAGTGCCAAATTGTCACTATTAATACTTTCTCATTAATACATTTCTTCAGTCTTCTGTAAAAATCCAGGTGAAAGGGAACTCTTCCCCTGGGACTCTGCTCTCCAGGCTGCCCACAGCTGCCTCATACTCTATGATTTCCTTCAAATATTTCATTATTCGCAGTTGCACACTCATTTCCTTCAGAATGGTAGTCATCAATGAACCATTACTTCAGTAAACACCTTCCTAAACTAAAATTTTGGGGGCTGGGGTGGGGGGTTGTTTGTCTTTGTACATAATCTTCTAGGCTCCGAAGCACTGCTGAGGTCTGTCTTTCATGTCAGCACACAGAGTTGCCACATCAGTAGCTTTCGGTTAACTGGATCAGAGGAAATGGAACAACCTAGATAAAGCAGAACAACAGATAATGCAACCCCTAAACTCATTATGTTTACAATAGTAACCTACCTTTGCCAAAAAAAAAGAAAAAAAAATAATGTTGGATATGTAGCACCTGAAGAGTCATATTTCTGCCTGGAAGTTCTCTGCTGTGAGGGAGCACCAGCAATAGTGCTGGTCAGTCTGGATGTCTCAGTCCAAGCCGCTCTATGCTGGCAAGGTGGGCACCTCTGGGATTTTGGGACATCCAGAGGCTCTGGCAGAGCAGCTGCAACTGCTCTCCCCATTGCACTGCCAGATGTCAGGAAACCCATGCCAGATGAACGAACTTACTACATTTTGGGGAGTCAACAGCCACATGCCCTGTTCTTGCTCCAGAAGGGGACCACAGGTGAGAAGGATTTTTAGAGGGGCAGTTTGGAGCCACCGCCCAATTCACTTGGAGCAAAGAAAGCCGTCGCTCCTTGGCATGACTGCAGCAAGGACACATATGTAGAGTAACACACCTCTACCTGATAAGACTACTGGGCCCTGTTACTGTCATCTTATTGTAAAACTCATAGCACCATCCTTACATCCCATACAGTGCTACGCTGGGGTCCCAGGAGAGGGTTGAAGGAGAGACGGGGCATGCAGGGGTCACAGCACCCACAGGTAGCATAAAGTGGGGGGAGAAGAGGACCCCCCACAGCCTTGGTAGGATCGGAGTGGGATTTAGTGTGCAGCTCACCCTGCTTTTTCTGGGGTTTGAGCACATGCATTGGCAGGGACAGTGAACAGAGGTCAGCCCCATGGATGGCATAACCTCACACAACGAGGCAGCAGCATGGGAACCCAAACCTCGAGGACATCTCCCTTCCTCACGCCCGCGGCTGGCAGGGAGGCTGGCACCAAAGCACCCATCTCCTGCCTGGCCGGGTCACCAGGGCAGCTTGGCAGGAGCAGGCTTAATTCATCCCTCCCAGCCACAACTGGAGGATGCAGTGAAAAACCAAGCAGGATCACCACCCCCACATCCCTGTTTATTTTGGACAAGTGACAGAGGTTCAGAGTTTGTTTTAGTTTCATCTCCCCAAGATACTGAAAAGTCCCAGCACAGGGACAGGCCATGCCAGAATGGGAAGGTGTTTTCCAAGCCTCTACCACGGTCTCTTCTGGAATAATGACGTATTTGGCTAAGCAACAGCACAGAGCTTTTCCCTCCACCAAGCGCAGACGGGAAGGGGTGTCCAGTCCCACTGCTGGCTGTGGGCACCCGCACCTCTGACCTGCTGAGCCCATCTTCCCCAGTGCCCGGCCTGATGCACAAAAGTTGCACTTCTTGTGCCACTGAGGGCCAACAGCATGTGCGGTCCACGGCCTTGGTCCTCGAAGCCGCCAGTGCCTTCTCTATCCACAGGGGCTGCCAAGTCAGTGCTGCTGAGTCGGTCAGAGATGGATTTTGGATTCCTCAGGGGGTCCAAGCCCATCCCCAGCCAGAGCTCACTCACTCAGGGAGAGCACCAGCTGTGTTTTGTGCAACACCAGCCACAAGTAAATTTCAACGGTGAGCCTCTGGCTTGATTACCCAGCCTAACAAATTCCACGGGCAATCCCAGGCTAAGAGAAAGAGACGTGTGGGACAATTATTTTCTCCCTGTGTCTTAGTAACACAAGGCACAATGCCCAGGGAGAGGGATTGTGCTAGTAAACTAGGGCTCATGAAAAAAAGATTTTATCATCTTGAGCTGTGAGAAACTGAGTTCAAAACATTGATGTTTTTCAAGCTTCTCTCCAGAAGTAAATGAAGAAAGCATGTTAGTGGTCTCACATACAGTCACAGGGATGAAAACTGCTTCTGAACACACCCAAATTTTGAGAAAGCTTGGGATTTTATGACTCAGACCCTTTTTTTTCCACCCCCACCCCCTCACCCCAAAATGAATAAACACCACTTGCAGTTGCTGCGTGAGACAGTGTGTTTCCTTCACACATCATGGATAAAATCCACACACTGCAAGACTAGGATATGCACAGTTAAGGACATTGTCCTTGCTGTAATTTCACACCATTTTGGTAAACTCAAAGAAACAATATTCTAAGCCAAACATTGTACTTGTGATTCCAGCATATATATTCACAGCAGGTTAATAAATAGTTTCTGACATTTTAATAAGTGCTAAATCAGTAACAGGAGATAGTTACAGAGACCAGCATAACAGCATCTTGTTTATAAACATCCATGTCGTGTTACCAAAATGACTTCATTGTGGTCTGGATCGCTTTTGTGAAGGGGATTAAAGGGATGGGAATACATTAGTTTCCATTGCTGGTAGCAATAAGCAACAATAGCAACTCAAACATAAAATACTATATTGTGGTAAAGGTGACAAATTAACAGAAAACAAAGAAAAGTCTTCTTGGTCTAATACCCTCAATCTCATTCCTTTTAATTTCTGAAGATATCTGCACTAAAATGATGCCTGATTTAATTTTTTTTTTTTTTTTTTTTTTGAGATCAACCTGTCATGCAGACAAATTTTGAGCCTCCATTTATTTCATGGTGGGGCTGACTGAACTGTGGTCCTTGACATGGGTGGGGTAGGATGCTGACAACTTACCACCTTCTTTAAAATGGAAGGCTTACCTAAACTTTGTGAAAGCAAAAGTAAAAATCTGAGTAGGCCATCTTGCACACTATTGATACCAGTGCTTTCACCTAAAGCCAAATGAAACTTGGGCTAAGGTTTAATGGTCGTTATTGTCCTTGTTCTCTGCTTCTTGTTCCATGGTCTCTCTGCTCAGGGGCAGACAGCATGCGTTATCCTGGGTTTGTCCTGGATTTGCAAAATATTATGGTCATACCATAGATTGGTCATACCATAGATGGTCATACCATAGATTACCTTCTTATGTCTGTTATTTGTGCCCTCACTAATCACCACTTTGTAGATTGAGGCATGTTTTTATGATCAGTTATGAGAAAATTTTGCGCATTATTCCATTTTCCTTATCCTGGTCTTATTGACAAATTTCTTGCTCCATGATCATTACTCAGAAATACAAAGTAATAATAATCTCTGTGAAAAATATTTAGTCTTTGGGCTGTTTATAAATTTCTCTTAATGGCATAAAAACAATTCACATCGCGACTTGATTATCTGAATTGCCTAGTATTGCTTCTCTTTCCTGACTGAATGCAACTCGTGTGAATGGGAAGTGTTCATAACCACGCTATGAGGCACCACCACCATCGGTACAGGACAGTTACCCAGATATGCACAAACAAGGAAATATCTCTACAAGAGGGCAAGGCAGAAGATCCTGTGGTATGTGAGGATGTCTCACTGACATCTAATTGCCAGCATGACTGTTTGCCTGCAGTTGGCCAGTTTATTTTTTAAAGACAGCAGTTGCACCCAGCACATGGTTGCGGCGTGTGGAGGCTGTAGCTGAGGGACAGCAAGAGGTACTTGAGCACCCACAGCCTTTCCAAACCCTTTGAAGATGGGCCAAATTGCACAAAATCCTGAAATGACTGGGAGAAACAGATGTGCAAGATGAGTATACACCTGCCACAGGATAGAGAAGAGTTTAAGGGAGAATGCAACCTGTGAGGGGCACCAGGACGCTAGAGGTACCTGTGTACAGGGCAGCCAAGCAGCTCTGCTTGGAGGAGGCTGAGCGGTTTTGTAAGACAGTGATGCAAACAGGGCTGTTCTGGAGATGTGCGCTGTCACCTGTGGTGCTGGTGTGTATCCATGCTTGCAAGGGGACAGTCACACAGGCAGACACCTCAGCCTCCACCCCATGCTCTCCACAAAACCCAGCAGGGACCCAGCAAGAGGGAAAGCAGCAGGTTTTAGCTCCCTGCTTTATCTCCATCCCTCCAAGAGCTGGCCCTGGCATCAGGCAGCATGGTCTCCACAGCTGCCCTGCCTCCTCACACCATCCTGCCCCACATCGTCACCACCCTGCTCCTGCCACCCTTCCCGGTGGGCAGTGGGAGATGGAAGCAGTCATCCTCCTCTGGTTTGGAGCAGTTAAAGGGCTATGAAGGGAGGGGGCACAGGTCTCCCTTCCTTCCCTCTCCCCTAAGAACTAGCTCGCACAAAGTTCGCAGCAAAAGGAGAAGAGAAAAAAAGGTCCGGGCCTGAAGGCACTGTCTGGGACTCAGCAATGCTATCTGGATTCTGGCTGAGACCTTCTGTTTATTTAGTTTATCAGATACTTTGGTTGTCTTTGGTTTGCCTTGTTTATCATTCTAACATATATATATGTAAAATTCTAACTTACATTATTGTGGTGGTTTCGCCCTGGTCACCACACAGTTTCTCGCTCACCCTCCCCTTGCCCAGCAGGATGGGGGAGAGAAATTGGGAAGAAAGGAAAACTCGTGGGTTGAGATAAAAACGGTTTACTAAAAATACTAAAAACTACAAAGCTAACAGAATATAAGGATATTAATATATACAAAATATACAAAATGAACAACGTACAATTTCTCACCACCCGATGTCCAAATGACCGACACAGCCTGTCCTGAGCAGCAATCACGGAAACAACACCGAGCAGCAAGCAAAGGGGGGAGAGCAAGCTAGCAAGGTAGAGGGAATGATGCCAGCAAGCAAGAGAGAAGAAAAGGATTCCAAGGGTGCCCGAATGGATACCTGAATGGAATGGACGCCAGAAAAGAATGCCCCCTCCCATGGGCAACCCCCACTTATATACTGAGCGTGACGTTTATGGCATGGAATACTCTCTTTGGCCAGTTTGGATCAATTATTCTGTCTGTCTTTCACCCAGCTTCCTGCATCTGCACGTTAACGAAACTTTAACGAGACTTGGAAAGCCAGACAGTGTCCTTGGTCTCATTAGCAACAACTCATATCATCAGAGTGTTTTTATCAACATTCTTCACACATGAAATCCAAAACACACCGGGTACTGAGAAGAAAATTAACTCCATCCCTGCTGAAACCAGGACAGTATTCACAATTACAGGTCTGATCACACCCAGGGTAAGCTCTTTGTTATTTGTGCCTGAGTGCTATAAAGAGGTTTTTTTGTTGGTCGAAACCATAAACACTATCCACCCAACTATTGCAAAGGGGAAACTACAGCTTTGCAAAAGTGAGTATAAAACAAACAAACAAACCAAGCAAACTGATCCTGTCCATTGTAACAGCACCTTTAACTTTTGAACTGGAACAGGAGATCCCATTTAAGAGTCAGTAGGGAATTTGGGCTCTGTCATGATTGCCAGCATCTATCCCAAACCCTGAGTCTGTCAGGAGCCTGCCTGTCCGAAGCCCAAGCACATGGTGGTGTTTCCAGAGCTGGAGCTTGGGCACAGATTTGGGAGCTGGCCCGGTTTTGCAGAGGCACCGAAACCTGCAGAGACAAAAGATGCAGATCTCTGAGGGTCTGTGCAAGTACCACCCCGCTGCTCTCCCACCCCAATCGGAGTGCCAGGATCAGACAGGAGAGAAAAGTGATAGCATCACCTGGAAAATACCCAATGCCCTAGACCCAGTTTAGGCAGTTCGGCCACCATTGACTGTTGAGGTAAAGGTCTGCAACTCCGTTAGGAAAATTATATACCTGAGACCTGAAAGATCTGGGGGAAGTGCCTGAAGCTATACATGGCTTTCAGGCAACGGAGTCTCCAAATGGCACAGGGGCTGCTGATTGCTAGCACATGCCGTTATTTGTCGGCAGTGATGTTAGCCGCAAACATGGCAAGTTTTGAGGGGAAGACTCATGCGAAGCGACACGGGAGCACTGGCAGAGGCACTGTGCCAAGGAGCTGGGGCGTGTGTGAGTTTGAAAAGGCTGGGTCCAATCCCCAACAACGGCACGGTGACTGGGACCATGGTGCTTTGGGGAGCCACAGCCCATCGTCAGGCAGGTTTTCTCTAACAAAGCACATTCTCTTTTCTCACCACCTTTCCCACAGCTGGCAGGTTTACCGCTGAACATGCCTCCCATAAAACAGAGGCTCCCTTTTCCCTCTGAAATGTACTCAAGGAGTGTAAAAGTGGCCTGTCAGGTGACTAGATACCATCAGAGCCTACAAGATCGTTTGAATGCAGCTTTGATCCAACCTCTTCCTATCTCTCACATCAGTGTCTGTCACGCAGCGAGGTTTGCTGCAGGCCAGCTGTCAGAAAGAACAAGGAGACGCGCTGCTCCCGCCATGGCCGAGCCCAGGGCAGAGCCTGTCCCTTCTGCACTGCCGACACGACAGCCCACGCAGCCAACTCCTCACCCGCTGCCACCAGATGAACTTCTGTTACACCTGGGTTTCTTTTTAAAGCAGATCTTTCTGACTGAACTGGATTGCAGAGCCCATGTATCTATTTACCTGGCATGTAAAAGAACAGAGGGAAGAGGCTGGGCTGATTAATTCCTCACCTCATGTGTAATTTAGTCCAAAAAACGCATTGTGCAATGGCTCAATAGGAAGAAAGGTGAGAAGCCATGGCTGAAAATACAGCAAAACAAGTGTAACTTTTACCCCCACTGTCTGGTCTGTGTTTGCAATAAACACAGACAGCCCTTGGCAAGGAAGTCCATGAAAACAGTTATAAATAGAAACTTGCTTGGGAAGCAAAGAGGAAGGCTGCAAGTTTTACAAGGAGTTGTAATTAACTGAAATCGAGAGCCAGAGGCTCACGACCTGGTCAGATCAGCCCCACCAGTGCAATGCCAACTGGTGGAGGGTGGTCGCTCGCTCCTTCGCCCTTCTCCAGATGAGGGACTGCAGAGCTGCCAGCAGAGAGGCCGCCCAGCGTTGCATGGGCACAAAGGTGCGATGGCTGATTTGGTGTACATGCAGGCTGTGCAGGGCTTACAAGGGGGTGGGAGGCAACAACGGGGTCATGTCTCCTCACTCAAGCCTTGGGAGCAGCTTACAGGCAGGGCAGGTGTGCAGTCAGGTGTCCCATACTCACCCTCCCTGCACGGAGTGACTGGCAGCCCAAAAACATCCCAGGTGGAGCCAGCCCTTCTGCTTTCATGCCCTCTTGAACCAGCAGGACAGGAGTTAATAGGGCGTGAAGCGACAGTGACGATACTTTGCTAAACAGGATTTTAGTGAGCTTTCCAGTGCTCACAATATATGTCATTGTTCTCCGGGTGCAGTTCTGCTGGTTAAGCCACAGAAGGCTTCACTGAGGTAGTTTCTAAATACCTTCTCTTTTTCTGCTCCCTTCTTCATAAGCTCAAGAAGTGTTAGTTCACACACACCCAGATTATTACACAACAGCTGTGTTGTTTCAGAAGCAATCAAACCAGTGAAATCAATTTGATGTGATTATAGATGGAAGTTCGGAGGTCAGATGATCTTGTGACAAACGGCAGAGACAGGTCTGTGTCAAACTGAAAACTCCACTGTGTTATTATAACCTTCACTGCAACATTAGCTTTGCAATTTAACTTCCAGATCGGAGTGTAAAACTCCAGCAAGGGCATGAAGCAACTTAATCCTGTTAACAGTTCTGAGGGTGCCAATGGTGGAGCACAGGCTGCCTTAGCAGAGCCAATTATGAGAGAGGCCAGGCAGATCGAGACAACAAAAACAATAAATTCTCGGTAAAGATCTCTTTGGGGGGAAGGGATGTGTTTTCTCAGCCTGAATCCTAATTCAAAGAAGCAGGAGGGGGTTTTCAAAGGCAAGCAGTTTCCTGACATGAGAGCCTCACCACAGGCAGAAGGGCCTCAACACAGGTCAAGGCATCAGGCAAGATCATGCCTCTGAAGAGCAGCAGCATCCTACCTCAGCACACGTTCAGGATTTGTTTCTCTATAACTCTCCATCAGCTCTGCTTTAAGCCCAGGTCTCCCCCATTCAGCCACCGTGTTGTTGAAGAGTTGAACAGGAACTCAGACCTCCCTCAGCTGAGTGGACTTTTTTGCATCAGGAAATATCCTAGGCAGGAAGCCTGGGAAAGTGATGACACTACCAGTGGTGCCCAGGGTGGCTGAAGGCAATGCTGGCACAAGAGACCACATCTCTCTGACGGGTGAAAGGCTGCACAGTTTGAGAACTTCTGATGTGTGATCCAGGTGGGATGGCTCAGCCGTGCTCTCCCAAAAAGCGTGCAACTCATCATTCTATCTGAGAGCTGTAATTGAGAAATAAAGAATCTCCTTGTTTCTGCTCCAGTTACTTTGAACCTTACTGATGCCAGAACACAGTCTTGAATCTCTCAGGCACCCCAGGAAGAAAGTTATTGTGGCAGAAGACAAAGATGTTTTTAAAAGTAATTTCCACATCAGTTCAAGTAATAATACAGTCATGCGGGTGTTGTATAACTGATATTATATTCTTTGTAGCTTACTTTTTGGAAGCTAAGTATAAACATTTCCAGCATACATACTTACAAGAAATATGCTTGCGAAGCAAGATTACTTCCTATGAGAAAAAAAAACCTCAACGCTCTCCTCTTTAAATGGGTGAACATAATACATTTCCTCTTCCCATACCACAGTAAAAGCTTACACATGCATGTCACGTACACACAAATAAACATTCACATGTGTAAGATCCACCACAATCTAAAAAGGAAAGTGCCGTAAAAGGACCCTGTAGTAATTGGGCAGCACATCGTGATGTAAATGAGTGTATCTCAGGAAAGCTGCAAGCCTTGTTGTATTGTTTTGCAATGCTAACCACATGCAGACACACACACACGGAGCAAACTACTTTCATGTTAGCTCAGTTCTCCTTCCATAAAGGTTGTTGGTAAAGCCTTCCCTGACATCCATCAAAGGTAGGGACTGATGAGGTGAGAGCTGATGAAAGCTTTGAATAGCCAGGGAAACTGATGATTCGAAAAACTTAATTCCTCCCATCTTAAACAAATGCTTGTTTCCCTGGGAAAACTCATCAGAGTAGCTATTCTGAGAAAAAGCTCCTTTCTTCTCTTTGCCATACCCCGTCCTCAGGACAAAAGGATTCTTCTGGCATGTAACTACTGATCTCGACTCCCAGTATGTGCAACAAAAAGGGTTATGTAGTTTTGGGGCACACCTTGTCTCATCCCAAAGTAAATGTGTAAAATAGGTCAGATGAGTCCCTCCCTAATAATGCATCTTTCTCTCTACTGATGGTAGAAGGAGGCTAGCATGATGAGCTCCCATGCAGACCTTGGAATTGGACAGTGCCCTGCCTGCATGGCTGAGGGCAGGAAGGAAGCATGGCTCTCTTGTCTTGGAGGAAATTTCCTGTTCAGCTCTAAATCTAGATACTAGGTAACCCAAGGACATGAACAAGAGTGCACATTCCTCCACCAAGAGAGCTGAACAGGATTGTTTTTTATTTCGCCACACATCCTGTCACTATCTATCCATAGCCAATCTCCACGGTCCCATCATGGGAAGAGGAAAGGGTTTCCTTCCCAGATCCTACATCCCTGCTGCAAAGGCATTCGAGCATGAGTTTAATACAGGGCAATGCAGACAGTGAGCTAGTCTCCTTTCCAGTTCCTTTGGACATTCTATTTCATGCTTATCTGAGGATGTGCCTTGTTTCTTACTAAGAATTTTCTTCCTCCTCTGCATAATCACTTCAATAACTTAGTACATTCCATATTTACAAAGATTTAGGCCCTTACGTTCATTACAGTGCTTGAGAGACTTTTCCAGAACTTAAGTGTTTGAATAGTTTCACTAATTTCATGCCTTAACTCCCTCATGATCAATTTCTAGCCATTGGGTTTGTGCCATTAGTGTCCTTTCACTTAAATACTTCTTTTCATTTAAAATTTTTGCCCTCTCCCTGTTCCCAAAAAATATATTTATAAAGAGCCATCATTAATGTTTCCAGTTCCAGAAACCAGCTTCTTTTCAGGGTTTTTCCAAAGGAAGACACGCTGTTCTTCTCACACCAGTAGCACCTGTTCCCATTTAACTGATTAATCCTTCTGGAGTACGGGTAACCAAACCTATATAAAGTATTTCATTGAAGAATTCCTATAGAAATGTCCCAACACTTTCCTGTCCTCATGCATAAAAAATCCTCACCTGGTAATCAAGTTTACCATTATCTTTTTTTTCCAGCTCAGTAGCATAGTGGTGGTTATGGCACCCTCCCACTGGCCAATAAACCTAACTCTCTTCCTTCCTTCAGCTTGTCACATCACAATAACAGCTGCTGTGAAAGGAAAATCAGACCTAGAGCAAGTGCCACTGCTGAGCACTACTTGCAAAGCAGGGACAAAAAGAGCCTCAAAGGCCCGAAAGGTCAGACACTGGAGGCGATGCCTGTATTAGCTGCCGGGAGTGGTGCTGCAAGATCTGGAGCTCCAGAAGCACACCACCCTCCACCAGCCCCACGCTCTTTCCACTCCCCACTTCTCAGCCCAGTTTCTACCCCAAAAAAGACATGGCTACAGCTGTGCCGTGAGTCCCTGCCAGGCAGATAGGCACCTTACCTGGAGGAGACATGAACTCATGCCACCTCCTCTCACGCCTTCCCATGGGTTTCCCAGGAAAAAGGATAAAGTCAGCATGTGTTGAGATAAACTGAATAAACACAAGTTTAAAATAGAGCCTCCCTTCCCCCTTATTTCCTCGCCAGCCCGTGTGATTCAACCTGCAGTGCCTTGTTTGTTTTGCACATTGAGAGGCCCTTCTCTCCTCTGCGAGGAACGAGGAAAGCACCAGGCATGGCTCAGCCTTTCCAGCACTTCTGCTCCTCCCTGCAATGCTGGAGGTGTTGCAACATCCTGCCCTCAGCCCCCCGCTGAAATGCTGCCTTGAAATGCTGCCAGGGTACCTAGCTATTCCTCAAAAAGGGATGAGTTTTCCTAAGGCTGCGGCAGCTGAAGGGGCTCGGACATGAACAGCAGCATCAGGATGCAAATAGCCTGGGTCCCTAAGGTCCTTCAGACAGACAGAGGGAAAGATGAAGTGCTGTCTCGGCGGGGCTTCCCATCATGGCTCCCAGGCTGTAACATCTTTTGATAAAGTAGCTCTCACCCCAATAAACTTCCTTTAGTTTCAATTATTAATTTATTTTATATCCGTGCTTTCCTCCAGGATGTGATAAAGGAGGGTGTATAATTATAAGATTCAAAACCACTTGCCCTCTGGGGACTTTTATGTAGCCTGAGAACAAAAAGTACTTTTGGTTTATGGTCTGGGTTCTCGTCAGGAGAAAGGAAAAAGAGGGTCTGAGAGGCTTTTCCAACTGCTTTCCCAAAAACCGTCTGATTTTATTCCTCTCTGTGGAAAGCATTTGTGGGTTTTATGCTGAGGAGCATATTCACCACTTCTCAATACAACTCACACCAATGTGAATGGAAGTTGCTGGTTTTTTATAAAGGTGAACAGAAGTGTGAAAAACTAAAATATTTAGTTCCAGTTATAACTGCAGGAGTTTTGTAATGTCATCAATTTTCCTTAGTAATATGCAAATATTTTTTCTTGCTGTGTTCAAGCCAATATCCACTTGGGCTTTCATAGGGGGAAAATAAAATAGAAGTGAATTATGCAAAGCTAAAAAACCCAAATCAACCACTATACAAGTTTAATGGTGCATACAGGCAACCTCATACAAAAACATCTAACCTATGCCATTATCCCCATTAAAAGGTAACGAGGTGGGGGAAAAGAACCACAATGAGATTATTCATAGAACTGGGATTCTCACAGGAGGTTAGATTAGCCCACAACATAGGCATCATCAGTGTGAATTAACAGGATTATTGTTCCATTGAGGAAAGACCCCGTGTCTGATCCTCAGCTAGATTAGTACTGCTCTGTGCACATCAAAGGAATCATATCCGATAGGCAGTGCTAGCAATCCCAGCTCCCTCAGCCTTTTTCTAGTTTGCAAGAAAAACAAATGCATTTACAGCAAACTACTAATCTTGTTCCAGCCTACTCTTTTCCACCCCTCACCAGTCCTAATTCCATTAATTAAGAAAGGGAAAGCCGAACAAGGTGACCTCTGTTATACAGCCCAACAGCTTGGACAAGCACCTTCCAGAAGGAAAAGGGGCAAGGAAGATTTGCCATCAGATGAGGACTTGTGAAATAACTTACAGCTCTAGATATATAAAAATTACACATTTCATACCTACGAGTGGTGAGGCACAGCTAGTGACAGTGCTCTGCATGCTGGTGGTGTTTTGGTAGCTGAAATACGGTGGCGAGCAGGACTTCCAGTGTCATCCACAGCAGAGAAAATCTTGGTAATGTCATGTTGTGTGCAGCCTTGGCACAAGGCTTTCAGCAAGAGCTGAAGAGCATGTAAGTTATCCCCCTCAACAACATGTTCAAGAGGATTAGTGAACCTGGGCCACAGAAGAAGGTACTTTTTCTGTCAGAAAGTATTGTTTTATTCTGCTTGAACCTTCTGTCTCCTAAGACAGAGAAATGAGAATAACCCTTTGGATATTTTTCTGGAAACAGGGAAAAGAAGACACACAGATCTATTTCCTTGCTGAAAGCATTGTGCTGAACTATTTCCCTGCCTCCAGCGGCAAACTTCACATGGTGTAGGTAACAGCTGGCTGAGGACTGTAGCTTTGCTGATACAGTTAAACTACAGCTAGTCTAGGTGCACAGAAGGCTGGGAGGGGACACAGCCAGGACAGCTGACTCAAACTGGCCAAAGGGATATTCCATACCATATGATGTCATGCTCAGCATATAAACTGGGGGGAGTTGGCCAGGGAGGATCACTGCTTAGGGACTGGCTGGGCATCGGTCGGCAGATGGTGAGCGGTGGCATCACTTGTTTTTCTTGGGTTTTGTTTCTCTCTCTTTTTGTTGTTTTCCTTTTCATTATTATTATCATTATTATTATTATTACTATATTTCAGTCATTAAACTGGTCTTATCTCAACCCATGTGTTTTCATACCCTTCCAGTTCTCTCCCTCATCCTACCAGGGAGAAGGAGTGAGCAGCTGTATGGTCCTTAGTTGCCATCTAGGGTTTAACCACAACAGCTAGATGCCCATGCTAGGTGAGCAAATCACACAAAATATGCCTTTTGGTGCTTTTGGTAAATTAACATCATAGGCTCCCAACCTACCTGCAGCCTTAAAAACTCTTTTAAAAGTGCTAATGGAGTTTGGCTTGCAGTTGTTGTATAAAGCAGAGCACTAGAGACTTTTGAAATGAATTATTGAAAAGAATGAAGGAAATATTTTAAAAATATTTGGCTGTCTGTATTTCATTTGTGGGACAGTCTTTATCTCCAAGAATGAATTTGTCATTCAGTTTCTTCCACAACAGGCATATCAAAAGAGCTTTTAGCCCTACAGTTGTTTGCAAACAGTTTTGTTCAACTGTTTATAATTCATGAAAATTGTTTTGTCATGCCATCATTATTTCTGCTTTTGTAATCTCTGGCTGAGGCATTCTGAAAAGAAGAATATGAATAATGATCAATAAATAATAGCATTCTGTGAGTATGGAAATAAATGCTTGCAGCTATGCACAAATACAGGCACTCATCAGAATGAAAGACAGCTTGCTGAACATGCAGGAAAGGAAAACCCAACCTGCCTGGAGCAACTCCCCATAACCCTGCCCTCTTCTGCACCCCTGCCCCTTCCCAGCAGCACCACTGGCATCAGAGCAGGGCAGCAGCGCAGCATCGCATGGGGATGCTGTGGCTGTCTCTCCACTGACTTTTCAGTGCCACCTTGCTGTCACTCCAATGGCAGGTGCTTTGCTATTGAAATACTTTCAGGGCTAAAGATCACCACCTCTTATTCATGAGAAGTGATGTGGTCAAACAAGCATGCTGAGGGCTGGGCAGCAAGGAAGCTATAAAGGCTTCCCTGCATAACAGCTTCTGGGTGCTTTGTGGAGTGGTGGAGGAAAGTTTGGTTTTGCTCAAGCCCAATATCTGCATCTGGTTGGTCACCAGAGGTTCCATCTCTCTCTATCCACCTGACGCATGGGTGATTTTGCTGTAGAATGCTGGCACAAAAATCTTCTGCAGCATGGAGGAGAGTCAGCCCTGAGGCTGCCATGTCTCCTACTTCTGAAACCCAGCTGGTGACCACCTGCTTGCTGAAGGTGGCCCCCTGGACAGACTGTCCTCAATGAGAAATTCCTGGTTAGCAGCTTAGAAATTCAGGTTGTGCTGGTAGGGACAGAATTGGGTGCTTGTATAAATAGACTGGAAATAGCCTACACGGTGGGGGGGGGGGAACAAAACACAAAACCAAAACACAAAACAAAACCAGAAAAAGTTTCTATTGCATTTAACCCATTTTTCATTTTTTTTCCCTAAGGAAATGAGGTTTATGCAACCATGAGCTGTCTCTGGGTCTCCACACATCTGTTCCCATCCATCCTCCCACCACTTCATCACCAAACAGCTGAATTTCACCAAGACTGAGCTTTCAAATACAGCAATTTCCTAAAAGTTTCTCAAGGAGGCAACCAGTGACAGGAGGGAGAGCAGCATCTCCCAGGTGGCCTCATCCATGGGAAGCGGCACGGAGCCATCTCTGGCCAAGCAGCAGATCTCCAGGATGCTTCTCTCCAGCACAGGAGCCACGTCAGCTGGTGCTTGTTCCATCCCAGGCCCCAACATAGCAAACCACAAGACGCAGAGCTGTAGGAAACCAGGTTTCACCCGCTCTGGAAGTGGGTTGCGGAGAAGCGCATCGTGACCCGGTTGCAAGCACTCACTAGGTACATGCCTGTACAGCAGAGTGGGTCACCAGCAGGAACTGCTGAAAGCACACATCATGTGGGTTTCCACTGCACGGTCTGCTTCATGGGCAGGTGTCTCGGTTTCCTATGGCTGCTGACCAAATGGTCAGGCGAGAGGGGTGCCACGGTGCTTTTGAGAAGCCCTCCAGGTGCATCTATATCGTGTGGTGTCCAGTTGTTTTAACAAGAAGAAAAGGCATGGAAGAAGGAGAAGTATTTTCTGAGAAGAAAAGCTGGCAAGTGCCTAGCACTTATTAAACAGCCACTTCCAGTCTGCTGCTCTTCAAGCCCATCAGACGTAAAGAGCCATCCCAGGGAAGGGCAGGCCAGGGCAAGCGCTCCTGTAAACAGACAGTCCTGCACAGAGGAAAATTAGTTTGGAAAAGGTTTTGGAAGAGGCTCAGTGACTGCCATACACGGTACAACACTGCATCCAGCTGCCTGCAAAATATCTCTAATTACTGGTTAAGACCTCCTAGGAGGTCCTTAGAGTAGCAGATGGAGCCATTTCCCAGTAATTTTTCTGGATCTGATTCTGGCAGCAGGATATAGTTACTATGGAGTTGCACCAGGTTATAAAGAAGAGCAGAAAAAGATTTGTTCTGCAGCAGTTTTTTATTACTAGGGTTTTGAGGACTACAGCACAGTGATGGCTAATCTTCTGCCTCCATGCCTAGGAGCAGAGATATCTAACAGGGAGGGCCAAAATTATAACCAAGATGGAGGAAGAACCTGAATATGCTCCTGAGCACACCAAATCTATGGACAGTGTCTGAAGCCATGGGTGGTCCTTCTACCTTGCAAGGAATGGATCTGTTTGCAGATTAGTTTTCTTTGAAGAACATTAAGTCTGAATGGGTCATTACCACTGCCAGGATGCTGAGGGGTGCCACAGATCACAAACAGGATATGACTGAGTGTCAGAGCCTACCTCAGATTAACGTCATCCCATGTCACGCCCAGCAGCCCCAGCACAACAATCAGTCTTAGTGCAATCTGTGTGATTTCTCTCCTCTCTTCCACATCCATCCCCTAGAAAAATAATGGCTGGAAATATTATCCAGAGGTACTTGTATATGTAAGTCAGGCAAAAGCAATTGCATCCAGTGTTGAATCTTAAAAAAAACAAACAAAACCCAAAACTTTCCTGAAAACCTAATGTCTATGGTAAATCCACACCATCCATATGGTTTTTCAAACCTATGCTAACATTTGCGTTGCAATAAAAGACTAGGTTCCCTGATAACACAGGACAGCCCCTGGTAGATGAAGAGGCATCAGTCTCTACTATATCAAGCTAAGGGAGCTCCATTCCTTTCCAACCAGCCACTTGGTGTAAACTGAAGTACTCAGGTGCGGGGGAGGAGAAATGAGACTCAGTAGGCGTCTTAAGTAAGCAGATTTTGTCAGCCCAATGTGAAGCCAAGTGTTCTTCACTGTTTCAGCTGATGCATGCTTTCCACTGCTGTCTGAAAGTTTTCGTTTTCCATTTTCGAAGACTACAGATTTCCATCTCTTTCTTACCCTAGGAACTGTTTCAGTGGTTTATTATTTTTCCAGCCTCTTCTGATTTGCTCAGAAAATACAGATAGGCCAGCTATAATAAACTGTCACAGGATGTTCAAAATCTTCACAAGAAACAAACATCTCCAGCCTCCTGTTGCACCCACAAACAATGAAATTACAATGAAATGTTAAACAGAAACAAACAGAAACCAGTCTGCTGCGTGTTGGCAAGATCTAGTATAAAATCTAAACATCCCTTAAGCTTTCTGACCACTGTTGAGAAGTATATCAGTTGGCCTCTTCTAGGGATAAAATGTCACTCTGAAGTATAGCACTATTTTGAGATTACCAAAGCCTTCAAAGGGCAATGTCTTGCCTCTCAAAATAAAGTTACGATGAACAAAG
This sequence comes from Tetrax tetrax, assembly GCA_009806455.1. Lineage (NCBI taxonomy): Eukaryota > Metazoa > Chordata > Aves > Otidiformes > Otididae > Tetrax > Tetrax tetrax. The sequence continues at coordinate 34,702 of WHYT01015719.1, read as the reverse complement.
TGTATCAATTGTATATTCTGTTTTAAGAAGGGTGCATGGACTTTGTTAATCAACAGTTATTCACCATTATTTCTAAATTCCCAGAAAGAAACACTGGAGGCATATTCATCAGCTCATTACATGTCCTTCTGAAACAGCCCTAGGCAGCCTTCCCCTCTGGCCACTCTCCTGGGACTCACACTCACACTTGGCAGCAGAGCCCATCCTGATTTGTCACTCTGATGTCCAGCAGGTTTCTCATTATACACATTATCTGTCGTTACCAAGCAGATACAAAGTTGTAGTCAAATGCTAATAAAAGGCTACATAAAAAAGCAAAACACTCTAAATGGACCAATGTTGCACTGTTTTCCACCTTTTTGCAACCATTCATGCCAATGCAAAATAATCAGATGGTGTTTTGCATGCACAGCACTTTAAACAACTTTTTTAGTTATTTTGTAAACAGAAAAGCACCCTGGAGATTCAGATGGCAAGAGAAGTCAGGAAATATTACTAGTGCCTTTGATTTAAGAAGTTTTAACCTCATAAGGCTCAGTCATCCAAAGGAAAGTGTGAGACCCACCTAAAACTGCCAAGCACCGTGTTTTTCACTAGCAAAACCATAGCATGTTCAAGCTGAGGACCCTGTAGGAAACTCAGTAAGTTCTGGTTAAAGGAAAAGGAAAAGTTAAATTATCTGTTCTGCTGACCTGTTTAAATTCAACTTTTTTAAAAGGGCTGATCCTCAACAGATACTCTGCCACCAGTGACTTCCAAGGTGTTGTCAGCCTGGCCATGGCAAAAGGCAATCACTGTGGCATTGCTAATGACAATCAGGCATGTCTAAAATCTTCCTGGTTGCAATGTTTTGGTCATAACTGTTTAGACGGGCTTTGATATTTTGCCGAGCTTCCAGGAGGCAGCACAACTTTGATGAACAGGTTGATATTTTTAAAAAGAGGAGCAGTCAAGGTTAATTGCCCTCTTCTCTGAGGGCTCTGAACAATAAAAAAAACTCATGGTCATCCAATAAATTCTTCGTATGCTTTCTCAAAGACAAATGATTCTTGAAGTAAAATATTTTGCAGCTTGTGAAATATTTACAAAGTAAAACATTGTGTGCTTGCAGTCCAGAAGGCCAACCATACCCTGGGCTGCATCAAGAGGAGTGTGGCCAGCAGGTCGAGGGAGGTGATTCTCCCCCTCTACTCTGCTCTATTGAGACCCCACCTGGAGTACTATGTCCAGTTCTGGAGCCCCCAACAGAAGAAGGACATGGACCAGTTGGAAGAAGTCCAGAGGAGGCCACAAAGATGATCAGAGGCTGGAGCTCCTCTCCTATGAGGACAGGCTGAGAGAGTTGGGGCTGTTCAGCCTGGGGAAGAGCAGGCTCCGGGGAGATCTTATAGTGGTCTTCCACCTAAAGGGAGCCTACAGAAAAGATGGGGAGAAACTCTTTAGCAGGGCCTGTTGTGAAAGGATGAAGGGTAATGGTTTTAAAATAGAAGAAAGCACGATTCAGACTTGACAGAAGGAAAAAAAAAATTTACTATGAGGGTGGTAGAACGTTGGAACAAGTTGCCCAGAGAGGTGGTGGATGCCCCATCCCTGGAAACATTCAAGGTCAGGTTGGAGAGGGCTCTGAGCAACCTGATCTAGTCAGAGATGTCCCTGCTCCTTGCGGGGGGGGGTTGGACTAGATGACCTTTAAAGGTCCCCTCCAATCCTAACTGTTCTGTGATTCTATGATTTTCAGCATAGGAGTTGAACACAGAAATATGATTGAAAGACTGGCAAATGTTCTTAAGGTAGCTCACTCTTTCTCATATGTCTGTCAGAAAGTAAAACAAGCACAGTCTTCCCTGTCCTCTCCATCCGTGAGGAGTCTCTAAATATAAAAGAAAGGCAGGCCACAATCATTGCTCAAGTCTATTCAAAGGAAAGCTAAGAAATTGCTAGACACACACTGGTCAGTAGTTTTGTCCACACACCATGGAAGACTGTTGGGATTTTTTTTTAACCCTTGTCTATTAAAAAAAAAAAAGTGCCAGTTTGCTAGGGAACTGTGTAAACTTTGGTCTTAAAGTGATGACAGCCCAAAGAAAGGGCTGATGGATTAACTAACTGCTTTGCTCATTGAAAACAGCCTCAGAGTGTGATGTGGAGAGATTGAAAAATAAAATCTTCTAAGTAAGAAGCTTAACTGGGAATGCCTGCATTCAATTTCCAACTTGGTTGTCCTCTGTCAACCTAGGAAAGTCACTCAGTCCTTGTGTCCTTTGCCAGCAGTAGGATCTCTGAAGCAGCAAGTCCCAACAATAACTTAGTGTGGAGAAATTAGGATTGTGGATGTCAGGTAACTCAGAAACAAAGCCTCTAGTACAGGAGAAGTTGGTGGGGGAGGATTGAAGGAGATCACAAAAACAAGCTAGTTACCAAGCATTAACAAGCCCATAGTAAAATCCTAGAGGAAATAAGGTGGCTGTGTTTTTCACCACAAGGTAACTAAACGAGGACAACTTGCTCCACTCCACCCATGACTAACCTCAGCTTGTTCTCCTCACTGTACATATGGTATTTGCAGTGAGCAAACTGTATGTAAACTGCAGATAGCACATCCCCAATAGGCTGCCACAATGTGGATGCTCTTTAAATCAATTAGATTAATCTTTTAATTAACATGAAAAGTCTTAACTGATAGGTTTGAAAGCTTCATTTCAAAAGGCTGCGTTTCCTTAGGTGTAGATTGGCTCACTTCTCCCATAGGCACAGACGTACAAAGTCAGAGCCAGCCTTTGAAACAGCAGACCTTGACTTCCACACACTCGTTTTCTGAAAAAAAAAAAAAAAAAAAAACAGAGGCTCAGCACAGTCGTTCACAGCCATGCCTCCACAGTGGTTTTTTCCACACTCTTCAGTCAGTAACGTCTCAAGGGGAACACTGTACCAAAAGGTCATTTACCGTTGTCTGCCTGTACGTGGAAGCATCACAGGCTATGGGGTTTCCCTGCCGGGGCTTGAAAACAGCTGTGCAAATAAGGTTTGGCATTTTTTTTATTAAAAAAAAAAAGAAGTAAGAGCCCATCATTGACAGTTGTTTCATTTAATGGGGCATACCATACTCTCTTGTGCCTGAAACCTGAGGGACAGAAGTAGAGTAGGGTTCCTGGGCAGGACCAAGCCAACCAGACTTGGCTTGCCCTCCCCACAGCTCTGCTTCTGCTCCTATCTCTCCTGCAGGGAGCACCGGGCTTTGTCCCTCCTGGACAGGAAAGCTGTCTGAACCACTGAGGCAATGAGGAAAAAGAGGTTCATCACAACTTTGTTTCAGGAGTTAAGAAACCTTTTGAAAGCCCACTGCATTTCAGTGTGGGTGGGGAAGAGCGCTATGCACTGCAGCACCCAGGGCGGACTTTCCTGTCCCACAGTGGGTCCAGCGAAAGGACAGAGCAGAAGTGTGAGGTGCCAAGAGCTGCCGGCTCCCCTCGTCTGTGACGGCTTCCTTGGAAAGTCAGTCCCCAAACCTTGATGGATGTACCAGTCTGACAAGCTAAATTAAAAGGGGGTGGAAAAAAGTTTCTGTCCTTCAAAGCTGCAGAGGAAAACTCAGGAACAAGAACTTCACAAGAGTATTTGTAATTTCTAAAATCTTTTGTGGTCCTAGAATCTTGTGATTTTTGAGTCGCAGGACAGGCAACGTGGGACATGCAGTTTGCAGCACAGATCCTGATGCTGCTTCTGATGTCCAAGGAGACACCATGACAGGACAGGGCACCAGCAACCTATATTCCCCTCCTTGATCTGCATCTTATACAGCCCCCCAGCATCATGCTTGGCTGCTCGGGCTGGGAAGCAACATGAGCGTGTTCTCTCGGAAAGACTGGGACAGATTTGGAAACGCTGTGCAGCCTGTCGTCACAGCTGAGAAGGAACCTTAGCTGGGGGTACTGTTCCTTGCATATATTAGCCAGGTTTGGGTATGTTTGGGTCAAACTGGCTTACTACCATGAGAGCCAGGTCATTGATTATTTGCTAAAGGCTGCCTGGAGCACACTCTGCTCCCTCTCCCATCAGTGGCCCTGCCTGCACTTCAGTCAAGGACTGCCTCCTCCTCCCTCCCGCCTTTCCCATCCCCAGCCCCATGTGGCAATCCCCACAGGCTCCTGGCCCTGGCGAGGTGAGGGTAGAGGAGAGGGATAGCACCGACTCGCAAGTGCCTTGGTTACATCCACTTGCCATCAGCTACATGTGTACTGGGGCTGTGGGGGTTGGAGATGGTGACCTGGATAAGCAGGGGATTCTGCAGAGGGTTGGTGGGCTCTGCCAGGCCACTTACGGCCTGTCAGCGCAACCACCACATGCAGGAAAAAAACCCAGAAGTGATGCTAGAGGCATTCAGCCAGAGCAGTGCCAGGACTTGCCCAGCACAACTGGGGCTGGGCTGACCCAGCACTGCTCTCGGCCATGCTGAGGTGACGGACACACTGCAGTTTTCCTGGACGTGACAGAGCAAATTACCACCGTGGGGGGAAAACCTGCATCACTCCTGTGCCGGCATACCCTGGGAGGTGAAAACTTTTATTTTCTTGTGGCTCAGGTCACATTGAGATGGAGAAGGTGCCCTATTTACTGACTTCCCAGTTGGAAGAGTAAAAACCATCCGTGATTTACCAGGATCCCTATCTAATATACCTAGTATATTTAAACTGGAAACTCTATTTTGCTGCAGCTCTTAGCTGTGGAACAGTAGCTGCCACTTCTCCAATTAAGAGAAAAACAGAGCGGTTTATTAAGCACGGTTGTGGGAACGTAGTTTCAGTCTTCAGTGGGTTCATGTGAATATTTTTCCATTTCAGTTCATGTAAGTTCACGCCCTTTGGGTTTCACATAAAGCCGTAGGGTCTGAGCGACTCAAAATCTCAAAATCAAAATGTCAAGTTGAAACTAAACCATAAAAGGTATTTGGATTTGCATGAAAACGGGCCCAGATTTGTTTCAGGAGTTCCTGAAGCCTGGTAAAGCTTTTGAAGAGCCTAATCTGAGTTTTGCGGTTTCAGTGCAGACTGAAACCAGTGCAAGAGAGCAGATGGGCTCCTTTTAGGAAGCCAAGGCAGAGGAGAGTGATTAAGAAGCTATGAGAACAAGAACCACAGGGGGAAAAAAAAAATTTAAAAAATCTCCAAAACCAGATTTTCAAGTATTGAACATTGCGTATTAGGAACTAGGAGGACACGAGTCATCTTTAGGCACTACAAGATAGCAAATCTTTCTGAGGATCAGGCACCGAATGGGGATACAGCCATCTGGAGGGAAGTCCAGCCATAGCAGTGCCATATACCCTTCTGCCTGTATGTTGAACATCCTTACTGCTGCATCGTGTAATACACACCCTGAGAAGCCCAAATACTTCAAAACTCTTGTTAGTCTTGTGACCTTATAAGTAATCCCCTTCCCACAGTACTCCAGCCACACATGAGGTAGGAAAACAAAAGAAAAGAATAATCTGCCCATTTTATGCTCTCTGGTTAACATCTGTAAACCTGTCCCAACATCAAATATTTTAAATTCTGGCTTTGATCTATTTTTTAAAAGAGTTCCTTTAATGTCATGTGCCCTACATTTATTCTTATTGGGGTTTTTTTTTATGACATAAAAATAAACACTTCAGAGTGACAAGACAGTTTAGCAGCTCACCTGAAGAGATGCAAACACTAGAATAAATTTAATTGAGAAATTAACTTTTCTTTCCATTAACAGTCTATACATCTTTTTCAATTACACACTTTACGTTAACATCATTTACATTGACAGGATGCAGAGGAGGTGACTTCCTGAGTAGGCACTCAGTGATTACTTGAGATTTAGCCTCCTAGCTGAGCAACTTAGTGTCTTAAAAACAGTAATATCACATCAGGACTGACAGAATGTGGGTACAAAGTGTTATGCATAACGTAAGCAAAAACCGTGAAACTTGCAAGTATCTTGCTTTGAAAGCATTTTGCCTCCTAACCAAGCAAAAATTGAACTTCTAATCTGCAAATTAAATTTTCAGTCCCTTCTTTATGCCTTTTCTGAAAAAAAGACCAACAGAGGAAAATACAAATTTGGCTAAAAAACTGAGTGTTTCCCCCCTCCATCCACAAGATATTTACTTTTGTATCTGCTCAGTGGTTCTTCTTGCCAAAGAAAATCAAAAGGTTTCCCATAGCCTCAGCATTTGCTTGAATTCACAAGAACTTAGAGTGCTACTCAAATGTTCTGTTATACTTCCAGGAGCATGCACTGGGGAGCTGTGGCGCTCCTCGCTGATGTTCTCATGCAGCACCACTGCAGATCAGCCAGCAGCATGGAGAGATTTGGGGCTGTTCCGCCTGGAGAAGAGGAGGCTCCAGGGAGACCTTACAGTGGCCTGCCAGTACCTCAAGGGGGCCTACAAGAAAGATGGGGAGAGGCTGTTCAGTAGGGCCTGTTGTGATAGGACGAGGGGTAATGGTTTTAAAATAGAGGGAGGTAGATTTAGATTGGATATTAGGAAAAAAATTTTTACAATGTGAGTTATAGAACACAGGCACAGGTAGCCCAGAGAGGTGGTGGATGCCCCATCCCTGGAAACGTTCAAGGCCAGGCTGGATGAGGCTCTCAGGAACCTCATCTAGTGGGGGATGTCCCTGCTCCTTGCAGGGGGATTGGACTAGATGACCTTTGAAGGTCCCTTCCAACTCTAACCATTCTATGATTCTCAGCATCCAAACGTTCCATGCTTATGGTTTGCAGAATAGGATAAATCTGTACTTTAGCATCCAAATTTCATCTTGCACCAACATTTTGTGCTCTCACAGGTTTATTTTTATAAAGTGTGTTAAGGTCATTTAATCTATGAAACCTTTTACTCTTCTTGCCCTTTCAGCAGCATCTTTTGCAATTTAGATGGCATTGGTTTGGCCTGTCCTCATAGCACAGACTCTCACCTTGGCCACGTCTCCTCTTTGAGAGTCTTTCACAAGTGCTATTGCGTACTGCAGCTGTGCCTTGGCTGCAATCCTCAGTCAGAGAGGATGATTAGTTCCTTGCACCCTCGACAGCTTTCTGTGTGCTGTTAGCTAAGATTAGGCCCTGGCATTCAAAGGACACTTAGTCACACCATTTCCATTGAAATCAGTGGGGGTTAAGTGCCTAAGCAAGCTTACAGGTCAGGCCAAACAGTCTCTGTGCCTCATGTATTAGATATGAAGACAAATCCTCCATCCCACACTCCTGCATTGCACAGATAACTATTAGGTTTGTTTGGGAAATTGTAATGGGGCTGCTTTGCCATCTGACAGCTCAAGCCTCAATTTTGCCAATACCCTGAGTTGGGGTAAAAATGATGGAGGTTCCCATACCTCAGTCTCAGCCAACCAAACTGCGAAAGGACCTTCCTCTTTCCAAATGATGATGTTTCATTAAATGTCATAGAAATAGGCTATAGTGAAATATGCAATCTTAAGATGCAAACCAAAACCCAAACCACAAAAATTTACTCCATCCAAGCAACACTAAATAGCTTAATTTTCTCTCTTGGCAGCAAAGGTTGCAAGGAGCAGTCTGAAGTCCTGTTTTTCAGACTGCTTGGACCTTTGGGGAGCTGTTCGAAAAAGAAACCCCAAACAATCCAAATTCTCACACCTTCTGTAAGCAACATTTGAGCATCCATCCAACCTGGTTGCAGGCAGGGACTGCAGAGCATGCAGGAGGTGGGCGCAGCCAGCTCTCCATCCCTCACTGCTGACATCTCAAACAGCTCAGTGCCTTGTAGGGTTACTGATCCTTTTATGGTCACTTTTTTTTCCTTTCTTTTTTTCAAAAGAAACATCAGCTTCAAAGGACCAGCTGATGTGGCAGCCAGACAAACAGGAGTTTCATTTAAATAGCTTCCGCATGGACTTCAGCCTTCTCCTCTGAGAAGAGAAATAACAAGCTGCCCAAAACACCAAGCACCTCTCCCTGGGTCTGTGGGCAGCTTGCAAGGTGGCACAGGCATTGCTGCAGGCATTTCTCTCCCTACAAATGGGTATGGTCTATGCTAAGGTTACTGCTGTGTCAGGGGGTAGAGTGGGCTGTGAGGAGGGCCTTGTAGCTGCAATCGTAATTGAATTACAGCTTCAGAAACTGGACGACCATTAAACCTGTTACCATAGGGTAGTGAGCAGCTGGTTTTGGCAACCTCTCTGCTGGTTTCATAGAGTTTCTAGGAGCCATCACCATAAAAGCCACCATCCAGATCTCAGCAACACTGTAGATCATCTTAGCGGTGTTAAGGGAGGGAGGAGAAAATCTTCACATTTTATTTAAAAAAAAAAAAAGCAGAGAGGGAATTCTTCCATTATCCATCCGCCAACAATGTCTAAAAGTCATGGAAGGAAAAAAAAAAAAGGGAAAATGGGAAATAAAAATGATATGGGAAAAGGGAGGACACAGTAGGTGAAAGGTGAGACCCAAAGGGCGGCTGATCCCCACCTCATGGCTGCATGCATGAAGCAGAGTCTCCCTTGCTTGCTGGTTGTAGGCATGGGGAATGCTGAAAACAAGCCACCAGACTCACAGTACTTGCTCTGAAATTTGTCTCTGCCACTGTACCTTGTCCGTGGCCTATGGCAAAAACAAAAGACAAAAGAAACAAAAATCAAAACAGAGAAGCAGTGAAAATGTTACGCCTCAATGTAATGCAAAGAGAAAAGCACTGCTGGAATTGTTTTGAGAAGATTTTGGGTTTGTCCTGTGACAGCTTTATCTCTGTGGTTTTTCTTGGTATCGATGCAGTGAGGAAAGCATACAGCTTCATTTCCCTTTTTAAAAATAAACACACAGACCTAAGCAGAAATCACTCTGTATGCAAGGGAGCTGATTCTGCCTGGTCTCACCTAGTTGCACAGGCAGGGACTTCCCCAGGGGTGATGTGTTGGTCCCCAGGAGAGCTGCACATCACTGCACAGCCCTGGAGCAGATGCAGAGGAGCACTGAAGTCTGTCCTACTTCATCTCTGCTCCCTGAAACTGGCCAGGCTCCAGTTTGGGAAGAGCACGCAAACAGTGCAAACGTATGGCAATGTATCCCCTGAATCCATTCCCAAACTCCAGCAATTTACAACTCGGGGACTTCTTGAGTCAGAAGTAGTTTCTGTGCATTTAATAACCTCCACCAGATTTTTTTTTGCTTCATGGCTGAACGGAGCATGGTGCAAAGACTCATCTTTTTCTATTAACTTTAAATATACCATTGGTGATGCCTGGCTCTTCCCAGGCTTTGTAAGGTGCGGGAATGGCCTCATCTGCCCTGGAAGAGGCCCAAAGAACTGCAAAGGCCAGTGAGGGCCAAGGGCCAGCACTTTGCCTCTCCAGGAACGTGGCTGGCTGGAAGCCATCAAAGACGATGTGCTGGAAGCACGTCACCCTACTCGGAGCTGGGGCATCCTACCAGGGGAAGCAGCAAGAGGCCAGGGAGACTAGGCTCAAGCCTGGGCAGAAGCTGTGAACCATGATACCTAAGGAAATGCAGCTCCTGCAGCAGGGCAACAAAATTTTTCGAGAGCTCAGTGCTCCAGCAGACACCTAAACACAGGGCTGTTTTTTCCCAGAGCTCAGCACATCAGGCCCCATGCTCTTTGGAACACCTGACTCACCATATTACAAGCAATGTCAGCAGTTCAAACCCTGTTATTTATCTGTAGGACAACAATGTCTAGAGGCCCCAGGTGTGGCGTAGCATTGCTCCGTCCGAGCGCTGCGCAATCCCGCTGGCTGGGAGCAGTAGCTCCAGGAGAGCTGACCTGGCATTGGCAACCACTGGCAGCTTCTCAGGACACTCTTGAGCAGATACAGCTTCCTGCCAGCCACAAGGCATCCTATTTCTCTTTTCTGATCAACCACATCACTGCAGAGAATACATAGATTTGAAACCACAGTGCCAGCCTCCAGTGGTTCTGTTGCTGTTGGGGAGGCATCCCAAGCACATACCACTTGGCTTAATTTTACCCTGTGCAGACTTAGACCCACTGGGTTTGCATCACAGGCAAGACAGACACGGGCAACTTGTGGGTCATGTATGCGCTCCTAATCCTCCATCAGCCTTCGAGGAAGAAGCTGACACTCCCTCCCTGAGCTCATGTTTTGTTTCAGCCCATCAGGAGTTTTTCCCCAACACTCATTGTGGGGAGGCAGTGTGGCGTTTCATCCCTCCTGCTCACCAAGACCTCCTGAACAGATCCAGCTGTGACTTCTCCCATGCACAAACATTCAGGGGATACAGTAAAATAAAGTTCATACCAATGGGGAAACAGCCAGAATTCAGTTTCACCATAAAAGGGAGATAGAGCAAAATTGGAAGGCTGCTCAACCTTCTTGTCAACTTGGGGAGAGAAGAGGGAGCTCACAGGCAGCCTCACCCATGGGGAGAAGGGCATTACTTAGTGACCTGCATCAGTGCTCCCGCAGTTTCAGAAGCCCCGTGCAGAAGGAAACGCTCTCTGCCAGCTGCAAGGGAGGACACTTTGAAATGCAAAGAAAGAAGGGGGCTTCCTCCAGCAGAGCAAAGAGAGGAGGAAGGTGGGTCTGGCAGATGGGGAACCAGTGTAGCACATCAAGATCTAGATTTACTTCTCCTTTTTTTCCCCGACCTTCCCTATGACCTTGGGCAAGCTACCATAATCCTTGTTTGCAGAAGTTTTTCTTTGCAGTGTTTTCTGCATGCACAGTAGGGACCAGTGCTCAGCACCCTGGCAGACAGGCTGCCTGCTCAGCTGTGCTGGGGAACATTGAGAGGACTGGAGCCAGCTCCAAAAAGGCCTATGAGCCTTCTTCCACAAATCAAACTATTCTTCACTGTTCTCCCAATCCTAAAGTACAAGAGAGGAGACAGGTACTACTGCTACAAGACATTAAAAGTCTTCTCAATCTATCTGGCCCACAGCAAAGCAGACCAGAAGATGGAAAACCCTTGCTGAACCATAACAAGTGGCATAGTATGCTGCCTCTGATTTGGACCTGGTACTGCAGCCCTTCCACCAAAATTACAGGACATATCCCTACCCTGTGTGAGTCAGCAGAAACATATGGATTTCAGTGGAAAGGAGGAATGGTTCGCACAGATACACATTAAGATGTATCTGTACGCTTTTGGTAGGTATACTTGTAGTAACCTGTTAGCCAGAAACATGAGCTTCAACGTGATATCTGAAGAAATGGGTCTGCAACTTAACTTTTGGCAGAGAAAGTTTCAAACCTATGCCTCTAACACAGGCCTTGGAGATTTATTACCAAATGTGAAACTATTGGCTCAAGTTAAACAACTGAATCAGGAAAGTTGTTTGAAGAATTATTTATTATATAAATACTGAAGTTTCAGAATACGCACTTGAGAACAGAGGGCTGTATCTCTGAGGGCTACAGCACACGGGTAGAAATACTGAGTCAGCATTATCTGTACGCTGCGTGCCACCATCAGCGCACTCACATTTGCCTTCTGCGCTTCCCAATCTCATATGGGCAGAACGTAAGAATAAGCCTTAATTATCAGATGGATATTTTTGGCTTGTGTTTTCAGAGGCAGCGGGATTGCTCACCCAACTTCATGTCGCTGCAGCACAAGGACATTTGGATTCTGGTTTTGCATCGCAAACAAGAACAGCTCTGAGCTGATTCACGCTAAAAGGGACAAGGGAGTTTGGGGTATTATCACAACACAAGATGTCATCTTCCTGTACCAGCAAGACTGACTGAAAATGACCAACTTGACTTCATAAAAATACCAGCACCCGCGTGTGTGGTCTGTTGCTTTTCCACGCTCATGCTCCCTGTGGTTTCTGGGCACACAGCAGTAGCCTGCCTGCTACAGACTATAAACCAAAACACAGGTTGGGAAACCAAAAGAGTGGGAGAGGATCCATGCATGCATAGACACAAGATTTCACAAGGAGCAAAATATAAATGCCTGGACAGATCTACATCTAGTTGAGGTCAGCTAACATTTGTGGCTGAATCAGTACAAAAGAAGTAAATGAATAGGAACATAATCATTTCCTTTCATTCAGAAATAGCAACAGGGTCAGGCACGGGAAGTACGCATGCTCTTATGTTTAGATTTTCAAATAAATGTCAGATGAAACGACAAAGAAGAGATGGAAAAAGCCTGGGAAAGTCCTTTTTTTTTTAGTTTTTCCTTTGCATAAAGGCAAAGTTTCACCTTATTTCTACATTTGCAGTTTCACTGAAATCATTTCAAAATCATTTCACTGAAATTCGGAGTACATCACTACAAACTATTCAACAACTGGGCAGGAAAGTATCTGCATGAGTTAAAAACAAAAGTTACTTCAAATTAAAGTCTGTTATCTTCTTAGAATGACTTCACCAAGAGGAAAAAAGTGACAGGACCCAGCACATAGAAATTACCTTTTCCAGTAAGAGCATGAAACTATTTTTTTTAAAAAAGAAAAGTTGGTTTTCCTTACATAATCCATCCCATCTTTCTGCATGTAGATCACTTTCTACACTACTGGACCTGGTGGCACCTTTCAAAGGTCTTTCACTGCTTTAAAGTGTTCTTATTGAATTTAGTGGGTTTGGTGCAAGCAAAGGCAATGCTATTTGTTTCTACATTGCTCCTTTATTTCTCTTCAGTTTCCAAATCAACCTTGGGTGGCTTCTATTTCTTTTCACCCCAATTTACTGTACTTCTGAGTATCATTTTGACTCTACTCCTTTAAAGGCAGCTTGTATGGACCCTGTGACCTCTCTCTACTCCACTGATGGGCTGAGGGAAGGAGTAGAGCCCTCAGGCTGAGAAGGATCCAGCCTTGGACATGGCAGGCAGTGAATCAGAGGTGGACTTATTCCCAGCATTTCACACTAAACAGCAGCTGCTGGAAATTTTTTTTCATGAACGTGCTTCTTAGGGATGCTCTAATCCCACTGGATCTTAGGGCTATACTGAGAAATCCCATTTTGGCACCAAGAGATATGATACAAACATCTCATGGATAGCTAAGGTTGTGACATACGCTACCAGAAAAACAGAGATAATCTGAATTCCTCCACTCTGCTCAACCTCAGTCCAATAGCCCAGCCTGCACCAAGCGCTCACACTGGCAACCAAGGGCAAGGGTTGGTACAAAAATGTAACACTTATGATAAAGTCCCACAAATCGGGTCTTGCTTGTAGAGATCTGGCACTGCACAGGAGGCAGCAGCATCTTGAAGTAAATATCCAGCAGCATCTTGCTCCCTATGCGGTCTTCTTCCCACTGCACCAGATTAGGGACCAATCTGTGAAAAACAGCTTTAAAGGACTCATACAACAAACTAGCATCTGTCCTAAAAACAAACTCTGTCCAGGTTCACTTTTTGAAGAGTAGAAGAGGGGACTGGTCATGGCCTGTGGCCTGCAGTCCCACAGGCCAGTTCCTGGAGAGTCCTTCTCCCTGCCAGGCTGGAAAGGTGTCTGTACTGACTGCAGCCTGCTCAGGTGCCGCGGGATTTTTCTATCAAAGGACCCCTCTTCACTGTGCCTGCTCCTTAGCCAAAGCTATCAGCTTCTTTGTGCCTGTGAGATAGAAGAGGTACTACTACCTTTAAAAGCACAGCGTCTGTGCAAGATTACTGCCACAGCAGTTTAGTCCAGCTCAGGCAGAGCAAGGTCTGGGCAAAGCAAGCAGCCTTCCAGCAGCAGCCCTGAGAATCAGAGTAATTAATCTCTAGGGAAACTCTGATTAATACATCAGCTCTTTTTAAATCACAGCACAGACTCATTTTGCTTTTAGGAAACAGCTGAACTGTGTATCTATCTCACCGTATTTCAAGGGAGCTTTTGCTGAGTAATTTTTCCTCAAATTAGTTTGCAGCGAGATGGCTCAACAGGGCCTCCCACATCATATAACAGCATGCGGTGATCCCCTTTGTCAAACGGGACTTTCTGTTTTTAGAAAAGGAGAGAAACTAAGATCACTCTCGTTTTTCTAAGATACATTTATTGTAAGTGTTTTCAGCAGTGTAGGAAGTAACCTCAGAAAGGTAGGTTGAGTGATTCAACTGAGCCGAGCATCTTGGTAGTCACTGCTTTCCCCTTCTCTTTTGTCACTTCCTCTTTTGGTGGCATTTATTAATTTTAAAAATGTAGCATAATGCCTATTTTAAAAGATAAAAAACCACACAGATTTGTATTTTTCTGTTGATGCGGAAGTCACGGACACTGCTCAAAACCAATGTGATCAAGCAAATGCCACTTTATTGCCTAGATAGCTCAGATTATATAGACATTATAGTTCCTGCTCATGTGCAAGCCATTTGTTGATTGGTTAATATGTGCTGTCCGTACTCCTAAAGCAATAATTTGATTGGTTAAAGATGTATACTGAATACAGTCACGTACTTCTTACTTTGTTCATCGTACCATTGCTTCTCAGCACGTATTCTCACTTTCTCCATTGTGCTCAGATCCTGTTCACTTCGATACACTCACCCATATTCCCATTCACATAACTCACTTGGCTACATTTGCGTACATTGATACACTTGCTCATATTCCCATCCACTACACCGATGGCCTGCTGCCCGCAGAGGCCTCCGGCTCACAGTTTAAACAGTCCTGTTGTGTCTGGATTGTTCACTAGATGTCCATTACTTTCCAAATATCCCACATTTTTCTTTCCTTTTTGTTGAAACTAAAGCAGCTGCCTGTAGGTACCAGAGTTGGAGAAGCCAGCTGGAGTAGTTGGGGGAACAGAAGCATCTTCAGGTGAACCCAAAAATAAGAGGTGCAATCTATCTGCAAACACCGTGTTTTTCCATCTCAGAGAGAAACACAAGAGCAAAATTGAGATGAAAATGCAGTGGAAAGGGCAATACTAAAGAAATATCCTTGAACCAGCCTGCTTCAAAGTTTAATGTACAGCAGGGCAGCTGGTGTATGGGTAAGAAGCTGCAAGATCTGAGCCTCGTCCTTCTCAAGCAGGAGCATCTTAGTGCCTGGCAATGCCCATGCTGGCATCTCACACTCAGGCTGTTCCTCCTCCCTGCACCCATCCATGTGTCATGCCAGAATCCTGCCCTCAAGCAGAGGCTCACCAGCAGCCAAGCACTGCAAATGGAACTGACTCAACAGACCTGTGGGAATTGCTCTGCATGCCCACACGAGAAGATGGCGAAGTTCGTTCTGTTGCCAAATCTCCTCTCTCGCTGTCCTCGGCTCAGCAGCTTGCTCACCTCCATGGAGCGAATAATGAAGCTTCTCTCGTGAGTAAGCAGCCATCACCTCCAGCCCCAGTGCAGGAACATGAGCCGTGAGGGAGGATTTGCCACCTCTGACCAAGGATGTAAGCTCCTGCTTACTGCTCATGATGCACCTTGCCAATGCTCTTTTTAAGAGGGAGGAGGAAAAAAAAACTTTCTCATGTAAGAAATGAGGAAGGGAGAAGCCTCAGGGCAAGCTAATGGGTTGAAGCAGGACACAAAGGGAGCCCCCAATACCCCCAGTCCAGAAGCTGCTCCCATGCCAGGCAAAGAGCCAGCCGGTGAGGCGGAACAGTACTCCTTCCTCCCATGCTATGCAGGGAGCCGGGGCTCCCAGAAAAACAGCAGGCCTGCGTGGGACTCATTTGATTGCTATTAAAGCAAATTGGAAAGAAAAGCAAATAGGAGCTGCTTGCAACGCTTTGGTTCTTGGATTTGGTTTGTGTTTTCTCTTCATGTTGTGGATGCCTGGCTCCTCTCCCCTGCACACCTCCCTGGTGCCGCTGCCCTCGCCCTGCCAGGAGGTGTTGCTGCCGCTGCTGCTCTGTCTTTCTCTTCCCTCTCCAGTTACGCAACCAGCGAAGCTCTTGTTAGAGTGTGAAAATAGCTATTGTCTGCCAAACTACCCGGATGTATCAGATGCAACGATTAAATATTTTGCAAGACCTGATCCTGTTTCTGCGTAGATCTGATTTAGATGAGAGCAGCTTTCACTGCCTCCGGAGGTCAGCAGAACTTTTATGGAAATGATTCCGCAAGTCAAGGCGAAATCCTCTGGCCTTGCTTTGACCAGCAGCTCCTGCAAATCACATTATGCATGCCCACAGAGAAACTTGGTGTCCTTCAACAACCCTGCAAACACCATCTCTATCAGAAATGGTGGAGGGATGAGTCTGATTTCCTACTGGGCTCCCTCTTCTGTTTCCATCCCCTGCTGCTCCCAGATCCCACTCCTCTGTCCCACTGCAAGTGTTTCGGCACAGCCCCATGCCTCATGTGTGTGTTAGAGCCACCAAAAGGGCTGGTGAGGGGAACTGGGCCCTGATCACTCTTTCAAGGCAGATGCTTCTGTATCTGGAGCAGCAAGCGGAACTGCAGCCTCTCCACCTGCCACATTTGCAGTTGTGTTTGTGGATATGCATGTTTTGGGAGGAAAGTTCATCCTTAAGCCAGTAGGGCAGTGTTC
This sequence comes from Tetrax tetrax, assembly GCA_009806455.1. Lineage (NCBI taxonomy): Eukaryota > Metazoa > Chordata > Aves > Otidiformes > Otididae > Tetrax > Tetrax tetrax. Next base: position 18,274 of record WHYT01015719.1, on the reverse strand, counting down.
AGCCAGTTAGAAAGACAGCAGCCTGCTTTGGCCAGCTCATCCTCTCCCTCAGATGCAGTCAGGCATGAAAAGTTTTGACTTGAATTCAATTAACAAGCAGGATATTATTCTGCACTGATAATGATTACCTTTCATCAAAGTGTGCTTCAAAAGTCTGCATGCTGGGCAGCTGCTGAAAGGGAAATCCCTTAATACATGACTTAAGTAGAAGACAGACTCCAGTCATTTCATCTTCCGCTAGTTCGAAAGGACTCCAGGAGCCTCCCACCCAAAGGTTAATGGCAGACATGCAAGGAGATCACTGGTTCCTGATCAGTTACTTGCAGAGGGAAATTGCAGCATTTTCCCCTCCTGCTGAAACCAAACTGTGAAAGCCTCACTGAGAACACCAGTTAGGGGGGGAAATGCTAGCTTCAGCTCTGGTAGCTCCTGAGTGCTTTAGTCAGACAGGCTCAAATCTCAACCCCAGAAGTGATACATCTGATGATGAGAAACTACAGATTCCCTGCTCTCCAGCAACAGAATCACTGCTTTCATCATATACGAGATAAGCAGCCTCTCTGAGCTGTGAAATGTCTTGTCTGACGCTGAAACAAGGAGTCACCCTAATACGTAAAGATCACATGCATGAGTTGAAATGGCATGGCCTGACTTTGCCCATAGCCTTTTCACACAGACCATGAAAATCCAAACATAGATGCCAGTGTTTCTTCCCATCATACACAATGTCATTCTGCAACTTAAAATATCTCAGAGCTCAGGGTTCACTTTAACCGCAACAGGCACTCCAAGATTTCCTGCCCTTTTCCTCCTCCACCATTTAGAAATATCATCAGGCACTTTCCCATTGCCAGAGATGCAAGTAGCCTCTTTTTTTCCAGCCCAAAACTACTTAGGGTTTGTTTCACTGCTACATGCTGCAGTCCATTCTAACTTTGGATGGACAAGACTTCCACATCTTGCTGTGTCAGCTACACAGCTTAGCATCCCGACATGCCCGTAACCTGCTTTCCTCCTTAACATACTGCAGGCACAATGCACTCATTCAAAGAGTTTAAATAGGTAAACGGGGCTCCTTTCATCTCCAGTAGGTTACAGATAACAAGCAGTTCTGCTGGCAGATCGAGTCAGGGCTTCAGGTTGTCTTCCTGCCCGGTAGCTTGCCCTGGGTACTCGTGCTGAGGGCAAACCCTCAAACCACCAGAGCCAGCTGCTCGCTCGAGGCAGGGGGATCATGCCTGGGAAACACTTGCACAGATCCCACCAGGACACGCCGGAGAGGGCTGTCAGGCTTGCGGCTGGCTCCTTCTGGCACAGCAGCAGAAACCAGCAGGGAGGCAATGCTAATATCTTCCTTTAGCACAGCTGTTTTAGAGTGAACTTGCCTTAAATTATAACTGAGCAAGCAATATTGCTTAGTTAGGTATTTAAAGGAAAAAAAAAAAAGCCTTCTCTGAAGAAGCAATCAATTTATAGTCCAGCTGTTGCTTATATAATTACAGTTTAATTTTGAGGTTTTAGACTCTTTCGTGCAAGATTCAAGATGGAAAGTTGACTTCTAACACAATAATAGCTTTGATCTGTGATGTGGATATTTTATCTAAGCTGGGCAAGGCATTGATAGATACCTAAGAGGAAGGGGCTTTTGGCAAGCAGAATTTCTCTTTTTCCACTGATGCAACAGAAACTGTATTTTTAAATAGTCTAACATCAACCCAACTGAACAGGCATCTCTGACCACAATCTTGAGACACACAAAGAATAGATGAGCCCTCGTTTCAGGCTCCAACAAAGACTTGCAGAACAATGTTCAGCGTGTTGCAGTTACTCAGGAACAAGCCACTTTACAATACAGACTGTATGTAAAAAGTCCTTTGGATGGAAATGAATGGATGTAAATCAGACATCAGCCATATAGAAATGTGAATGTGGGTTAAAAAAGTGCGTGTGGAGAAAGGATGAGGAGGATCATCACATTATCTTAGGTTAACTTCAGGCATCTAACTTGGGTGCTTATACCAACCCTAGATAGTCAGCAGAGTATCCAGAAGGCAACTCAGATTCCCAGAGCCAAAGTTTGGGATGTGCCTCCCCAGGCAGGCTGCCTGCCTGTGCCCCTGGCACAGCAGCCACCTCAGGTGCCTGCAGTTCTGTAGAGCAAGGAGCCCCCATCCCCTAGAAGAGGATCAAATCAAACCAAGGCTGCAGGGAATGACAGGAAAATACATAGCAGCCAGGCCCAAACAGCTTGCTGTGTAAGTAGAGTAGTGGCTGCAGAAATAAAAGGCATGTTAGCTAAATAAAAGGCACATCACTTACAGCACCTGACAGTGGAGAATCTGAAAGCAGAACCTGGAGCTGCTGAAAACCTGGTTTCTGCTCAGACGCCCTCCCTAGGGTGCTGCTGGGAGATGTCCTGCTCTGCACCTCTGCCCACCTGTACTTTGCTGACTGGGGACCTCTCCAAAGACATGCCACCAGCCCATACATTCTCTTGTTCTTCCGAACACCAAGACCCCGTCTCCTCAGCAGAAGGCAGTGTTACTTGACTGAAAAGTGGCTCTTTGCCAATCTTGCCTTCCCTGACAAAGCACGAACATTCTCTGCACATCACAAGCTGGAACAAACAAATGTGGGGAGCTTCAGAGGACCACCAGCTCCTGGCACACCACCTGTTCCAGAGAGGTGAGGGTCTAGAGATGCAGCTCTACCCGGGCCAGCATAGGCTTCATCCCAGGTTTACAGGAGCCACTTTTTGGGAGGCAGTGAGACTGAGCTATGCCTTCAGCCAGCTGCCAGCCTCAGCTCCTCTCTGAGATGCACATGTACCTGTCCCTATTTAAGAAACTGATATCTGGTGTTGGTCTGCAGCCAAAAAAGCATGGCAAAGAGCCTTCTTTTCAGGAACAAACATTATTCTCTCTAGGCCATGAGCTGGATTTAAGCCTCTCAGTTACAAGGGAAACATTCGTTATCAATGCCCAAATTACCTACTGGCATGTGGAGGTTTCTTTTTCATCTCTGCTACGTACACACAGACGGACGCGCACACAATCACAGATCGTTTCTGCCACTCCCAGCAGGACCTGCAAGCGCAGTTCACAGGCAGTGGTCACAAGTAACGCTCACGGTACCCACAGGCTGATCAGCGATGGCCACCATCAAGCGTGGCATGCAAAGGTTCGACCCCATAGCCTCTGCCCCTCAATGAACCACGGGCAGACACCACCACACTCTGCAGGGAGGCCATTACATTGCACCTCCCGAACCAGACACAGCACCCACTGTTAGCTGGCTGTGAAAGACTCTGCACGGATCCACAGTGTGAAAGAGCAGAAGGAGGATGCTTGAGCTATCTGACCCAGAGACTTGGTGCTGTAAGGCAAAAAAAAAAGGCTTTCCTGCCATAGCAAATCTGGTTAATGCATGGAGGGCAATCCTGCCACAGGAAAAACCCTAACAGAGAAGCAATGAAGAGCTCAGCATTTGGTATCACTGTGGTGAGCCCCAGAGTCCCTGAGCCCAGAAGCAAACTCTTATCCTCAGTATCCTGGACCGTCTAAACACTAGGTGAATGCCAAGAGCATGGAAATGCCACAGACCTGCCGGGTCCCTCCCATGGTGATGGGAAGGAAACTGTGGGGGAACAGTGAATTGATTTGCAACAAGTCAGCTTAATTCCCTAACAAGCTGCTTAAACAGTGAGAGCTTCCCTGGAGCATATGCTGGGCCTCCAAGTGTCTATGAAACAAAAGCCATTGGTGTTTCCCATGTCATTCGGGACCATCTTCCTCCTGCTGTTCTAAAACAACGAGCAACAGCAGGACTCAATGGAGATCTGTTCTTTCACGTCAGCTGGAAGAGCACACCTGAGCTACTAACATGCTGTTTTTCTCACATGACTACTCTATATGATAAAACTTCTAATTAACTATATGGTAAATGCAATGGGAAGACTCTTCTGCTAATTATTTCTATACCTTTAGGCAACAGAATAAAATCAATATGTCCCCAAAAAATGATAGTTAAAAACCTTGGTAACTTGTGCTGCAGGTAAATTAACAGCGTGGTGGCGGATGAGAATGCCTTCACAAACCAGGGTGCCGGTGAAACTGAGCTGCAGATGTGTGTCACCCATCAAAGCTTCCTCTGCTTCCTTCGATATGGCCTCGCAGCTCCCTGCAACGGGGTCCTACAGCCCTCTCCTTCATGTCCACTCGGTGGAATACACTCAAAGTGACGTATGCTTCCCTACGCTTTCTCGTATTGAAGAGAAAGTCTGCAATAACAGTTACTTGCTTTAACTCTACTGGAACAGCCAAAAGGAGAGAAAAATACCTTAGCAACCATGCAACTGTACTGATATAACATTGCTTGTTATTTCTCACAGGGGAGTAAGTTTTCAGATTCTGTCACACTTGTATAAAATATCAGGGCTCACCGTGGTGTCATTACATGACCCCTCATTAGTAGTACCTTCTCCCACACACAACGAAATACTAGATCTAAGGATTTAAACCCAAGAGATTTCTAATTTTGGACCCTGTGTTTTGCTGTGCCCACTTTCATTGTCCCTGGGAGGATCTGTGTTTCCAAAAACTGCTGGAAGTTTGGTTAAGTCAGGCACACAAAACCTGAGCCAACTTAAGAGTTACGTATGCTTGAAAGCCCTAGTACGTTAACTTTGTTTGTCAGCCACGGAGTTAGTTTCATTGATCTGAAAGTGAGATAACGATTTACAAAACAAAACCACAACCACTTGTTAGCTGTAAGCATCCTCATATGCGCTGCATTAATTCAAATGTGAATGAGACCGATTAGACATGGAAATGCAGCCGAAGCGCTGGGTGCTGGCGGAGCAGCGTTCCCTTCCAGACTCCTCGCATCAAGTCCCGTCCTGCCACGTTCCCATGCCAAGCTGGCAAGGGCCCGCGCCCCACCAGGAGATAAAGCCGGCTGCTGCCGCGCGAGAAGGCGCATGCAGAAGGCATGTCTAGCAAGTACACTCTCATGACTAACATTTTGTTTCTGCGATAACACGCTCGGCCACCTACACAACTAGCCCTCTGAATAAACACTTTGCTGCATGGGTTCCCATGAGCAGCAGACTGATGGGAGAGCAAGATAAGCTTTTGCTGTCGCTCTCACAAGGGTTTGCTAGGTCTGGACTATCTTCCAGATCTCACACACAGCTCTTGTTGCTCCATTTTCTATCAGTCACTTCGGTCAGGTCCACCGCTCCGCTGCCAAGGTGCAAGACTACTGTTTTTGTCACATCATTTTATGATGCCAAGACGTTCATGTAAGCACAAACTGCAGCAGGACAGGCAGGATAGCAGAGTGAAACCCTGTCCCATTAGATCACAGAAGGGCTTTACAGACCCAATGCTCAGCAGCCCCTACCTGGTAAAGGCACCCCTCATTTCCTCTCCACCTTTTCCCTCCCTCCACCATGCCCCAGACCAATGCATTTTGAATGGCATGTCTCGTGGATCCATACTGTTGTCACACACCAAAAGCCTTTGCAGCTTCCAGATCTCCAACAGAAGTTTCCTGGCTTTCAAATATAAGATCACAGGCCTTTCACAAGAGTGAGTTTACATCACAGCAAGCCAGCACAGTTGCTTTAACTGGCACAAAATAGGCATGTCCAACAGTTAGCTTTTCAGTCGGCACCAGTCGGTGCTTCTATTTCCTCCAAGTTACACTCTCCACACTGTGAGCAAAGTAATGTACTCATTGCTCTCAGGTCCTGAGCACCGTGGGATTGCTTCCATAGCAAATGACAGGATAGCTAGGAATAGCCATGTAAAAATCACGACGTCTCACACCAAGGGTCACACCTCCGCAGAAGAGGAGTTGGACAGCCCTCCCTCCTCAGGTACCAGGGAAAGAAAAAGCAAAGGAGCCCTGCAGAGAGCGATGAGAGGGCAGGGAGACCCAGGGCCATGCCCACGTAAAAAGACGGAGTCATCCCACTTTTACTGGCATCAAAGGACCCCATCCTCCAAAACACATCACACATTTGGGAAAGCCCCTGGAAATTTGAGGACAGTGGGATTCCAGTATGGACTGGACAGGCAGGCAGATAACCTAGGCAGGGATCTATGAGGCTGTGGGCAAGGTACACCCAAAGGGATCAGCCCTGGGAAACAGATTGGTAGGAGCAGCTTTTAAGTTGGGTTTTCTGATTGCCTGCCATGGCTGAGCAATGAGGGGTTGTTCTGGGGTGAAGGAAGCAAGAGGGACATGAGCACACCTGTAAGCATTCCAGCTGCCAGCACTCCCCGAGCCTAGGCTCTGTGCAGGAACCAGGGTGGACCACCATAGCAATCATGGGCAGCTTTATTTCTCAGGGCTCTTTAAATTAGAGCCACCTCATCTCTTTTTTGGTTTGTATGAGGAGCCTCCTTCCCCTGATATCTTTAATTAAGAGAGTTGTGTGTTGTTTTTCTTTTACTGTGTGGTAGCTTTTATCTAACAGGTATATGTAAAAAGTGTGCCTGGGGAAAATCATATTCATGGGAACAAACTTAGCAAAGCCACTTTAACCCGGCTGCTTTTTTAAGAAGCACCTCAGGGCAATCCCTTAAAGATATTTATGCTCCTCCGGAGAGTTAGAGGCTTCTGAAAACTCCCACTAGTCCCGCTTCCCTTTATTTCCCTGGGTACAAGCAGTGGGAAGCACCACTGTCCCTCTGCTCTCAGTCTACAGCATTCATGAGGAGATGCTTTAAGGCAAGACGACGAGCTCCACCCTGCAGACTGCTGAGGGCCCCAGCCCCTTACAGCACCCAGGGAGCACTCCCGCAGCCCAAGGCCTTCAAATGCAATTGTGAAACTCATACAAATCTAAATATCTGCATAAACCACCACTGCCAAGACACCTCTTGGCTACATCACATAGGCCAGCTACACATTGCGATTTTTTTCTTTTTTTTTTTTTGCCAGATAAGTTTTGAGTCTGGTGTTGTGATGTCTAATTGATACAATTTGTGCTGGCAAAGCATGGCACAGCTGGTACCACAGTCCTAACAAAACTCCAAGAGGAGGTGAGGTTTTAAGTTAGGGCTGGCAATTGGAGAAGTACAGGGTATTTTTGCAATATTTTGTCATTCCTTTTGGGTAACATCAACCTGCCATATAAATTCAAGATTAGACTTAAGTTTCTGTTCAAAATCTATGCAATGTACCTTAAAAGCTTGATTCAGATCCTCCTGAAGTCCATGTCAAACAAGTTTTTTGGAGGGATCAGCCTCCTCCCAAGGAGCCCAGGAGTTCAGGCCTGTGCTTCTGTAGAGGACAGACCCTCAGCAGAAGGAGGGGGAGATGCAATCATGGTAAACGATATAGTCTTGTTGCCAATTTTGCTAGCTTTAAGTATGCAGAAATTAGGGGCCAGCCCCTTCTCTCTCCCCTATGTAGACCTTTTCCATACCAGTCAAAAAAACAAACAAACAAACAAAAAAATCCCCAAAAAGCCAAATATCTGGGCAGTTTCCCTTCAGCTGCCTGAGAAAGGGGAGTTTTCCAGCCACAACTCCAAACGTTTTCACCACAAACCCAGTAGTTAACACAGCTCCCTTTCGGCAGGCACGGGGGGCAGGCAGCTGGGAAGTCAGCGGAGGCTCCTTGGCAGCTGAAACCACGGAGCTGCGGGGTGTGAGGGAGCAAAGATAAGTGAAACCAGTCCAGCGTGGCCACCATGAACTGTGACCCAACTGCAGAAGCTGGCATGGCCGTGTGCGACTCATTGATGTGTTTTCACCATCTGCGGTCAGCATTCCCTGCGGGGAGAGGGAGGCAGGGGGGACTCATTGGGCATATTTCCTCAGTGGAGGTTGGCAAAGTTAAAAACTGCCAAAACCAGGTGAAAAATGGGAAGGGTTAGGCAACTTAAATTCAGGCTGCATCACCCAGCAGCCACAGCACAACCCTCTACATGGGACAGCCAGCAGAGAGGCAGCCATGGCATGAGGGCCTCACTGGCCTTGCTGCCATTGGGTTTGACTGTCTGTGCTGCACCCAGACAGCAACAGCCCTCGGGAGAAACAGTCTCAAAGCACTTCCAAAAATGTGTGCAGAGCCTTGCTGCCAAGGAGGCTACGGCCGGCCCCAATTGAAAGAGACGTGCTCACACATCTGCTCCCCTGTCTGTGCCCAGGGCAGTGCCAGGGTCAGTGCTCCTCACTCTGGGGGTGCCATCCTGCTCCGTGAGCACCCCACCGGGGTGCTCTGCACTGGTGCCCAGCCACAACACCAGGAGCATGGGATGGGCAGCAGTGGGGCGCAGGCTGCTGCCCTCAAGCTGGGCGTGCTGCCGGGGGACAAAGCTCAACCTCTCTGTCCCGGTCCCACAGCTGCTGTGGGGCAGGGGCAGGGCCCGCAGCCGGGCAGACCTCTGGCCTGGTCCCTTACATGTGTGCCTTGCATTTACGTCACTTATGCCCCATCTCTGGTAAAGCTCCAATTTTTAAATCTCTCCTGAAAATGCTTGATGGGAAGATGACTGGCTGTTTCCAGATGACTCCCTTTGGGTTTTTTTTTTGGCATTTCCTATCCTTTTCCTGGCCAGTTACATCACCACAGCACTTTTTCTGCTCCTTTTCTCTTTGCAGGCCCATAAGATGTGGTGTGAGAGGGAAGGAGCAGAAGAGGTGATCGCTGCTGACAGAAGTGTTTCAGACCTTCCCTGGCTCCATGGCAAGTTGAGGTGGGTATTCGCTCTGTGCACGAGTATTTGCTCAGCGCATAGCCGCCCTTGCTATCTCTGCAGCACCACCACCAACAGCCAAATCCCTGCGTGCAGGCTGTTTGTGGAAAAGTGAACAGAGGAATGTGAGAAAACAAACACCATCCAGCATTCATGCAATTTTCTTGGGCTTCATTTACACTGCAAACATGAACGGCCAAGGCCGGTCTCTTTGAGTGTTGTTAAGCCAGGAAACAGATGGGACCAGGTCCAGAGGATGAGTGTCATCACACAACCTGCTCCCCTGCAGTCAGCCTCTCTACCCTCAGTCAGGAGAGCGGGACCTGTCCATGCTGCCCATGGGGGACAGCCCCCATGGACATGCTGCTGCCACCCACCCCAAGACCAGGGCTGGGCTCACCAAGGCACTATGCTGGGAGTAACATGGGGCAGCTGGCTGGGGGACACACTTCTGACCCCGCTCAGGCCCTGCTCTGGTGGCTGGTGCAGGTGTAATCGTTTTTTCTGTGTTCATCCTGGGCATTTTACATGGGGGCCTCTGGACCCACTTTGGGAGCCCTTTGCAGCCCAAATCCCTGTCAGCTCTGAGGCTGTGATTTCACCTTTGGAATGATGTGCACGTCCCTCTTTCTTGCACGCACAGGCGCAGCAAAAGCTATGCTATAGAGCCCCTCGAGTTGCTAACACCAAAGGTAACCTTGTGGCAACACAAACAGACTTTGTAAGAGGCCTGGAGCATCTGCTGATGCCACTCTATCACCACCCCTCTGATAAGGACTGGGCAGGGAGTCTGCTGAGGTTTCCGAACTAGGATGTCAAAATACAAGTGCATCTATATTGGCCAAGTTGGGGGTTTTAACACAGAAGGTGGAACAGAACTTGTATTAGTATTAGTATTAGTATTAGTATTAGTATTAGTATTAGTATTAGTATTAGTATTAGTATTTACCTGTTTCCAGGACTATTCAGGAGCTCCAGTCTTGCTCTGGACTCCACACATAATAGAAGGATGTTCCTGACCCAAATTGCTGCTCAGCTCATTCCATACCACAAACTAGCAGCCCCAGGTAGTGCAGATAAAATCAGGGCTGCATACCTTTATGTTCTATCACCAGCCTGGGCTTTCAGGAATGAGCATCGCTGGGCTAAATCTCCTAAAACAGGCACTGGAGTCCTACATGAGCCCTACCTTTACTTGGGAACAGAGAAACAGTAGTCTAAGTCACACATCCAGGCATTTTAGACTGTAAAACACCTCCAGCCCAGTGTTCTATGTTTAAATGTCACTCTACTCTGAGCTTTCCTATCAAAGGGCAAATGCTGATGGGAGAGAGGCAGAGAAGTGCAGCAGAGAGGTAAATAAAGGGAAAGACCTTAAGAGGTTCACAGCTGCCCTGGTATAAAAGAATCATCTTTCAAGCTGATAAAAATAATGTTACAGGCTCTGATAAGAATAATCTCCCAGGCTCTGATAAGAATACAATGAGAACAAGCCTTTTACAACACAGCATTAGTGAACCACAACCCCATTCTGCCCAGAAATACCCTTTCTAGGTGCCGCTTCCTTTTGTTCTCCTGCAGTGCAAGCACTGAAAAAAAAGCTACTTTAGCTTTCGTCCTCATATAGCAAACTTGAGTGGCACAGCCAGGAAAGGACTCTGTGAGCTCCACCCTATTGAATATGGAGCAATTCACTCCAAAGCAACTAAAGCATGCAAATAATTGCATTGACTTCAAATGAAAATATTCCTATGTTTAAGTGCTCTGCTGAATCAGAGCCAGGGTGCTCGGCACTCTGGAGTATCAAGTCTTAAATGTTTTGGAAGGCTTTAAGTGAGAGGGAATGGTTTGGGAAATAGGGGGGAGGAAAGTGGGAGGGAACAGAGTTCTCCCACTGAATAATAGGTCAATTATTTCTGAAGTTTCTGATGGATACAAATAGAGAGAAGAACAATGGTGGAAGGTCTAAATCTGAACATTTGTGTTAACCATGACTTACCACTAACAATATCCACACTGTCCTAGAAACTGGACTGGCTATACAGTTAGGAAATTGAATTAAAAAATACATCCCCTAGTAGCCTATGCACACAACTTACCTGCTTTCTCTCCCTGTTTCCATCACAATACAAGAACATATTCAGCCAACTTGCTGTTATTGAAGGGATTATATGATTTCCATGGCACAAAAAAAAATGTCTGCAATTCTGCACATCCCAAGCAGAAGAAGGTATATACTTTGTTGTGATGGAGGTTGAAGCCCATGAAGCTCCATGAAGCCAGCTAAGCATAAAGACCTACCCATGCATGTAGGGGAACACCTGTAACACAGGGGGACAGCTCAATACCTGATGCCAGAAATTAAGGACAATGAGAAATGAGAACAGAAAGCCATAACCTCCACTTCGTGCCAGAGGACCAGGAGTATCCTTCACCATGTTACTCTCATAAAAGGTCTCATCCCAAGGACCAGTTCATACCGACCATTTCATTCCCAGCACATCACTGGCTTCCTCGTGTCCTAACAGACGTACTTTGCACTTCTCATGTCTGATCTCAGTTTATTCCAAAAACAACAGATGAAAGCCAGAGAGCATTAAAAGTAAATAGGAGTTCTGCTCTCAACCACATTTGGAGCAGAATTTGACCCAGAATTAAGAGGACACTTTCTACTGGAGATCCAGCAGGTTTCTGATGCTGTTCCAGTAGCTCCAGGAGGCACACCTGCTCTTGGATCTGCATGGCAATTTCTGTGGTTTGGCCCCTGAGGTTGGTTTTATATTATTTTTAAAAGCTACCATTAAAAACAAGGAGCTTTTTTTTTTTTTCCCTCCACTTCACTTGTTTTGCAAAAGGCTTAGACAGAACTGAATAACCATGCAGGTGACAAGGCCATACAGAAAATATTCTCAGAGTTGTTCCCAGAAAATATCCACCACAGTTGTTCAGGATACTTCACCCAGCCTCAGCTTCTCACTCAAGGCCCCTTCCTCTGGCCTTTTGGAACCACCCCAAGCAAGCCAACTGCAGCAGAAGTTGTACCACTGGTGCATGTGGTGCGTTCCCAGGGGACCTCAGCAGCCTCTGCTCTGTGTTTCTGCCTTTCTTCTCTCCCACTAATCTTAGGAATTGAATGGCAGGTGATACCAGAATGATAGGCTCCATAAGCTTTGCAATCCACTCATGTTATTGTCCCGTCTTTCCCAGGGAGACTGAAGCACAGCCGCTGACTCACTCCATATCACAGAATCAGGCTGGGTAGGAGGCCAAGCCTCTGGTCTAGTGCTTCCCACCACTAATCTCCAGATATGTCTTATGCTTTGACCATTGCATAAATAGTGTCAGATGGCATTTGCTACAAATGACCAAATCAGAAGTGAAAATATTTATAAAAACATATAAAACTGCCTGAAGCACTATTGAGCAGCTATTGCAGCAGTTTTCCACAAGTATTGCCAGTGGGGCAGAGGATAATTCCAGTTTGATGAGGAGAACACAAGTCATAGTGAAACAACTTTGTAGGATGTGCCTGCTCTGGAAGAGTTAGGCCAAGTACCTGGATGAAAAGAAGAGTCTTTAAGCCACTGGATATGATTTTAACAAAGTTTTGGATAATAAAAGTGTGCAGGGTAAGCATATCTAAAACAATTCTCAGACAGGTGCCAGGAACAGTTTCTACTGATACGGAGGGTGGGGGGAAAAAATTCCCACAGGTTCAAATCAGTGCAAGGGCCACAGGAAAGAGTATTTCACTCCAAAAGAAATGAAATGCACCTTTCTATATAACCTATCTACCACAGGAGCGCAGCAGCTGGGGAATTTGCAGATCTGCCTACCACCAGGATATAGAGAGCAATAATAGTCGAGCAGGTCATTCCTGCCCGGGAGCCGGCAGCAAGGCTGAAATTGGACCCTGTCATTTGCGTCATCACCAAACAATTAGTAACTGCTTCAGGTAACTCAGGCCACCAGCCAGTGCTTTTGAAAACGTCTGTGGCCGGATAAGGGCTGTCATATTCCTGATGTCAACACCAAGGCTTTGCAGTGAACTCTGCACGGTCACGTAAGGCTGGTGGAGAAAAACAGCTCCCAAGGTAAAGAGCTGCTTAGGGTAATGGTAGGACAGATTTGGGACCGCGCGGAAGGAGACGTCGGGCCAACTCACTTCCCGACAGCGTGCGAAGGTCAGGTTACCATGGGGATTTCCACAGTTAAAGGCTTATAAAAACAGCTAACCACATTCACAGATGAAATGCCCATGGCTTGCTGGTGCTCATGTTGGCCAGTAGAAATCGTAACATAGGAGACGCTCCTTTAGTCAGCTTAATTTTTAGCGCTTCATTAATTAAACTTGACAGAAAGCCATTTCTTGAAGTGGAAAGAGCAATAACATAGCAAAATTGAGGCATTAGGGAAAATACTTTGACGTTTTCCATAATGAGACATTTTCATGATTCACTCTAGATCCAATGGGAAACATTTCTATTATGTGTCACAATTTGGCTGATCCAAATAACATCTGTGAGACGTAGTGTCCCTCTCTCTGGCTCAGCAGCTCTCAGATCTTAATTTCTCCATCATCAGGTAGAAGTGTCAACAACCAGAAAAAGCTGTTGCCCTCTCAAAGAAACCTGCAGACCCCAGTTTTAGCCCTACCAAAAAGGTAAGTATTTTTTAAATAATATACATAGGCAAATTTTCATCTGATTTCAAAAGCAAAGAAGGAAAAGATAATATTACTGCCATTTCTACCAGATATCCTTTTGGATGGACTTGGATAGACCAAATCAGAAGTCACTATCTCCACTAGCAACAAACATTGGTAAACTTTTTTGGGTCACGTTTCCAAATAATTTTGCACTTTTCTGAGGTGTCAGAGAATCCCCACAGCTAGATAGAATAGGGATAGGTGATATGGAGATGTTCAGAGGATTTTAGACTTATAATGTGGCAGTGAGTTACCGCACCAGATGCAGAGGCATCACTGTCCATCAAGGACACATGAGCAGTGTGGGCAGGTGACGCAGGCTAAGGACAGGCTGAGTGCAGCAGAATTACAAACCAGAGCTTTTCAGTTATTGATTTTTTTTCCCTCAACAACAAAACATCCAAAGTTGACTGGAGGACCAATTACAGTTCATGTAACATTTTTTTCACTCCAAATTCACAGTTTCCCATTAAAAAATTACATAACACTGCCATTCAAAACCACTTTGGTAGAAGAAAGGGAGCAAAGGACAAATTATCCCAGTCCATATGGATAAAAAGAATAGCCAGAATTACTGCTGTAAATGTATGGAAGAGTTAGTCAATCTCTGTTCCAGGTCTTAAAAGAATCCTATTATTACCTTGTTAGTCAGTCCAGCTATTAACTTGTCAGTCAGTTGAGCTCATGGGCAAGATAATCACCAACTTTCACAGCTTTTGGATTAGATCTTTAATAGGGTGTAGGCCCTGGCATCTGCTGCCTTGTTTACAAACAAAACCAGAAAAAAAAAAAATCCTCATAAAACAATAAGAAAGGCAAAGGAATACAAATACTACAGAGCCGGAAGGGAGACCAACTACTTAGCAACACCACCATTTTCTAGTAATCACTCCCAGAAAAAAAAAATAATTGCTATTAATGTGCACATATTAATTCTAGATCCCTCATACTTATAACCCTTAGATGTTTTCTGTGGATTGAGTCCATTGCTGATGTAATAGTCTGGAGCCAAGTAGAGCTACACCTACCGTGGTTTGGTTTCCACCTGTTTAGGTAAACCCTGACTTCCCATTCCCTTTTCCAAGAGCCAGAACATGAAGACAAACTGTTTTCATTGCTTTGCCATGACTGAGTTATATTGTCATAACATGCAGACTCAGTTCCAAAAGGCAGAAAAATCATAACAAATAGCCAAGATGGAGATCTATGCCAAGTAGGCTTGATAGGGTGCATGTGCAAGTGCCTATTTGCTTTAACAGATTGTTGTGGTTTAACACCAGTCCAACACCACTAGGTACCATACAGTCGCTCTCTCACTCTGCCCCTCCCCAGTGTGATGGGAGAGCGAATCAGGAGGGTAAAAGTAAGAAAACACATGGGTTGACATAAGAACTTTTTACTAGGACAGCAAAGGAAGAGATAATCAAAATATAATAATAATAACAACAATAATAGAATATACAAAATAAACAATGCACAATTTCTTACTGCCTGGTGACCGATACAGCCCATCCCGAGCAGCTATCTCAAAGCAGTGACTTTGGGATTTTTTGCCCATCAGCCAACCCCCACTTACATACTGAGCATGATGTTTATGGTATGGAAGGTTAAAAAATCCTTGATCTCTTAGTGACAACTAATAACATCAGTGTATTACCAAATCCCATACTAAATCCAAAACACAGCAACTACTGGGAAGAAAATCAACTCCATCCGAGCCAAAATCAAGACACAGACAGAAAGGGTGTATTGTAAGGGTGCAAAAATTATTTCTGTGCCACATATGGAAGTTTTAGAGAGAGTAGGGGAGAGAAGAGGGTAGAGAGCTGTTGAAGTAAGCTATTAGTGTCTTCCTTGAGATTACTTTGTATCACCGCTGTTCTTTTCCCATCACAAAAGCCTTTGTTTGGGGAACTCAGAGTATATATCGATGTAACTTACTATCAAAAGAAAATCTCTATGCAGGTTAATGTTAGCACTCACCTGCTATCACAAGATACCGTGTGTCCAAACATCAGTTATAACCCCCAGATCTCTTGTAGTAAAGTAACATGATGAATGCTGACCCAAAGCAAGTGGTAGGACTGAAGTCCACGGCAGCCCTGCCATTACACTGGCGACCACCATACACATCCGTGGGGTCATGAATCGAGGCAGATACAGTAATCAGAGAATACATATCCAAGTGTGGAGAGATCTATACTTAATGGGAAGACTTAACCTGACCTAATCAGGGGAAAATGCATGCCAGTTAAGAAGAACTCTTCAGTAGTAAGTAGTAAAATCCATTTGACGCAAATGTAAGCCCCTGTTAAGAAATGCAAACCAGACATTGTGCGTGCATTTCCAAACCAGCATAGGTATTTTTACTTTCATTCTGCACATATCCCCATAGATTTTCAGAAGAGGTTTTCAGCTGTCTGGATTTTACTAGTCAAGACACCCTCAGCATCTTGTCTTTTTATGCACAGAGTGATTTGGTCTCATAAACACCAGTATGTGCACTTTCCCCTTTTCAAGTATCCAACATTTCTATTTTCCATAAGGAAACTTTTTTACACAGTTCAAGCAATTATCAAGGGAGACAGATGATCTTCATGAGCTCCCAGTGCTTTTGTGTACTTTCACCGCTTGCTCTAGGCCTAAAGCTAAGGTCATTCCGGGCAAATATTTTTCCATCTGAGATTATTTTTTTTTTCCATTCAAGGATCACAAGGCATTAGCAGACCATGTCTTAGTTGGAATTAAGCCCTGCCGGAAATGAAGAAGTGCATGAAGTACTGGGAAAAGGAAGTCTATAATCACATGAAAATCTCTCTCAAAAAAAATAAAAGGGAGGGAATGCAGAGCAACTGGTTAGCTTAAACTAACCAACATACCAGCAAGCATTTGGTGCCTCTTCTTCTCATAGATAAGTTTGTCTACCAGAGAAACAGCCCATTCAAAATTGCTTCTTATCAATTTCATTTTCATAGCTTCTGGCCTCAAGGAGGTGGTGGGAGTGAAAGAGTGGCAAGGTTTTGGATGTACCCATGAGCTATCATTTCTGATTTTGGTTTCCCATGTTGGCGTGAGGACAGGTGGGTGGAGGCCACTGGAGACCTCCACCACCCACATCCGGCCACCCCTTGCTGGGGTTCCCCTGCCAAGAAACAGTGAGCAGTTCTATGCCCGCGACTGAGAACTGGAGCCCACCCAACACTCCTTCGGCAGGATGTGAAACACACCTCAGCCCCCTAAACCCTCCCTGCACACAGCCACGGGCCCCAGACTGAGCTCTGCCAAAAGCCAGGCTCCCCATGGCCAGGCCGCGCGCATTGCTGCTTGGCTGAAGCCATGCTCCGCTTCTGCCAGGTTTTGTCTAGTGGCGTCAACTGACTTGTTCGTGAAGTTCAAGTTGCATATTTGCTAGCGTTCCTTATTTCCCAAGAAAACCAGAAGCACAGCTGTGCCGGAAGTTTATATGCTGATACGGAGAAAAAAAGTCAATCCAAAAATAACCAAAAAAAAAAAAAAAAAAAAAAAGACATCAGTACAAAAAAATAACTGAATAGCACACTATGTCTTCAGGGAAGCAAATGCAAAGAGCTGCCTTTAAATAATATTTTTATTCAGCAAATAAAAGAGCGGTTTCTTCCACTTCAGTCCAAAAAGTGTATCGTGCAGCATGTCACACACAGTAGCAGCTCCACATCAAAAATTAACTATATAGATACACAGATTTGTGAGTGTAAGTGTATATAAACACATTACCCAAGCTATGGGTATAGCTTAGATTTATATATTGTATAATAACATTACCTGCTCTCAGTTTCTTTGCCATTCCAGTTGTTATGCAGAATCCAAATATTTGATCAATAGCATGTTATTTCAGCTGAGAGAAGCAGACATCCTAGAACACAGACAAGGGTTTATTCATCGTTTATAAGAGGCTTTTTTGACCCCTCACCCTCATGCTGTCCAGCTGCAAACACAGACACTGGATATCAGTTTTGTAAATGGAGTGTAGCAACTCAACAGTACATGAACTCCTAAGGCTAATAATGATTTCTTTTGAATAGGCCGAAATTAGCTAGATTTACACCAGGGTGAGAATTTGTAAAAGGCATCAATTTACTTTAAAAAAGAAGAATCAGGTCAAACCATCTGCTCTCTGACATCCACATGATCATCCAGCAGCACTGATTTTGACAGCGTGGAAAGAACCTGGGACAAGATAACATATGAGTTGCTCAAAATGCAAGTTCACCCTGTAAGACATGGACGGAGCTCATGTAGCTCCTGCAGCCCATGATTCACCCCAGTGATGGAGAATTTTGTCTCCATCCAAATTATCCCAGCACACCAAACACAGCCGTGATGCAACACAATGAAATGGCCTGCCATTGCTCTGGCAAGCCAGCTACAATTTCTGATGTGTCTTTCTGAAGCCTCTACCTGACCTGCACCTCGCAGCTTTGCTGAATTTTCCCTGAAAAAGCAGGGAAGAGGAAGGCAGGCTGACTAAGCAGAAATCCTGCACCTGGGCTCTGTGCAAGAACTAGAGCAGGAGATTCCCTGCACTCTTAGAAAGCCAAGTCAGAGAGGATGCACAGCACACTGTCATGCTGCTCCCTGTCATCCTCTCCAGTGATGCAGTGATGTAGCTGGAGACATCCAAACTCTCAGCCTCTGTGGTGTGCCAGGAGCCAGCAGAAAGAAGAGCCCTGAGAAAGATGCGTTTCACGCAGTGTCAGTATGACGCTGAAGATTACTAAAGAGTGAGTGCCTTAAAAAGTTACCTTCCCTCCGTGGGCTGTGTCTCTGGAGGGTGAGTCAGAGTTTAATGCATGTCTTTGGTGACCGAGATGAAT